>CM069309.1:32377500-32760000 GCA_035609425.1 Epinephelus awoara
TATAGCACTCTTTTCAAAGCCACCACACTCCTTTGACAAAAAAAGATTTTTGGCTGGCAGAACACAGGAGTTGCTGGTTTACCACTGCTTTGATCATTTAGTTGGTTTGGGCTGTTGAGTAACTTTCAAATGTGAACTAATGTGACATTCACAGCACTACACCGGTTAGCTTTTGTGCCAGTTAAGAGGTTACTATCTTACTATATAATGACGAAAACTCTGTGTCTCTGGTCCTCGTTTTTCTCCTCACTGACTTGGTCAATCCATGTGAAATTTGGCACAGTGGTAGAGGGTCATGGGAGGATGTGAATGAAGCAATATTACATCAATTGGCCAAAGGGGGGCGCTATATCAATGATTGAAATTTCAAACTTTGAATGGGCATATCTCATGCCCCGTATGTCGTAGAGACATGAAACTTTGCACAGAGATGCCTCTCCTCATGAGGAACACATTTGCCTCAAGAACCCATAATTTCCGGTGATATACATTTTTCGCCATATTTAAGTTTTTGAAAAACACTTAAAATCAATCTCTTTCTAGGAAGTTTGACCGATCTGCATGAAACTGGGTGAACATAATCTAGGGACCAATATCTAAAGTTCCCTCTTGGCAAAAGTTGGAAAACTTACTAAAACTGAGCTTCTATAAGGCAATGAATATTGCAGAGGGCGTGGCTCATCACATAAAGGTGTATAACATCTCAAGGGTTTCACTGATCACCACGCAACTTTGTAGGCATATGAAGACACATAATCTGAGGGGACCCCTCCATTATTGACCCCATCAAACAAAATGGGGGCGCTAGAGAGCTAATTTCTTATCTAGGCCTAACCGACTTATCGATTTTTACTAAACTTGGTAGATATGTAGAACAGGACGCCTCAAGGTGACTGGAGAAATTTCACTCTAATTGGCAACTGGGTGGCGCTATAACAACAGAAAAATGCTTAAAAATGGCTGTGACCAATCGCTGTGGCCGAATGTTTTTGTTTTTTTCTAATTTTTGGTATGACTATGTCATGGTATGGTATGCTGTACTCAATGGGTATGGACTAGTATAGCTAATTTACAAGACTGATAACATACAATTCTTCAAGAAGGCTTGGCTTAGTCATGGAGGTGCACCGGGGCTAGTGGGTTTTTATGTAGCAGCGTCACACAGAAACCTACGAATGTCAAGTCAGAAGAAAGGAGCTTGGGAAAAAAAGCCATTTTGATGCTAAATCGTTGTTTTTAAAGGATTAAGGTTAAGAAGCACCACAGTGGTTTAAGTCAAAACAAGATTCCATCCATGGATATTTTTGCAAATGTCTCCTTGCAGTCAAAATGCCCCTTTTCACTCCGAAACATGGACATGGAAAAGGACAGCGGATGCACACACTATCTTAACTACAGTGGATATCTGTACCATCTTATCTTAGCTTTACATATGCAGATGTTAAAATTTGAGCTCAGAGTTTATTACTTTCCAGATCCACCATTTTTCAGTACATTCAGCAGTCGTACCTGGGGTCATCCACAGTCGAAGTAATACCAGTATGTGCGCCAACAGGAGCCTTCATAGAACACAGCACAGTGAGGGGCACCGCTCCTTCTTTTTCTTGGATATTCTCACCTTCTCTCCATTACTGACATTATATATTGTAAAACTCAGCTGGATGCAGAGAGACCATGGAAGTTTTCTGGAGGTTTCTACAGTGTTTCTGGGAAAGGAAAGACATCCATAACTAAAGGCTAAATAGTTGGCAGGTTGGAGAAATGTACATGCACCAAAAAGATAAATGACCACACATCATGACAAAGTAACTCCTGGACAGCACTGAACATTACACACTGATGATATGGAGCAGTGCATTAGCACTTGACAGTGGAATTTTCCATCAGTTTTATACATTCACTACTGTGTTCCTGCACTGTATTGTACAGGGTTGACTTGTTCCACACTTGTTGACTTGTGGCCTGAGCAAACAGCCCATTGTGTGTGGCATGTGAATATATCTCCATCTTAAGACTTTGATCTACACTATATTAGCCCCCACCCTCAGTCCCACCCCCCACCGGGCCAAACCTAACTATTCACTCAATCCACGGCTTCCTACCAATTGCAGTCGGCAAAATGTGCTGAGCTCTTTTCATGTCCTACTGTAAACAGGGCAGCTCCGACTCAGAGCATGAAAGGAAACTGAGGAGGAAAAAACATGGATCAACGTGACTGAGCACCCAGATTTGAGCTGGATGACAGGATTTGTACCTGAAGTTCACTTTAAGCCTTTCTCAAATACCCCAAAACATTTGAATGTTATGTTTTCAGCTTAAGGCCTTGGCAATTGTGTAACATGACTCTAGCTAGCTTCATGGAATATGAGTCTTTTCTTCAGGGGCCAGTTGCCAAGTTCAAATTTAGCCAAGTTACAACGTCAGTGTGTGTGGAGATTTACACACCACTAAAATATAACGGGTTGCACAACAAAGAACTTTTTTGCAGAGATCAGTTGTTACTAGATATTTGCACCAATAACAGCTGGGATTGAATTGTACCAGGTATCTGTAATTCCATTAGCAAGTTTATGTACAGTCCTTTCTCAATTCTTGGTAACTACTAACTACTGCAGTTTTACACCAGTTATTTATGATAGTGGGTCTTAACTTAAGAAAGGTCTTGTCCTGTGCACCATTTTAGCTAAAAGTCTGAATTCTATGTGTGGTTACAGTCCCGCCAAACTTCACCTTACAATGATGGGGCAAAAACGAGGATTTATGTATCAAAAATCTCAGCGACCTTTAAACAGCAATCTATGGTCTGTTACACAGGGAGGAGTAAATGAGTGAAAAATGAAGTGATTGTGGACACAGCCTTGGAGACCATAATCCAAGATGACGCCCCATTCATTCCTTTGAAAGTTGTTCATTTGGCACATACCCTGAAAAACCTAAGGCTATGTCTCATTTTCACTTTTTTTAAACCAAAGAGCATTCTTATCCAGGCCAGCGTGATTTATATGATTTAGTAAAATGGCTCTTTGAGATTCTCAAATTTTCTTGGACCTAATGGATCGAGTGATGATATCACAAAGAACTGCTTCTAGTTGTTGACGCTCAGAAAAATGGATCCATTGTTTTGAAAATAAGATTTTAAGGAGACACATATGCGTTGACTGTGTCTGATTACCAATTTTAGTCTTCGATTTGAAGAGGTTACAAATTTACAAGCTTTAACTTCTGTCTGTTTGTCCAGTTAGCTACATAACAGCAGAGTCCTGCACAGGTCAATTTTGAAAACCCACACCCGCCCATACCTGTAAAGCTCAGTACCAGAACCGACCCGCAACCCGTCATTATGTCTAAGTCAAAGCCACACCCACCCGCACCCATCAATAATAGTCTCGTGACCCAACCCGCAACCATGATTAAACACACACAACAGTCACTCACATTCAGCTGGGTTCTCCATTCTTGAACTATAAATCCAGGAATAGGTAAAGGGAAAGGAAAAGTCTCTTTCACTGGATGCCAGGATGGTGAAAACATTCTACGCATTCACTGCCAGGTAAGGAAACATTTTACCATGCTCTCTCCACCACTATAAAACCTCAAAAGGATCCTCATGAGGTGTCTTCAACTCAATGTAGGTTGACACACTCATCCTCGGGCTGCACAGTTTCATCACTGGAGTCCTCCATGTTGGTGTCGATGGGGACAAAGGTTCAGCTTGTGTCACTGAGTTACAAAATAAAATTAATTGCAGCTTGATAATAGTAATTTAGATGTCAAAACATTACACATATACTGCACATCATTTTCATTTGTTAAGTAAAAAGTGAATATTTGCTCTCACCTGCTGTCCACCCATGCCTAGTCCATTTTACCCGTGAATTTAATTTATTCTCATTACACAGCTTTTTGCGGGTTGACTGTCGGATACCAGAAACCTAGTAATACATACACAAATAGCTGTTGCAATCCAGTCCTATACAAGTGCTTTATCAGTAAGAGTTAGTTGGGATGGTGGGGAAGTAGGTGGTATCTTGGCACAGGATCTGTTATTGCATGTCTGCAGGTGTTTGGTAATTGGATTAATGCAGGAGCAAAAAGAGGAATGTCTTTCCTCCACAGACTGTGAAGCCCGAAGGACAGACATGTTTGTTTCATATGAGTGGGCGAGGGAATGCATGATGACAAGCTTTATCTTCCCTACAACTCACCCACACAGCACCTCCCATAACTCCATGAGTTTTTGTTTCTTCAAATGTGACAGTAAAAAAATTAAAAAGCCCCCAGCCCAGTCCTGCGCTCACCCTCCAGAGTAGGAGTTTATCTAAAAGCAGAAGCATAACAAGAGCAGCGTGGATGAAGGATGACGATAAAGGGCCTCCTCAAGGTTTGATCCCTCTCCAAAAGCAACTTGGGTAACCTTAGCCAAACAACCCCCCTCATGTTCTTGTATGTTCCTTACTCCCTCCACCCAGAGTGTCTGGATGAAACCAGCACTTTGTGGGGCTCTAGACAAAACAATTGTCATGATGATGTTAGAGAAGTCCTATGGTAATGTTGGCTCAGTTAGGCTGGAGAAAGTCCAGGTAGTTGACATAAGAGAGAACAATAGTGATGCCTTAGGAGAAATCTGATGACTGACCTGCTACATGTAAACACAAAACAGAAGTCAACCAGAGACTCTAAAAAGAGTGTCAGTGGGAAAGGTATTTGTCTCTATAGGTTCGTTTCCACTTAAGAAGTTCCTGGGACTATTTGGGGGGCAGGAAATACTACAGGAACGTCCTCTCGTTCTGCCCTCTCAACCGCCATGTCTCTACTGAGAGAGCAGAGTAGGAGGAAGGTTCCTGTAAAGTTACTGGGCTCTGGATGTGACGTAATCGTTGCGCGACCATTTTGACCAGGGCGACGTAGGGACGTAGTTAGCTGTTAGTCGTTAGCGGTGTCTGTATTAACTCAATAACTCAATAAACGGTCCGTGAAAAAAATATTTTTTCCAGCAGATGTCTTAGTTACAACATGATTGAGCTAACTGAAGTAGTTTCATGTCGTATCCGACAACTAAACCACAAATTTCTGTGAATGCATGTGAATGCTGGTGTATGTATGAATGTGTGTATGAAAGGGTGAATGGTGCTTGTGTTGTAAAGTGCTTTGGGTGGTTGCTATAACTAAAAAAGCGATATATAAATTGGTCTATTTACCAAATGCATTCTGTTCTCATCCGATGCCTGCTGCTTCAGAGCTATCAACAATCTGTATATTTGAGAAAAATGATTTATTGTTAGTGTAACTAAAACCAGACTTTTAAAATACGTTAACATCTTAGTCCGACTGATATCGTACTAAATCGAATTTCTCAAAGTCAGACTAACACACCTAGATAATGCAATTGGGAGTTACAAAGTAATGCGATAGAGTACTTTGATTACTTTTTGCAGTAACGAGTAACCAAACGCGTTAGTTTGCTGTTTGAGTAATCAAATACTAAGTACACTTTTTCAAACAAGACATCAGTTACTTCCGTTACTTCTAGAACGCTGGTCCTTCAGCTCTGAAACAGCAACGGCTGTCGTTTGGTCCTAATAACGAAGATAACGTTAAACCTATCAGTCTGAAAGAAGCCACGGAGCTTGTGGCTCGCTACGTGGTCGGAGAAATGCTGCCGTTGTCTATGGTGGAGTCTAAATAGGTGGAGTAGGACTCGCTGACAGACATATTTCAGACTCAGGATTTGCATTATGCCTGGTACACGCTACACGCTGGTACTCACCAATTACCCCCGGTCGTCTTTCACGGCATGTGTGATGTCATCGGGTTATTCTTGTCCTATTTTTATTACTTTCACTATTATTTGAGTCACTGTGTGTGTTCATGTGCCAGCCGACGTGTTGTAGTCACCTCTGTGTGGTAACATCCCTAGAGGAAATATTAAAAACACTGGGGTGTTGTTGTCATACAGTTGTCTACGGCAGCAGATCGTTTTGTGTTTCTACTGGTCAAAGTGACGGCTGTGATGGGAGAATTGGATCTCAGTGAAGGGCAAGTGGTCCATAACTTTAATTTTGGAGACAAAAAAATGTAGGCTTAGCGCCCTGTGGTCCATTGCCCAATAGGAAATGTAGAATACTCAAAAGTACTTTTAAAGTAATTGAGTTACTTTACTCAGGGAGTAACGCAGTAAAGTAACTGGTTACTTTTTTAGAAAGTAACGCAGTAACGTACTTTGATTACTTTTAAAGTAACCCTTACCCAACACTGGAGTTGAATTACTGCATGTACACAGTCTATCGAACCCAAACTGGTCTAAGCACTCTGCACATGCTCCACAGTTTCTGCCCTGGTCTTTGACCCGGAAGACATATGGCATTAAATGTGTAACAGAAGAAAAAGCCAGTAACGACATGGCGAACTCTACATCTAGAGCCATGCATTTTTGGACAGACGAGGAGACACAGTTCATGCTGTGTCAGCTGAAAGAGTTAAATATTTTAAATGGAATGGCAATATGTTTTTTTTTAAAAAAGTGCAGGTGCAAGAGAACACAATCCGTGGAGAATAAGAATGGACATTTCCAAGACTGTCAAGTGTGCCAGTAGTACAAACCTAAAAGCTGCAAGGTCACTGGCAAGTTGTCGCGACCTCAGGAACATGCTTGAGTGGAGCTGAAAGGCCCCTTTCTTAGAAGCTCCCAAGATAATGTCTACTTAGTTTTGGTGGACTATTGTACAAACACTGGGTGCACCTGCTGTATACCTCCCTCCTAGATGAGGTGTCCCTGACTACCTTCTGTTGGCAACATAGTTCATCTCCTCCATCTTTAAGGCCACCTGGGAAAAATGGATTTTGTGTTTCTCTGTGTGTCATGGGATTAGCTTACTGGTTGTTGGGATATTTTGTTTTGTGTTTTCATAGGTCATGAGTTACTGAGGTCTATGTGTTTCCTTTCTGGGTTTTGTTAAGCACAAAATTTACTCAAATTATAACTACTCCTATTGTCAGACCGGCTTTGAGTCAAACTGCTACACTGTTTATGTTTCACCTGGGTCATGTGGTTCCTACATGCTAACTTGAGACTATTATTAACTGATTGTTATTCATTTCTTGAAGTATAACATTTATCAAACTAACATTTATGTTGGAAACAGACCATATATGTCCTGAAGTGTCAGCTTCAGTTTCAGCCTTTTGTTTTGATTAATCAAGTGTTCATTCCTCAACGGAATCATTTTGGACATTTGAGACAAAGCAAATATACCCCGTCTTTGATTGGACAGTAAGAGTAGTTCAAGAGAATCACTTGTGATAACTTCAACAAGTTTAATCATCTCACTTTCATGGACACTGCATCTGTGTACCTCCTGTTCAGTCCATAACTGTTGTGAAATTTTGTAAAATAACTTCAGTAGTTCATGTTAAAGGCACAATTTGTGATATGAGCAAAAGGACAATAACATCCAAATTATAATCAAAAAGGATAAACTTAATACCAAAATTGAATTGGATTATTTTAGTGATACCGATACACAAGTGTGGAGGTACCATTTTAACTGTACTGTAGGTGGTCATATCTTATCTAAAATGGCAGACGACAGGCAATTGACACCTCAGTGTTAAAAGTGACAGCAGAGCCATCAGCGCCAGTTTTCTCAATCACTGGTGTGAAAACAAACACTGTCTGTCTGACATCTCACCCAAAAGCAGACTTTCTCTAGCTTTAGGTGTGAAAGTTAGTGCAATAAATGGCAGCATCAACCAAAACCCCTCATTTTATAAGTTTCTTTGAATGGAGTCACAGCAGGAGGCATTCGCATGCATTTGAGCTACCCCCCCCCCTTTAAATGAAATAAAATTAAATAACCAAAAGCAGGTTAATGTTGGTTGAAAATATAAGGTCATGGTAGATTTATTTTGTATTGTTATTTAATTTGGTGACGAGCCCCTGAAAGTGACATGCGAATCGCCAGTGATACCAATAAGCGTGTGTGTTCTACCTGAGTTGCTAATTATATGTTGAGGCAGTTTTATAACCTAATTACCATCTTCACTGTGTCCACTGACAAACTTGATTTTGACACTTCGACATCTCAGTGACATATAGGCAACAACGGACAGTCAAGCTCAGGTTTCCCCAAAGTCAAGGCCTTGGAAGTTTTCAACTGACTCAAAGACTGCAGGATGTCTGTGTATGACTAAATTTTTGTCATCTGTGAGAAGGTTTCTCAGCCGGCCACAATGTTGAAAACAGTTGAGCTAAAACAAAACACCGCCCACCGACCAGAGCCAAGTTTCTCATTTTACAGCTGAACAGGACACTAAAATATGTTTCTAAAAACATCTGAGGTGAGTAATAAGCAATGCAGTGATAGAATCTTGATTTATATTTGATTATAACTGACTAGTTTGACAATTTGGCCGCAGTTCATGAGAAATGATTTACATGCTTGACAGCTATATTATTCCCCTTTACCACCCAAATTAGCACATGTGGGTATTTTTTTTAATACTTGAAACCCACTTAAAATGGGCTATAGACTCCTTTCCCATTAATAACAAAACCTTTCGGTGGTTACTTCTTTTTATTAATCTGTTAGTTATTCAGTCTCTCTTTTAAACTCAGTAGATGTTTGACCACTGCTTAGCACTGTGCGCTATTGCATCTCACTGGTAAAGGGGCTAAAATTAGCGCATTCACCCAGGTATTGTCTTTCCATCAATGCCAATCAAGCCGGAGCAGATTTATTTATTTATGCTGATTGTAACTTTTCTCATTACATAAAGCCAGATGTTAGCGAGTGATAGTAGGTTTTTTTGTGTGGTGGGAAAGTGGTTTTAGAGATTCCTCAGCTCTGAGCTGGTTTGAAGCCATCGGTGTCCTGAGAAATTATTCAATCAGTACGTTTCTATGCACAGTTAAATCCAGCTACTGTTATAGCCACTGTTATAGCTTAGTGAGGCCATTTAACTGGACTACTGTCCTTGTCCCTGTATACAAGCACAGGAGGGGAATTGATTTATTGACCAAATAACGTCTGACTCTGCTATGATAGGTGGCGATATGCCCCCTTTCAGCATGTTAGTATTGGAGCTTTTTCCATTTGACCTCTTACATCGTAGACCAACCAATCAACAAACAAGTTTGCCATGGTTAGCTTGCCGCAGACTGATATCATGGACATGGACAACTTTACAGTTCTGTACATTTTATTCATCCAAAAATGCACAGCTCTGCATGTGGATTTTGCCCTATTGTTACTGGCTTCTTTTTCTGTTATGCATTTAATGCCATTCGACTTCCGGGTCAACGCCCAGGGCGTAAACTGTAGAGCATGCACAGAGCACCTAGGCCAGTTTGGGTCTGATTGACTTTTATCATTTGGTCAAGTTTAGGTTCATAAGCTATCTGGTTGGTGCAAACCATGCTAACATTGCTGATCCTGATCTGCTGCAGAGACAGAGATGCTGCTTGGTTTGCAAACAGTTATGAAACAGGAATGGATGGTACTTGTGGTACAGATATACTTCTGGTGCCCTGTGGTAAAAATGTGTTTATGAGTTTGGTATGCTTGAAACAAACAAATCTGTTTAAAGTGCCTTTTGACCACATGTAAACACACAACTGCTCTGGGTGTCCACACTGCAAGCCTACCATCATCACAAGTCCTCCTTGATTTCTTTTCAAGAACTGGATGCAATGAATTGTAGGAAAGGGGAGAACACTGTGACAATGTTTCCTCAAAGACATTCATGGTGGTGCACTTAGTTATACACACAAAAAGTGGCAGAGGTAATTGCCTGGTGGGAAAAAAGATAGCTTTAGAGAGAAGTTTAAATACTGCCTACTTTGACAATTTCACACATCTGACAAGTCACCATTGAAAGTGTGTGTTATTATCGGTTTCAACAATAAGTTTGTCATGGTGGCTACACCCATTATTTTTATACAGTTTATAGGTATTATATATTTGCTATAAAGCTGGTATACTCAGATTCATCCAGCTTCAACCACCGGCTTCACACAGTGCCATTGCTATACATGTTACCTACTCATGGTGTTTTAAAGGTCACCCAGCAATGATAGAATTAGTCATGTACACAGACATCTTAAATAGGATAGCTCACTGAGAGCAGTGGGTGCCTTTTCATAACAATAAAGCTCCAGGAGTGTGTAGTGGTGACAGACAACTCATCTGTAACTAATGGCATCAATACACACACCCAGCTGCCGCCTTCAGAGTGGGTGCTGAAGTTTGAAGTGCTGCTGCATGGGCCTTGTCTTTTTACAACAGGGAACAATGATCATTCATCGACCAGCATTCGTTCCTAATCCCCTTTTATCCTCCAACCACTGCTCCACTAAGAGCAGCACAACCCCCAGCACTGTCTGTGCTCAGGTTAATTCTTCAGGAAAACGCCAGCAATTTATCAGGAATCTGCTTCAATCAACGCTTCAACAACCCCCTGATGTTAGTCAAGACTTCCAACCACTCGGTCTTAACCTCTGGTCTTATTTTTATCTTTTATCTTATTTACCTTATCGGCACTGTCACTACCCGGAGCTCACATAAATGGAGCCTGGGTTTGTTGAAGGTGACAGAGTTGTTTGGGCTGAGAAAGCCTGTGGGTCTATCTTCTCTATCTCCTTTAACTTTAGCTGATATTGGAGTTATGCTATGTAGTGTGTGAAATAGAGTATGGTGAATGTGCTAGGAAAGGTAGTATCGGCATGGTCTCTACCTGGAGCTCGCATGAACGGAGCCTGGGCTTGTTGAAGGTGGCAGTGCTGTTTGGGCTGACAAAGCCATGCGTAAGTAAGGTAAAGGAGGTTGTTGTGTTGGTGCGGGGAGCAGTGAGACCTGGCATTAGGGGAGTGTCTCTGGGACGCCAGAGATCACTGTCTAGCCTCCTGGAGGTGTGGGACCAACTAGACAAAACACTGGTGAAAGGAGGTTCCCAAAGAGTGTCCCAAAGACATGTTAGTTATCACTGCTCACTGGTCTGTATAGTTAAGCATTTGCATAATAGCTTATCATAGGGCTTAGGAGGTTATTCACTGAGTGCTGATCCTTTATTTAGAGCACAAACTTCTTGTGTTTTTTCTTCTTTTGAATTTAATATGAATTATGGAACCGTTTGTGTCAATGTTTGTTTCCCCCATTTTGTACAGTAAATTATTGTTTAAAGTTTCAACAAGTTTCTTTGTCTCGTTTCTCTCGTGACACAAGTGTGTTTTGAAAACGGACTGTCACCTGCTCAACGCATCAGTACCTTCGCATGCCATGACAGTAATACATTATAAATTAATAGATTATAATAATAATGTCAAAATATCATTTACAGAGCGATTTAACAGACGATCACTGCTGCCCGACCCGCAGGTCCATTTGCGGGTCCCGTGGGTTACGGGTCTACCCGAGCATCACTACTCAGCTCAGTCTATAAAGGCTGTACACAACTGTATAATGTAGACATTATATTCCATTCAGGCCGGCAGAACCAGCAGCGCATCGGCTCTACAGTGCACGGCACTGCTGATTAACCATTTTATTGCAGCACAGTGTGTCTGCCAGCAACCAATTACTTGCAGACGCTTCCTACAACTTGTTTCAACGGTTCTGATTTAATCAGAAAACAAATTAAACAGGATGACGAGCCAATGTGAAAATCAAAAGAAAGCATAGAGTAATGTACTGAAGGAGACTGTTGTGCCACTACATGTTTTTGTGGTTTCAGAGCAAAGATCCGGTCGCCGCTGTGCAAAACTCCGCACTACAATTAGGTCCAAAAAAACCCGGAGGAGTGCTTCGCAAGGAGTATTTTAAAGGAGCCGAGCCTGGCATAAAACCGGAGAGAGCAGGCAGCACGGCCACAGCACACGCACCAATTTTTGCATTGTGTTACTTGCATGTATACAGCCGCTGGAGTGCTTTTAGGAGTATTTTGCAATTGGCGAATATTTGCCTCAACAGCTGTGCTTAAAGGCTGTGCAAACAAACTAGGGAAAGCAGCTAACCGCTAACATGGTGTGCAGTAAAGTACAATTGATAGCTAGAACCACATGATGTGAACATGGTAAACATGGAGGCTCTGTGCTCTGAAACAGCATGAACAAAATCAGCCAAATTCCACACATTACCACTTCAGTCCTTCTGTTGTTTACTTTTCACAATTAAAGACCAACTTACCCTCTTTTTGAGTTGTATTTTCTACATTAATTTTGGCTGTGATCATTCCACAGCCTCCATATTAAGTAGAGATAGGTAGTTTTGGATTTTTAATGAATTGCAATTTTACCACCTTTCTACACTATATTTAAAAAAAGACACAGCTGAATGCCCTTTGACCAAAATTTGGCAGATTGATTTCCGTTAAAACCACTTTTTTTTTTAATCTCTCACTTAAATAAGGTGAATGAAGGTGATTCTCAATTATATTCCCCATGTCAATATGCCTGTGTCAATATAGAGGTGCATGTTCACGCACGTCCTTGCATGCTTATGCACAAGCCAGGAAAATGGGGAGCCTGTGATTCACATGGCCGTTATTTATTGCAAACATATGGGCAGGTGCGCGCGTAAACAAGTCAGGCACACAGGAAGTTTATAGCCCTTTTTAAATAGGAATTGTGCAAATTTGCAGGAAAGCCCAATCAGTCTTTGTTCAGCATTGGCAGTAAAAAAACAAAATCGGGGAGTGAAGCAAAATGCCGCCTGCCTACTTTTGTTCACACAGAATGAGTCTTTTTCTCGGCAATGGGGGGACATGAGCAAGTAACAAAACGTGTAGCTCAGGGGTGGACATAAACAGTGACGTACTCAGAGGGAAGCCGCGGCTGATCAGTCCTTCTGCGATTCTCTCATAAGTTGGCCCGTCCTTCACCGTCCCCGTCATTTGGCGATTAATGGCCTCTTAGTTTGCGAGGACAAGGAGGACGTGCAATGTTTTGTCTCCCCAGTTGCTCATCTTTACTGTAGTGTCTGTTAGGTTTGCATTTCCCTCTTGCTACTAGTACTAGCTGCTCATTCCTGCTATCAGCTGTTTCCTGTTTATCCACCGCCAGTGGCTCGCACGTGCGGAATCATCAACAGCTCCTCCCACAAGTCATCGACAGCCCCTCCCATGGCAGAAGGGTGCCTCATTCTTTTTAAACCAAAAAGGTTCCGCCACTATGTCTACTCTACGAGGGCACCTCGGATCAATTCATCGAACCAGCTCTGTGTGTCTAAACAACCCAACATTTTTCGAAAATCTGGCAGTGTAAAAGGGGCTAATGACTCCCATAGCATTTTTTCATTCACTCTGATTCATATGTTTTTCAAGCAAATGGATCAAAGAGAATTCAATACCCTCCATGCCAATTCAGATGTCAACATGAACTCATGCCCCCTTGCTAAACAACAACCTATTTATCTTTTCCATAACAATTTTCAGCAAAGCGAATGGCAAAGTGCAAAAATCTCAATAACGCTGCCTAGAGCAGGAGTTTGTGTATACAGGCGCAGTAACTCTAAACTTAGAAGTATATCCAGCTCCACAAATTATTTCCAAATTTCTTCCCTGCGTGAGCAATCATGCAGGTAAATCAATTTTACTTTCATATTCCCTGGTTCGGTGCGGCAGTTCCTTCTTTGGTCTCCTCCAGCGACCAAACTGACTCAACAGCTCCAGGCCCTGCTGCCTCCACTGTTGAACCTGGGCCCAATGTAACAAGGCGGGCGCACTCTGTGTCTTCAGCCAGCAGCTCCCGCAACTCAAGCCCAGGCTCTGCAGCTTCTTCTACCCCACTGGAGGAATATGATTCAGTGTGCCCATCTGATGAGGACTAGGTACCGTCGCCAAAACAAGAGAGCTTTGAGGATGAATGTTGCAGTTTTGCCAGAGACTATGAGATGGGGGATAAGGAAGATAACCCGATGGGGAGAGAGGATATAAAATGGGTCACCAAGAATAAGAACATCAAGTGGTCACCCTCTGCTGAAGAAATGCAACATTTTATGCAGCCTCTAACAACACCTGTCCCAGGCCCTACAAAGTACGCCAAGAGAAACATAACAAACCGGCTAATATCCTGCTTGGATTTATTTCTGATGAATGACATGATTCAGCTTATCCGAATGACCAACCTGAAAGGCCAGCGGACCAAAGAATATCAGAAACAAATCACCGAGACGAAGCTGAGGGGTCTCTTCAGCCTGCTGCTGCTGCTGGCGGGGGTGTATCATTCCTGGGGAGAAAGCCCCTGCAGCTTGTCTGATGAGCTAATCGGCCGTCCGGTGTTTCATGGTACAATGTCCTGCAAAAGATTTGAGCTAATTGCCATGAAACTCCAGTTTGTTGATAAACTGACCCAGCCGAGGAGGCTCAGAGACAACAAGCTGGCTGCCATTTGGCCGGTGTGGGAGCCATGGGTTCAGCAGCTTGCTCCCATTCAAAACTTCGGAGCAGATGTTTGTGTAGACAAACAGCTGGTTGCCTTTAAGGGTTCTGCATTTTCGATCAATATATGCCCAGCAAACCGGCAAGGTATGGCATAAAAGTCTTGAAACTGGTTGATGTGTCAACATCCTATGTCTGGAACATGGCCGTCCACAGCGGCAAGGAGGAAGCATCAAGAGAGGATGGCCAGGCAAAGAGAGTGGTGCTGCAGATGACAAAAGGGGCTAGAGGGACGCACTGTCACCACAGATAACTTTTTCACAGGCTACAAGCTTGGTGCAGCGCTCCTGCGAAGAAAAATGGCCATGGTTGGCAGGGTGCGCAAATCACAACCTGAGCTCCCTCCCCAACTTGTCAACATGTCAGGCAGAAAAGAGCTCTCCAGCATCTTTGCTCACACAGCAAACCACACTGCAGTGTCATACAAGCCCAAGAAATGCAGAAGTGTGATGCTGATGTCTACAAAGCACTGAGATGCCTCCATCATCCAGGAGGCCCACCAAAAGCCCAAGATCATTCTCGATTACAACAGGTGCAAGGCGGCATGGACAACTTGGACAAGGTGTGTGCGCAATTACACATGCATATTTTTATTGCAGTTACGTAAGAATGAATTTGGGTGTGATGAGCAACAGTTTGTCTTGTTTTTTGCCCCCAACCAACATGTTGCCAACAATAGCTGCCGTTGGAAGAGCTCCAGATGGCAGCTGACGCTGTTTTACAACCTACTGGATGTTTCTGCTGACAAACTCTTATGTTCTGTGGACCCTCTTATATTCTCATGCGCCCAAAGTGGGAAACCACCAAGGAATACTGCTGCCACATCTTCCTGGAGCAGCTAGGAAAGGTGCCGGTGATCCCCTGCATCCTTCAACATTAGTGGATTCCCCGGGGACTGAGTGCCTCTGCTTTTGTGCAGCAGTCCAGGCAGCAGCAGTGGTGGAGGCGTGCAGTGAAGATGACGAGGAGGCCAGCACCTCTGCAAGGGCAAGGGCACTGCCTCTGCTTCCAGGAGCAGGGGCCCGAGCAAAGTGGCCAACATGGTGACCCTGTGACTTCTGCCCAGAAAGCATGAAGCAGCGCAGGGGTCCTCAATGTCTGTGCCCAGTGTGGCTAATTTCTGTTCAAGAGCCACACACGGAGAGGCTGTGTGTCATGCCTTGGAGAAGGACAGTGACTGACAGAGGAGTTTGTGTTAAGTGTAAAAGTTTATGTTAAAAGATTTCAATAAAAAGAATTAAATGAAAAAAACTTTATCATTATTTTACCAAGGGGACTTTATTTAAAATAATCTGAAATGCAGTGTAATGTAATGTAATGTCATGCAAAACCAATGATGTGGGTTATGACTGAATTTGTCAGAGCGACATAATAAGAGCAGAATAACCTCATTAGGTGTAAGTATGTTAAAAATGTTTCGCAAATTAGTGGTATATGATAGAAACTAGCATGTAAAGTGTTAATATTCGATTAAATTATGATTTAAATTAATTCAAAACATTTTAATAAAAACAAAAAGCAAAAACCCTGAAGGAAGAGATCAAAAAATTTTGAAGAATGTGCCACATATGGCCCTTTGACAATTTCGTGGTCATAATGAATATTTAGGAAGTTTTTTATTAGCCGGGCACAAGGGTTAAATTACTCAGAGCATTTACCTTAGAAGCAACTCAACAAAATAGTTTACACAAGACACAAATACATATTTTCAGAACGTGTTGTGTAGTCCTTTGGCTTTGTCAACTAATCTCCAAGCCCTCTCCTTTTTTCGTTATGTTTATATACAGTACTGTCAGAGAGGGGTGGAGCTCCAGGTGCCCACAAACAGTGACATTGTTTGTCCTCCATTTCTGATTCTCGGTAACGTCAGGAGATCTGTACTACATGCCAGTGCTCGCATTGCGTTCGGTGTGAACACACCTTCAGATTGGTTAGGGTAAGACTGTCAGGGTAAGCCACTCAGAGGCAGAGTAAGTTAGAGTAGAGTGTGTCATATTTGCTATTCTGGGAAATACATATTTGCATCATGGAGAATCTAATCAAAAGATAATATAGATGCATCATGAGAAATGCAGGATCCAGTGTTTTGGGAACTTGACTTATACAAGTGACTATAATTCAGAATATCTCAATCTCTGTTGCTTCAATATCATCCATTTTTTTCTCTTATTCTCACTTGTAAGTAACCCAACTTTACTGAAGTGCAATACCAAATCACTGAAGTACCCATTTATGTGCCGTTAAGAAAAGCATAAATCAGCCACCTTGGCAACTGTTGCACACCAGCAGGAAACAACATATGGATTTTCAAGGGTTGCAGTCGCTGAATACCTTCTTCATCAAATTCTAAATATGCAGGGTAATGAACACACTTTTGACCAGTTAATACTAAAAACCTAGAGTGCTCTCACAGGAGGATGCAAGGTCATCATCAAACTCTTGAAGAACAACAAAGATCCAGTGCTGTTCATGTTTTCACAGTCTCATCCATGTAGCACATGTCTATGTACAGGATCACTGAATTGATAAACATTCAATCAGCTGAAAACATTTTAGTTACTCTAGTTAGCATAAGATTAGGCTCCAACCTGTAGCAGACTTGGAGAAGAATGCATTGTTGTCTGCAGAGAGCCACCACAGATACAAAGACACAGTGGAGCCGTGGCTAAATCAACACTAGAAGAATAAAGAGTATCCTCCTAAACCACTCTGTCAGCTGTGTGTCAGAAGACAGTAATTAGTGACTTACACCAGAGGAAACCAGCCTTCAACTGAGAAGTAGCTTAAACCAAAAGGAAGCTTATAGAGCCTGAAACACAAATGGAAAACACACTAACATGGTCATGGAACTCAAAGTAGCAGCAGGGACCCCAGGAGAGAGGGTGACTGCAAGAGAACTGAACCTTTTTTTATACTGTGCCACATCATCTGGCAACAATGTCCAACCAAACACATGCAAATTAACTTTCCTAAATTAGATTAAATTGGGATTCTGCTGGTTACCTTGATTTCATCAAGACCCGAGAATAAACTTTCAAGAGTTGTAAAATCCTGTATGATGGTATAATAAACCAATTTTGAGTTTGGCATTAGATACGCCTTCAAACTCATTGATCTATTACTCTGATTGGACTTCCTGGATGTAATCTCACTGGACTGTGAACATTCATATGAGTACGGACTAAGAACTTTTTGGGAAAGGCCTACTGGCTTTGGGTGGACTGAAAATTTGTATCCCTGGACGGATGTATCCCTTATAACTACTGCCTTGAAGAAATGTAGCTGAGTATGCATGAGCTTGTCACTTTGTATTCAATGTGCAAACATCATCTATGTATTTTATTGTTCCATCTTAAACTGTGATGTAGCGTGGTTAAGTGAACACCCTAACACCCAGCTTTGTGATGAAGCTGTGTCACTCACAAACCACAAACTGAATGACATATAAAAGGGGTGACTAAGCTTCATAGTCATAACCATCTATCCATCAGTGAGGAGATTGTTCATGGGGTTGACCTTGGTTTTACCCAGCACTCATCCTGCCATGCTGAAAAACAGAGCACCTCACAGTGAAGGTCACACTCTCATCCTGTCCAGGGAGTTAGACTGTGATAGTCTGAGTGGGCGGAAGTTCGCTGCATAGATCAGCCTCTCATTGGGCGGAACGAGCAGTGAGCTAGCGAGGCTAAACAACAAAACATGGAATGTAAATTCAATGATTTTGGTCGTCTCCCCCTTGGTCGCTATCATGGAGGACCAGGTGAGAAGCCTGCAGTCTAAAGGCATAGCTGCAGCCTATGCCGGGCAAGATATGGAGACAGACGCAAAAATAGCTGCTGGCCACTTCTCTATTGTTTATGGCTCTCCAGAAACTTTTGTTGGCCAGGATAGATGGAGGAATTTCCTTCAAACGGCCACCTTTCGTGAGCAAATGGTGGGGATTGCTGTGGACGAAGTACACACGGTGACCCACTGGTAAGAGCCAATTACAGTTAACCATCTGTGTAATTGTTGATATCATGTGTGCAATTTGACACTAGAAAATCTGCTTATCATAATTATTTCGTTCACACCTATAGCAGTGGTAGAAAGTAAGAAAGTAGCCAACATTTATTCAAGTACTGTACTTAAGTACGTATTTGAGACATCTGTACTTGAGTATTTACATTTTATACAATTTTTTACTTCTATTCCTCTTTCACTTTTTCCAGGGTGAAATATTGTATTTTCTATTTCAACACACACACACATATATATATATATATATATATATATATATATATATATATATGTATAAATTATAGTTACTTATCAGACGATGAATTGACATAATATATGTTGTAATGATCAAAATGTTTAAAATGTCTTCGTCTTGTTTTTTTTAAATGTGTTATTTGAACTGAGCGTGTTACACCAAAACCTGTTTCCCCCCAGCAATATTTTTGCAAGCGCACTGTTGCTGTGGCACCGCCAATAATGATTTTGATTGGTTGAAAGAAATAAAAAAGCCGGGGCATTTTTTTCCTCCAATTGTAAAAGTGAGAGTCGGCGCAGCCAGACCTTTCTTTTCTTGAGAAAGGTATGGTGAGTGAGAGTAGGACTGTGACACCCTCTCTGAGCAGGCCTCTCCCTCCACGAGCCTAGTGGCTGGAGTCAGGTTCTCGGGGTCTTTACATTAAGTTTCCTATTAGTTTTGTAAAACAAACATATTTTTTGTTGCAACCTGTGTGGGCTCCCCCTTTGTCCAGCCTTGAGCCGGGTTGTGACAGGATACGCTAGCAAATTTGAGTGAAAACAACCTGTTCAAAGTCATCAAAAACAGCTTTGTCAGTTAGGTCAGCACAGTGGTGGTTGGGTGTGGGGGGTGGGGGCGGTCCGCGTCGGGCGGTGGGTGGGTGGGCCCTCCTGTCCCGCCTGTCTGGGGTGTGTCTCTGGCTCTCTGGGGGGGCCGGCCATTGCCGCCCCTGGTCCTGGGGCCTGCGGGGCGTCCTGCCGCCTCTGTGGCTCCCTGGTCGTGGGGTCTGGGCGCTCCTGTGGTCTTGGGGTGACGGGCCGCCCCCGGACCCTGGTGTTGGTTTTCATAAACACATTGGGAGGGTTCTAATACACGCATGCATGTTCGTTACTTCAGCCCCGTGACGCATCACAAAGAACCGATGGGATCACTTCAAAGGGGCCCACTTGCTTCTTAAACCTTCCACACTGCGCTCTCTCTTCTCTACAGGAGGGCTTTCCCCCTCCACTAAGACTCTCACATTTTTGGTGTTCAGTATAGACTTTTCTTTTGTTTCTGTTTCTCAGTACAGTATAGTAGAAATGTATATGTTTATTTCTGATAATCTGCATGGAGCACAACCACCTCAAGGCCACAATACATCAGCTACACTGCCTGTTTATCCCTTTTTTTGTTTGTTTGTTTGTTTGTTTGTTTTCCCTCCTTCTCCTCCGCATGCACTGTCACTATATAACTCAGGACTTGCACCTGCCCCCTCCCCCTTGCTTGTTCCTTACTCTCCCCTGAACACACCTTGGTGTATCACGGCCCTCTCTGGCTCATATTAGGAAGCTTTTCCAATAAAGGCTGATAGGCTAGTCTCCAGGGAGGGTGGGTGACGGTCACAACCACGCATTGTGGGTATAAAAATACTTGACTGCAAGATTAACAGTGCATCAGTCTTCACAAGAAGCTTGCACCCTTTTGTGGTGCTAAGCTATGAAGACCAATGCAGACAAGTAGGAAGAAGAATTGCAATTTAATTTTGAGAGAGCTGCAGGCAAGAGGAAGTGGTAGTGCGGGCACGGATATCAGCTGGCGGGTCCTCCCCCACTGCGTAAGAGGTGTCATCACATTTTAAAAACAAAGTGTAACCTCTCAATATTGAGAAATCGAAAACAAATAGTTAATAATAAGTCAAGTCCCTTCAAGTCACCTGTCTCAAGTCAAAGTCCAGTCTCAAGTCATTAATACCAAGTGAAAGTCAAATCGAGTCTTTTGTCAATGTTAGTCAAGCAACTCAAGTCCTCAAATTTCCAACTTGAGTCATGTGACTCGATTCCCCCAACTCCAGATATGAGATGACTTGGGATGAGTACATGTTGGTGAATATTGTAAAATTCTGTAAGTACCACCACACAGAATCCCATTAAGTAATGTAGCATTACATAACCTGAGAAATCTCGGAGTTATTTTTGACCAGGCCATGCACTTTGATAAACACATCCATGTGTTGACCCGTACATGCTTTTTTCACCTTAAAAACATTGCAAAACTGAGATCTGTTGTATCACATGCTGAACTAGAAATGATCATTCACGCCTTTGTGTCATCACGTCTGGATTACTGCAATTCTCTCTTCATGTGTCTCAGAAAATCTCTTGTAGATCGCCTCCAATTGGTGCAGAATGCCGCTGCCAGGCTGTTTACCAAATCACCCAAAAACTGCCACATTACTCCTGTCCTGGCCTCCCTACACTGGCTTCCTGTCAGCTTCAGGATCCAGTTCAAAATCCTTGTTTTAACTTTCAGAGCCCTTCATGGTCAGGCTCCTGAGTATCTGTCTGACCTGCTGCATGTATATGTTCCTAGTAGGACACTTAGGTCAGCCGATCACGGCCTGTTGGCAGTTCCTCGCACTAGGCTTAGAACTAGAGGTGACCAGGCCTTGAGTCCATTGCGCCCAGATTGTGGAAGCCCTCCCACAGAATTTGAGAGCTGCAGCATCGGTTGATATTTTTAAGAAGCATCTTAAAACCTATCTATACAGGGAGGCATTCTTTAACTTGTCTTAAGTGATTTGTTTTGCAACAACTGTTTCATGTTTTGTGTCTCTGTATGTTTGTATGTATGTATTCTTGTTGGTATTTTAATCCTGTGAAGCACTTTGTGAGTCCTCTCTGTGAGAAGTGCTATACAAATAAATTTTACTTACTTACTATATGTGGCATTGTGTAGTTAATAATAAATTATTGGTTGGAAATTTACATTTCATGGTAAACTAGCTGCATCTACATCAATTAATCACTAGTTTAATGCTCCACCGAGCAAGCATGTTAAGTTATCCGAATCAAATACAACAGCAGGTGCATGCTGGGTCTAGCAAACATGCCCATGGTGGATCCTCCAGTTATGACTCCTGTCCTTGCTGGAGCACTTTTAGCTTCAGTGGGCTGTGCAAGCCTTTCTTGAGCATTTGACAATAATCAATGCTCATGGAGTGCTTATACAGCCAAAACTGACCGCCTTTACATTTTTCCTCAATTGCTGAAAAACAAAAACTGGTCGCTGTATGACAAAAGAAAAAAAATCCAAACCTTTACATCACTCCCAAAACCACACACAGCGCACACACACACACACACATATCAGAACATTTCACAACATTTCTTCTGCTAAACCCTATATAGAACTGGCCAAATAAATATTTTATTGCGCTAAAGTGTTCTTTCAGCAATAACTTAGTCTCAATAGAATTTACTCTTCACAAGTCATCACAACCTTTAGCAGTTCAAAAATTTGTAATCTGCTGCTACAAAGCGTGATCAGGTGCAATTAGATGGCTGAGAGGACTACCCTGTATGTTTGAGTAGTCTTTCATGCTTTTGGTTTGTAGAAAATCCTCTTTACAAGTAGATGTTATCTTGTACGAACGGTTTGTTTTGGACATGGACAACAAAATGTTGTACCATGGCTCAACCAGATTGGGGAATATCAGCTGAACATACTATGGACTGATAAATCACATTTTAAACCTACTCAATCCAACCACTAACTAGACTGCAGAGGGCCAAAAGACAAACAGTCAAACTAAATATTTAGGGCCCAGCTGTACCATTGTGGTTCAATAATGATGGAGGGTCACTTACACTTTTCTGGACTAGGAAATTCTAAATCCAACTTCCAGCAGTATTCCTCCCTGTTGTGCAACACTGTGGGGACATTGACTGAATGGAAGCTTAAATAATATAATTCTTTTTTGCTGACAGTAAAGTCAGCTTCTCATTTGAGTGCCGCACAGTTATTTCTCACTGTGTATAATTAATTTCCCACCCATATTGCTTTAATTTTCATGCAGTTCTGCTGAATAACACACCTCTTAAAGCTTTCATGGACAGAATAGAAGGTATAATCAGTAACCAGAGACATATCTTTTTGCCGTCTTGCTACCTATGCTTTATGCATGGAAACAACAATCTATCAGTGTTTTACCAAAAGCGTCAGCATGTTTTCATGATGTTATCATATGATAATAATGATGAAAAGTATGTTCTGTGTGGGAAGCACACTTTCTCATACAGATGATTTCAGGCGGAGCAAACTGCTTCAGCTATCACAATCACCGTTCCCCCTGGAGTAAATACGTGCAACTGGTTTCCACATATGGTGCTAAGGGGCACTGTCGGCCAAGCGTTCACTACGTCATGGCAGAGGATCTCATTTCAGCTAAGGAATCAGGAGGGTCCCACAGCAGGAATACACCATGGATCTGCCATGGGCCCAGTCACAGACCAGGTGGTAATTTTATGTGGCTGTATCTGTAGGTGCAAAACAAAAAGTTGTATAAAGCCTTTTTTTCCAAAGGGAGCAGTGTAAAGTCTGATTAGCTGCCTAAAGCGATCAGATGCATTGCATTGTGGCAAATGCAGGTGCTGAGTTTTGAAATAGAAAAAGAATACATTAAAAATAAAAGAAAGAGCGTAGACCAAACAGTTCTTTGGATTGCCTTATAGGAACTGCCCACTGGAGAGGTACACCGAGAACTATGGAGCTTTAAGGACTGTTTTCCTTTTGCATTTGCACCACCAATAGGAGCACTTAAGTGTAGTACTGTAAGCCAGCCAACAGTTGGTATAGCAACATCACTATAGCTTTGAAGAGTCAAGATCATATTGTATTTCCGTTGTTACTTGGAAAAGCCTGGACTTCACTGTTGATCTGTTCGTCCATGTTTCTTTCATTTGACTCGTTACATGCTGTTGATTGTGTTTTATGTTGTCTGCTGTTTGACCAATCACTGTACACTTACATCACTTATGTTTTTTTTTAATTTAAATGACCCCATGGCTTTTTTTCCGAGGGAAACTTTGCCACCGTTGAGGACCGACCTACTATATCATTGTGCTTTTAGTTCTTCTGTCCAACACCTTTGTGATTGTTGCACTCCGTAGGAGGCTCCTTATTTGGATGTGTTTAAAGCAATTTGTTGTTTTAAATTTAGTAACATTTTTGGTGCTATGCAAACAGTGCTGTCTCATATTACGTTGTCATGGAGAATTTCATTATGGACATTGTCAAGTTTCATTACTTTAGCACCACTGTCTAACTTACATTGAACTAAGAGGTTAAGAGCCTGCTTCTTCCAAAGTATTGGTTGGAGGGTGCACCCTGCAGATGATTTAAGCAGCCAGCTATAAATATCAGCCCTGATTAGCCAAACATTCCTGAACCAACCGTCGCCCTTTCCACATGCCAATCCATCCAGCACTCCAGGTAGTCTGTAACAGCGCTCTAATTATCTGGAAGGCTCATAGCTACCACTATAATTTATAGACAAGCACTTGCACAGTTCAGATGTAATGTCAGGATTAAACAATACATGGCATTCAGAGATTACTCTGAGCTGATTCCCAGGAAATACTCACAAGCGTAACCTCTTCAACCCTGCCAGAGCCACCTGTGGGTCTATTATTGCAAACTCATGTTGCTCGGCATAAACATTGTTTAAACCCACAGAACTTCCAAAAGCATGTGGGTGAGGTATTATTTCTCCAGGCCTATCACAAGACAAGACCACTGATATTGGGGGATTTTGCAAAACCTGTTCAGTGAACCTTTTTTTTTTTTTTTAAAAATATCCAATCTGCCTTTACTAAAATTCTTGCTCTCTACAATATCTGCACATGGCAACTACATTTGTGGTTAGGGTAAGGAACAGACAGTGGTTATGTGAAGTTAAAAAGGACACATACATTACAACAGGATGTGATCTCTAGTCTCTAGAAGGAAAGTTTAACATCCAACTTGTCTGTCCACCACCCTGACCTCCACATCCTTAGTTTCAACTTCACCACATAAATTGCACACTGCTTCCTGCATCGGCAGTGAATATTGGAATTGGATGTAAATTGTAGGCCTGCCCAAAGGTTGGAGAAAGTTGGAGATTCAAGTCACAAGTCAGAGGTCTCTCAGTGAAATGAGATTGTTTTTGGCAAGTCAGTGTTCTGTGCAGTGTACTTATTGAGGTGTTTTGGTCCCCAGATTTTGCTGCAGAATGAATGCTATTCACTTTCATGCTATTCTTTGGTACAGGCAGCTGCAGATGTAATGAAACTTTGTACCATTAGGCTCCGAGATGACATTATCTTCTCTCTCCTGAGTTGAATTTGCAAAAATGCTGATGCACATTTCTGATCCCTCGTTAGCCCTGTTAGCTTGTTAAATATATCACATGAATGACGCTGTCACACTGAATGTCCCACTGAGCCATGTAAAAAAAAAAAAAAAAAAAAACTTTTCAAAAAATGAACACTCAAATCTGATTTGAACGACATAATTCTGAGTCGGGTACAACGATGTTGCAATGGCAACAATTAATGCAAATTCAGCCAATCCCCAGGAATTCTGCAAGACAAATTGACCAATCCCCACAAATGACTTTTTAAAGGGGGTATAATGTCATTTCATTGTAGAGCTGTGTGCAGCATATTGATTGGCACTCTCTTTCTCTCTGTTTATCATGAGACTGCTGCTGTGGGACCAGAGCTCTGTGTCTGGGACAGAGTCATACACACAGTGACAGGGCTAACTGTTTGCATCACATGGGTAATGTTACTCAATGGTTATTTAAAGGTGTTGTTGGCGTAAGATGTATGGCTCGATGTTAGATGTTAAGTGTGGGGCACCTGCCCAAGGGGTGGGAGGAGAGCCTCTCAAAGAGCCGTCCTTTAGTGCTGCATTGAACAGCATTAACCACATTGGCAGCAATCAGCTGCCCCCCACCATCACAAATAGGTTCATATTCTGTGTGAAACACTGAAAACTCATAATAATAATATGCTCTGAATCTGAGACAGCATCACAACTATTTGTGCAATTTTCACTTCCCCCCAGGATTTAATTGGAAACAATAAAAAAAAAACTATAAACAGTGCAACTGGCATCAAATTTTGTTTTTTAGAAAAGCTGCTGGAAAATCAGGCATTTCAGGCCAAAACAATCACAAAAACAGCCCTTGGAATACTGGGCTACATTTCTTCCTCAGGCTTTTGTGGTATCTTTCACCAAACTGTGATGGCTCTACCGAGACTAAATACAGAATGACCTGAAGACACTTTAATTGCCATTTAACTGGGATTTTGAATTCTAAAGCTTGAAATACCATATGTCAGTCTGACTTTTTGGGAAGCAATGAATGGAATTAATTCAGCGACACATGTACATTTCTATTTGACATATTTGGCAATGAAAACCATGGCATCTTGGGTTGAATATATACATACATACATACATACATATATATACACAGTGCCTTTCATAAGTATTCACCCCCTTGGATGTTTTACCCTTTTAGTGCTTTCATAAATCAATCATGGTCAATAGAATTTGGCTTTTTTAACACAAATATTTATTGGAAAAAACTCTTTAATGTCAAAGTGAAAACGGATTTCTACAAAGTTATGTCAGTGAAATAAAAATATATAAAGAAATATCATTGTTTGCATAATTATTCACCCCCTTCAAGTCAGTATTTTGTAGATGCACCTTTGGATTCAATCACAGCAGTGAGTCTGTGTGGATAAGTCTCAATCAGTCTTGTACATCTGCCCACAGCAATTTTGCTCCATTCTTCTTTGCAAAACTGCTCAAGCTCTGTCAGGTTGCACGGGTGATGCATATATGTATATATATGCATATATATACATATATACATCTATATATATGCATATACATATATACATAATATATACATATATATATATATATATATACATATACACACACACACACACATTATATATATAAGCAACACTGATTGACAATCAATTTCACATGCTGTTGTGCAAATGGAATAGACAACAGGTGGAAATTATAGGCAATTAGCAAGACACCCCCAATAAAGGAGTGGTTCTGCAGGTGGTGACCACAGACCACTTCTCAGTTCCTATGCTTTCTGGCTGATGTTTTGGTCACTTTTGAATGCTGGCGGTGCTTTCACTCTAGTGGTAGCATGAGACGGAGTCTACAACCCACACAAGTGGCTCAGGTAGTGCAACTCATCCAGGATGGCACATCAATGCGAGCTGTGGCAAGAAGGTTTGCTGTGTCTGTCAGCGTAGTGTCCAGAGCATGGAGGCGCTACCAGGAGACAGGCCAGTACATCAGGAGACGTGGAGAAGGCCGTAGGAGGGCAACAACCCAGCAGGACGACTGCTACCTCCGCCTTTGTGCAAGGAGGAACAGGAGGAGCACTGCCAGAGCCCTGCAAAATGACCTCCAGCAGGCCACAAATGTGCATGTGTCTGCTCAAACAGTCAGAAACAGACTCCATGAGGGTGGTATGAGGGCCCGACGTCCACAGGTGGGGGTTGTGCTTACAGCCCAACACCGTGCAGGACGTTTGGCATTTGCCAGAGAACACCAAGATTGACCACTGGCGCCCTGTGCTCTTCACAGATGAAAGCAGGTTCACACTGAGCAAATGTGACAGACGTGACAGAGTCTGGAGACGCCGCGGAGAACGTTCTGCTGCCTGCAACATCCTCCAGCATGACCGGTTTGGCAGTGGGTCAGTAATGGTGTGGGGTGGCATTTCTTTGGGGGGGCCGCACAGCCCTCCATGTGCTCGCCAGAGGTAGCCTGACTGCCATTAGGGACCGAGATGAGATCCTCAGACCCATTGTGAGACCATATGCTGGTGCGGTTGGCCCTAGGTTCCTCCTAATGCAAGACAATGCTAGACCTCATGTGGCTGGAGTGTGTCAGCAGTTCCTGCAAGACGGAGGCATTGATGCTATGGACTGGCCCGCCCGTTCCCCAGACCTGAATCCAATTGAGCACATCTGGGACATCATGTCTCGCTCCATCCACCAACGCCACGTTGCACCACAGACTGTCCAGGAGTTGGCGGATGCTTTAGTCCAGGTCTGGAAGGAGATCCCTCAGGAGACCATCCGCCACCTCATCAGGAGCATGCACAGGCGTTGTAGGGAGGTCATACAGGCACGTGGAGGCCACACACACTACTGAGCCTTATTTTGACTTGTTTTAAGGACATTACATCAAAGTTGGATCAGTCTGAAGTGTGTTTTTCCACTTTAATTTTGAGTGTGACTCCAAATCCAGACCTCCATGGGTTAATAAATTTGATTTCCATTGATAATTTTTGTGTGATTTTGTTGTCAGCACATTCAACTATGTAAAGAACAAAGTATTTAATAAGAAGTTTTCATTCATTCAGATCTGGGATGTGTTATTTTAGTGTTCCCTTTATTTTTTGAGCAGTGTATATACACACATACATACATACATACATATATGTACAGTAATATAGCAGCCCAACTAGTATTTTATGTGTCATTAGATATACAGTGTAATAGCTTTAGCCTACAAGTAAAGATTCTTATTTGAAACCCATCACTCACTGAATGTGTAATATTACAGGGCAGATTTTGGGTCCACTGGCTGGCTGGCTGCAGTGATTAATGGTGAGGTTCATCTCTGACTGACAGCAGTGACTATATTCCTTCCCCAGCTGCTGCTGGATGATTAGGGTTTGCTGACATTGTGGTTTGCTGTGTGGCTTGGATGAGGGGCTGATTACATGTGTAATAAAGACTGGGGAAACCCTGGAACACCCACAGAGCCTTCTTGAGATGACCACAGAGAATCTGAACATGTGTATCTGTGATTCAGTGAAAACTATTTGAAGCAGGATACAGTATATTTCTGAAATTTACTCTAGCTATTTATGGTGCCCAGATGTTGAATCATAAATTCTTGGTTGGCCAGCTAACCTGTCCTTTCGCATCACTTTTATACAACATATACTGTAGCCAGAGCAAGTGAAAAATTTCCGCTCCTTGCTCGCAGACCTGTCACTTTGTGCCACTCGTCCGCTCCGCTTGGTTCTGCGCATTCTTCGCTGCGCTCCGCTCCATCATAAAGTTTATCCCGCTCCACTCACTCACCACTCCGCTAAAAAAAAAAACTGCGTCGTACTACCCTAAACTAATCTTCTATTCACAAATAAAACATGAGCTTGGTAGATTCTCCGAGGAAGCCCTCTCCCCGCAGTTAGGGACTGTTCTACATGGTACCGCTGCTTCTCTTCTCAGTTTCTTTTCTGAAGTACACAGTAAACTCCATAGTTTTGAAAGAAAATGGTGTGGGTGTGCGCAGGTGCAAAGATGTAATGTAAAATGTAGGCCTAATAATATCAAAGGTTCATGCAGACCAAAGATTACACCGGTATAGCATGGAACCTCATTCTTGTCATACTGTATTTTGAATGTGTGGTTTGTAGACTATAGTCCGGTATCCATCCAAAGCTAGTGCAAATTTACCAAATTAAAAAAAAAAAAAAATCTGCAAAAGAAAATTCAAATGTTTGCCCTTTCCTTTCCACTATTGTTATGCAAATATTGGCAGTTGCCCTAATTCTCCAGTTAGAAGTCTGCAGTAGGAGTGTGTGGATCAATACCAAAATATTGACACTCTCAATACTATGTTTAAATTTTGAAGATCGATCCTGTCCATAGGATTTATACCAAAAAAGAACTAGTTTTACTCTCTTTTTTGTAGTACCTATTTGTATTTCAAGATTAAAACTGTGCAAACGAAGTTATGTTGTTTTAAAGGCTGCCTTTACACTACCATGTCTTGATGCCCAATTCCGATTTGTTGCCTATATCCGATTTTTCCTGACCCCTGATTACATGTTCTATTCACCTTATTTTTCATGGAAACACAGAGGCAAAACAAAACGCAGCCAGCTTCCCGTTTTTTGTGCGACACTTTCGGTCCAGCACTCTTGACCACTGTGTAAATGTCCCATGGTATTTGCTACAATGAAATTACTGTGCGCATGGAAATGTTTACATTACTGAAAGCAATTTTAAGGACTAACTTTAAATATTTGAAGTTAAACGTTAAAGAATAAATCACCTGGAAAGCTGGCGCTGCTCCACATGCTATCAGAGCTGATCCGCGCATCACTATGGCTTAATAATCAACTCAGTCAATAAAAACAACCCATCCTGTGTTAGGAGTGTATGTCGCTGAAAGAAAGAAAGAAAGAAAGAAAAAAATTAAAAAAAAAAAAAAAGATAGAAAAGCAGCGTACACCTCACATAGGTGAGATCCGGTACAACTGTAGCAGGGGGACAGTTGTAGCGTGGGCCCTTATTCACGGGCGTCTCCAGAATGTGAAAGTTGGAACACGCGAAGAATCCCTTCATTCCGACTCATTTTCCCGGAGTTATCAGCGAAATACTCATTTTCGAATCCATAAGTAAAATATCGACAACGAAGGTGTTTTTCCATTTTGTCAAACAGTTTATTTATACAACACTGCAAACATATGTCATCTGTTAGACCCATCCGTAGACTTAACATGAGCAATTCATTCATTTAGCAAGCTTGCTTAGTTTTTCTGTTATCCCGCCTAAAATGCAGGGAGACAGGGGAGGGACAGTTGTAGCACAGGGCCTTAACTTGTTGATTATTCATGTTTTTTGACATTATGCTTACAGGAAATGCCCAGGATCAGGAGTGAGGAAGACAGCCAGGGCTCAGATAGACCCAGACCTGTATGATAGAGCCTGGCAGGCTGTGTTGGAGGGCCAGTCTATTCGGGGTGCAGCCAAATACTATGATCTGTGCAACGCTTCCCTCCTCCACTATATTAGTAGGAGAAAACAGAATGATGGCAAAGCACCTTCCCTTGGTTACAGACCACACAACAAGGTGTTCAGTGCAGAGCAGGAAGCTAGACTGATCAAATATCTTTTACAAGCTGCAGATATTTTCTTTGGAGTCAGTCCTAAAGAGGTGAGGCCATATAAGAATAAGAATCAGTTAGTCTGTTAGGCCTATTTATTTAGATGAGCCTACATGGCTATGAACAAAAGGTGGAAAGATGGCTGCCGCCAAGCATGCACGCAGTCAGGCAGGTACTGCATGCACGCCTCAAAGACCAACTAAAGCCATCGAGAAAAACCTCCAATTTCACCGCCAAAGTGCTGCTTAACCGGGTTCCTGATTCTATATCTGCTTCTCTGTACGGTACGTCCCTGGTTTGTGACAAAATACTGCGACCAAGTATACCGTGCAGCTAAAGGGAGCCAGCACCTCTTGTTTTCAAAACTCATGGACAAAGGCCGAACCGGGCCACCAACACATCACGAACAAACAAACACTCCCAGACATCTCTTGGGACTTGTCCACCTCACAGTTATCCTGCTTTTAGCTAGTGACATTGAAACGAACCCTGGACCGCTACCTATGGATACACACAGCCTCGATATTACCGACGTAGCAGCGCAGCAGCAAACGTGGCTACCAACACAGCTAACTGCTATACCGCAGCTAACCTGGCCTCCACCTCCAATGCTGCGACACCACTCACCGCATTCAGCATGGCCACCTCAGCCGCCAACCTGGCGGCTATCTCCAACCTGGTGCTCCCGGGCTGCAACGCAGCGGCGGCCCCTCCAGCGGGTCCGTGCCTACGGCTGCATGCCCAGCAGCTGGCGGCTATCTCCAACCTGGTGCTCCCGGGCTGCAATGCAGCGTCGACGGCAGCGGCCTCACCAACGGGTCCGTGCCTACGGCTTCATTCCCAGCAGCTAGCGGCCCCTCCAGCGGGTCCGTGCCTACGGCTGCATGCCCAGCAGCTGGCGGCTATCTCCAACCTGGTGCACCCGAGCAGCAATGCAGCGACGACGGCGGCGGCCTCTCCAGCGGGTCCGTGCCTACGGCCTCATGCCCAGCAGCTGGACGAAAATATAGACTTGTTGCCCTCAGACGCCACTACAACACCGGTCCAACCAATGGTCCTGAGCCGACGACGGCGAAAGATCCCGCAGCTGGACTCTCCGCACTCACTTGACGCACAGACTAGTACAGGACTGACACACTCATTAGGGCAGGTCACTCCGCAACCTAAGATCAACGGGGGTAAGTGCAAAGCTCCTCATAGAAACCCAGTAATGAAAAAATATCGTTCCTTTAAATTATTCCAAATATTAAATCAGGCAAAGAAAATATGGGACCCACAATATAAAAGTAAAGGACTACTTGGTGGTCATTTAAATGTAAGGAGCTTGAACCCCAAAAGAGAACAACTGGAGCACCTATTGATTAATTCCAATATTGATTTTTTGGGCTTGTCAGAAACATGGTTGTCACCCTCTTCACCTGAAGCTGTTATCACAATGCCTGGTTACAACGTTTTTAGGAGGGACAGAGTTCAGGGAAAAGGTGGGGGGGTCCTCTTGTATGTGAAAAGCCACTTGAAATGCAATAGTTTAGAGTGGCCTAACATGATCAAATTAGAATGTGTTGGAGTTAACATCTCACTCTCTGTGAACATGTCCTTAACTGTGATTTGTATATACCGAAAACCTACAGCTAAGATAGATTTTTATGAACAAATTAAAGCACTTCTTAACTTATGTAACCAAAAAAAAGAGATAATTTTAATCGGTGATTTTAACATAAACTGGGACGAAAATAAGGATAGGAAAAACTTGAAATCCATTACAGATCACTTCAGCCTTACTCAATTAATAGACAAGCCTACAAGAGTCACCAACCGGTCACAAACCAGAATTGATCTATTATTTACAAACAGACCTGAAAGAATCACCCATACTCATAATTTTCTGACAGGATTATCAGACCACAATGCAATTTTTTTTTTACAAGAAAACTCACCAAACAGCGTTTCCCCAACTCATTTAAAACTACATCTGATTGTATGCCACACAATGTAATCCCAAAGAGCCAACAGCATAATCTAGAAATGGCATTAAAGGAACTTGACTGGAATAACATCTTCTCCTCTGATGACATAAATTACAACAGTGAGAGTTTTTTAACAAAAATTAAAGCAGTCATGAAGACTTTCTCCAGAAAAGGGAGCCAAAGAAAAAATAAAATCAATCTTCCTTGGCTAAATTCAGACTGCTTACAACTAATGAAAGTTAGGGACCACCGTCTTAAATTGGCATTGAAATCAGGTCTGACTATTGACAGACAAAAATTCATATCAGCAAGAAATAAGGTGACTCAGACATTGCGTAAGGCTAAAGCTGATTTCTTCATGACTATCATTGAAAGTGCAAAAGGGAATGGTAAAAAAAATTTGGCATAATATTAATAAACTAACTGGCAAACAGACCAAAAAAGACAACAAAGACCTGGAACTTAATATTAACAACAAGTTGGTGAAAAATCCTGTTATCCTTGCTACAGAGTTAAACAACTATTTTATTAATTCTGTACATGAGATATCTCAATTGTTCAATCCACCTGACTACGATTATACTCCTATCAACCATATACAACCTATTTTCAAGATAAATGAGATATCTGAAACTGAAGTAGCCAATATCATTGGATCCCTCAACAGCTCTAGAGCCAAGGATATTTATGATTTTGACACCAACTTCTTAAAAGCACACAAGGACTCTCTGATACCACTGATTACACATCTGGTAAATCTGTCAATCAAATTTTCTGTTGTCCCACCTGCTTGGAAAATAGGTGTGGTTAGTCCAATTTTTAAATCTGGAGATAAAACTGACAAAAACAACTATAGACCAATCACCATTTTACCAATTGTGTCAAAAATATTAGAGAAATGGGTAGTTAAATTATTAACCGAGCATCTGAACAAGGGCTATACCCCCCTGCATCCCATGCAATTTGGATTCCGTGCCCGCCACTCAACAGAGTCGGCCATCACTGTGTTTTAAGAGAAAACTAAAAACTTTCTGGATAAAAATGGTTGTGTTGGTGCTGTGTTTTTAGATTTGAAAAAGGCATTTGACACCGTTGACCACAATGTCCTCTTAGCCAAACTCACCCACTATAATTTTTCGGAACAAGCCATCAAGTGGATGAAATCATACCTATTAAGCAGAAAACAGTGTGTCATTGTCAACGGAGTCAAATCACCATACCTGGAGTGTCCAATGGGGGTCCCACAAGGCTCTGTGCTCGGTCCAATTTTATTTTCCCTTTATATCAATGATTTACCGGAAGCATGCAAAAACATTCATATACAGATGTACGCGGATGATGCTGTTATTTTTACATCAGCAAAAAACACCAAAGAAGCTGCCCTCATTCTCACGTCAGCGTTGTCCCATATCCAGGACTGGCTCACAAACTCATGTCTCCTTTTAAATACCAAAAAAACTGTGTGCATGATGTTTTCCAAACAACCAGTAAAGGTCACACAGTCAAATGTATTCCTGAGAGGGGAGGAACTTAAGTTAGTAAAAGAATTCAAGTACCTTGGTGTCATTCTTGATTCTACTCTCACTTTTAAAAATCATGTCAAAAAAATTTCAAAAACAATCAAATTCAATCTACTTAACTTCAAGCAGATTAGGCCATCGCTGACAGTAAATGCGGCCTGAATGTTTATGCATGCAATGATTTTTTCCCATATTGAATATTGTTTTACAAACTGGTCTCTCACTGGGATAAACACAATTAAACCAATAGAATCATTATATAAAAGGGCCCTAAAAATCTTTGACAGAAAACCGATCTCTCACCACCACTGCCATATCCTTGAGAAATACAACCTCCTGAGTTTTGAAAATTTTAAAGTTCTTAAGTACGCCTGTATTATTTATAAATCACTCAATGGACTTGCACCTCCTCCGCTAAAAGAATATATAAAACTTAAAGATACCAGCGGCAGAACCACCAGAGCCAATGCCAGAGGAGATTGCGAGGTACCTCACAGACGCACAACTTTTGGACAATCTGTTGTGTCAGTTAAGGGCAGTAACATCTGGAACAACATACCATGTACAATACGAGAATGCCCTACCTACAGCACCTTTAAGGCCCACCTTAAAAACTGGCTCAAAACAAACCAACACTGTAATCACAGCTAGGCGGGCATCTCGCAGAGTGTGATGCATATATGTATGTACCGTGCCCTGTGACTGTCTGCCATGCTTTGCACTGTCTTTGTTGTTGTTGTTATTGTGCAGTGCAGGCCTACATATACATATGTAGGCCTGCACTGCACTATACTGTACCGTAATATTGTCTTTGTGCACTTAAATTGTGGATGGGACTTTTTATCTGCTGCTAAATATCCGATGTCTTGGTCCACTCTAAGCGGCAGGAGTGGGCCACCACATCTGGATCTATTTATCTATCCATGCACTTGCACTTTACACCCGGCACTTTATAGAATTTGCATCGCACTTTATATCTATGTATGAATGGGTAATTTAATGTGAACTCTTTGTGTACTGTCATTATTGTTATTACTCCTTCTTTTTTTCTTTTTTGTTTTTTAATACAATTAATTAATACAATTCTAAAATATTTAAAAAAAGTTAAAATATTAATCATAAGTAGGTCATATACACTGAACAAAAATATAAACGCAACACTTTTGTTTTTGCTCCCATTTTTCATGAGCTGAACTCAAAGATTGAAAAAATTTTCTAAACATTTTCCGTACATTTTCATGCTGCAACATGAGGTGATGGTCGTGGATGAATGGCACAACAGTGGGCCTCAGGATCTCGTCATGGTATCTCTGTGCATTCAAAATGCCATCAATGCACCTGTGTTCGTTGTCCATAACATACGCCTTCCCGTACCATAACCCCACCGCCACTATGGGCCACTCGGTCCACAATGTTGACATCAGCAAACCGCTCACTCACACGACGCCACACACGCTGTCTGCCATCTGCCCTGAACAGTGAAAACCAGGAGAACACCTCTCCAAAATGCCAGACGCCATCGAACGTGAGCATTTGCCCACTCAAGTTGGTTACGACGATGAACTGCAGTCAGGTCGAGACCCCGATGAGGATGACGAGCATGCAGATGACTTCTGACAGTTTGTGCAGAAATTCTTTGGTTATGCAAACCGATTGTTGCAGCAGCTGTCCGGATGGCTGGTCTCAGACGATCTTGGGGGTGAACATGCTGGAGGTGGAGGTCCTGGGCTGGTGTGGATACACGTGGTCTGTGGTTGTGAGGCCGGTTGGATGTACTGCCAAATTGCCTTTGGAGACAGCTTATGGTAGAGAAATGAACATTCAATTCACGGGCAACAGCTCTGGTGGACATTCCTGCAGTCAGCATGCCAATTACAAGCTCCCTCAAAACTTGCGACATCTGTGGCATTGTGCTGTGTGATAAAACTGCACATTTCAGAGTGGCTTTTTATTGTGGGCAGCCTAAGGCACACCTGTGCAATAATCATGCTGTCTAATCAGCATCTTGATATGCCACACCTGTGAGGTCGGATGGATTATCTCAGCAAAGGAGAAGTGCTCACTAACAGATTTGTGAACAATATTTGAGGGAAATGGTCTTTTGTGTGTATAGAAAATGTTTTAGATCTTTGAGTTCAGCTCATGAAAAATGGGAGCAAAAACAAAAGTGTTGCGTTTATATTTTTGTTCTGTGTAAATATGGTTAATGTGTGATTAAAAATGTGTGATTAAAAATCATTATGTTCTCTGCATCATCTTCAGGTCCGAAGTCTTGCCTACCAGCTGGCCAAACAGCACAACTGCACATATCCCAAAAGCCGGGATGACCATCAGATGGCAGGACAGGACAGAGGGAAGGACTGGTTTGCCAATTTTATGGACCGGAGCAAAAGCCTCTCCATCCGCCGACCACAGGCCACGAGCCTCTCACGGGCAACAAGTTTTAATCGCACCAATGTGGGAATGTTCTTCGAAAACCTTTCCACTGTCATGGAGCGGCATCACTTCCAGGCCAAAGATATCTGGAATGTGGATGAGACCGGCACCAACACAGTTCAGGTCCCCGACAAGGTTGTCGCAAGCCGTGGGAGGAAGCAGGTGGAAGCGATAACATCTGCAGAGAGAGGAGCACTGGTCACGTTAGCACTGGCAGTCAATGCCCAAGGGAACCACATTCCACCTCACTTTGTGTTCCCAAGAAAAAAGTATCATGACCATTTTGTGCGTGACGGGCCTGTGGGTTGTATCGGTTCTTGCAGTGGGTCTGGTTGGATGCAAGAAGCCGATTTTCTGATTTTCATGAGGCACTTTGTGAGCCACACCAACCCGTCACCAGATTCAAAGGCGCTTCTTCTACTCGGTTAATATAAACTCAATAAATACAATGTTAAAATACTTAAATTAAAAATTTAAATTCATGTTATAAATAGATCTACAGGCTAATTGAGTTCATGGTTTTAAAAAATGAGTTAAAAAACAATGTTACAGTTCATGATTTACATAAATACAATTCTAAAATATTTAAAAAATAAGTTAAAATATTAAAAACCATAAGTAGGACTATATAAATATGGTTAATGTGTGGTTAAAAATGTGTGATTAGAAATCACAATGTGCTCTGTATCATCTTCAGGTTCGTCACATTTAACACACGTTTGAAAACAGGTGACAAATGTGAACGTACCCATTTGCTGAAAGGCTACTTTTTACTGACAGTCCCTTTGGCTGATGTTAATGGGCATCCTAGTATAAGTTAAAACAGCAATAAAAGTAAAACTGAGAAGTATATGCCAGAAAAATATTTTAACTTACCATTTTTTGCCTTTTTCGACGACCGCTACAAGTGCCCAGCTCGAGCGCTACAATTGTCCCTCGTGTGCGGGGCGAATGTATCACTGCGCACCTTCCATTTTCGGCCAATATATTAATCCGCGGAACTTTGTTGCTGTTTGTACTGACAGAGGACACATGTAGGTTGCATGCATACAAATGTTGGCAATATGAGTTGTAATTTTTTTATGTAGAATGGTGGAAAAACAAAAAGTGCTACAATTGACCCGGACCTCCCCAATTTATTTCTCACAATTGCGCACATTTGGTTGGCATGCCAAAGCACTGTCTGTGTGTCTGTGTATCGAGGGTGCGAGCCGCAGCTTCAGTTGCTCAGGTAGAGAGGCTGTGTGTTTTTTCACTGATTCGGTTCTGCAGGTTCTCTGCTGGTACACTGGAGACGGGATCAAGCAGTTTTTCTCACTCGGGATCGATTGTGCTTTTTTTGGTTCATAGTTTTTGTTTGACGTGCAATTTATTCAGCTTTCCTCCTTTCCCTCGTTCATGAGCACGTCATCAAAATGTGCTGTCGTCACATTATTCATGACGTACAATGTGGATCGCCAGGAAATATCCGAATTGTCTGTTTAGATTACAGACCTATTGGCAGATATCTGATTCATATCCGATATATTTCCACACATGAAGGAGGCCTGACTCTGATCTGACAATATCCGATATCATGCGTTTTTTCTCCTGTTTACACGTTCATGTTACAGATCCGATCTGTGCCACTTGATTAATGACTAACAGAGACAGGATATAAAGAAGGTGTCTTGTACAGTAATGATTCGGGGCTTTATACTGTAGGATCACTGTCACACACTTTTTAATGGACTTAATGAATAGACAGTCAGAGACAATGACGGCAGTTTTAATGGCTTTTTAATGAGGGAAAATAGCCTAACTGTCATGCATATGTGTTACCATGGTTACATGGTTACACATGCATTAGCATAAATAGGTTATGGGATATACCTGGGCCCGTATTCACAAAGATTCTCAGAGTCCTCTCAGAGAGCTCCTAACTTGGCCTAAAAATTCCTAGCAAGGAATCCTAACTTAAGAGTGATTCAGGAAGTTTCTGAGAGCAACTCTGAGCAAGGAGGGGACAGAAACCTTTATCTTAGTGAGGAGGTGTGGTTGACCCCGTTGCTAGGTATGATGCAGTCTTCTAAAAGCTGTGAATGGTTTTTACAATAAGGAAAAAAACAAAAAGAAAAACAACTGCGCTCCTAGAAATGAATGGACAGTGAAATCAACCGATCATAGAACTTAGACTGTATTAAGAACTGTGTAATCGTGAAAATAATTTTATGTCATGATGATGAAACTCAGCAAAATTAAATTAATTGTTACACAGCTTCAAAATGTTTGAACGTACCTCATTCACATGCCGATTATTAAATTGATTTGCTTATTGTTATGTTTACTCGCCATGCTGGTAATTTTACTACTTAATCTATTTAATATTAATGGTGGACGCAGACTCAGCTGTCAGCAATTACTGTGATTGCTGGCCTCCTTGTAAAAAGCGGTTTGATTTGGCAGAATGACCAAAACAAACGAAATGGAGAAAAAAAGAACCAGAAAGCCAAACTGGACAGAACAGCAGTGCCTGCTGTTGGCACAGCTCGTGGAGTAGAATAAAGGAGTTTTGAGAGGTAAATTCGGTCCCGGGATCACGGCTCAAGGGAAGAGGCAGACCTGGGAGCGCATTGCCGGACATATCAATGCGTCGTTCCTTCTGCTTTCACGCACAAGCGATGAGTGTGAGAAGCGCTGGTACGTGCTGCAATCCAAAGCGAGAGCAGAAATTGCAGCACACAAGGGAAGTTCTTCTCAAACAGGTGAGTGTTGTAGGCTACCATTTAGGCTATGGCTGCTGACATCTCTTACTTGGATATTAATAACTGTATGAATGTTATAGAATTTAATGTGCTCATTTACTCGACTGTTTAGGGGGTGGATCACCAGCTAAACAGCTGTCGCAGGTGGCAGCGACTGTTTTTAGCATTTTGGGAAAGTCCGACACCAGCATCACTGGGCTGAAGGAGGGCATTGATAGCTGGCAGAACTGCGTCAAAGGTAGGACAAATTTATTTTCACAAGGTGGGATGGACAAAATATCAAGAAAAAAAAATATTAGATTAGGAGGCCATAGCCTATATTTCTAATTTCTTTTGTAGCCATGTTTGACGTGTGAAATGCATGAAAAAAATAAAAACAAAGCAATAATAATAAACAAGGCTGATGAATTTTTCCTCTTTTCTGCAGCTCTGAGCCAACAGAGGAACCGTGGCTTTCAACATCACAGGCCCACGTTCAGCCTGAGATGGCTCCTGCTCCCTTGCCAACACCATCCCAGCTGGGAAGAAGTTGGAGGCTGAGATGGATGTCCTCAGGCAGCTTCTTCTACAGGAGGAGTATTATAGACTAAAATTGAGCATCTCAAAATAAATTGGCTAATAAATAGAAATTATGCATTTTGTGTCTTTACTTTAACACGTTTTGAATGTTTACGTATGTTGGTTCAATACAGCCACCATTACACTGATTGGAAATTACCTAGAGTGCAACTGTGTAAATTGAGCTCTGTAAGGATTCCCAGTCAGAGTGAAATTCCTCTCCTGCTGAGGATGAACATCTTCATCATCCGCGTCATCACTGCTGTCCTGGCCATCCTTGGGAGGTTCTGGGATCTGTTTGGCCTCACAGATATTGTGGAGTACTGCGCAGGCTATTATTATTTTGCAGACCTTTCCTGGCGACAGCCGCACTTCTCCATGCAATACGTGGAACCTCCGTTTCAGCTGTCCAATACCCCGCTCAACCACCGCCCGTGTTTTCTTACGGGCTCTATGCATATACACAAAACAGCACAGTTTCACTAAAAAAAAAGCTGAAAATTGTAAATAATCGTAGATGACTGTAAAATATTTTAGGGAGACATTTAAACTAATTTAAGCTACTCCAACTGCTCTTTAATTTCAATTCCCATGCATAATAGCCTATAATTCGAAAAATATTTACATTACCTGTTGTAATTTAGTTGTGGTCCTGGGTCTGGACGGAGGTATGGTGTTAAAAGCCAAGGTTTGCATGAATAACCACTGTCCCCTAACAGGTGGCAACCAGCTGGCACGTAGTGTCCTTCAAACAGCTGTCTCAGACAGTATTCTTGAATCGTGCGTTGAGCCTGGCCATTTTGCCACAACGTCCAAAATCAAATAGTCCGCACTGAAAACAATGTGTTGATGCTATGATACCACTTGATTGTTGACATAAACATCCTCGTCTTGTGATGGTGCGTGAGTCCCATCAATAACGCCAACAAAACCAGGGAAACCCGCTATGCCCATGAATGCACGTTTGTTGGCCTGCAACGAGTGAGCATCCAGCGGAAAGCGAACAAATTTGAGGCTGTGTGAGCGCCGTAATGGTCTGACTGACCACTCTACTAACAGAGGGTTGTGACAGACCCAAGTCATCACTGCTACACTGTTGCATTTTTCCCGCAGCCAGGCTTTATTGCGTTACTACGCTGGGTAGGAAAAGTAAGCTCATCCCTGATGAGGTCAACCACAAACATTACCTTATGGCCGTTCATCTGAGTGTGCGGGAAGAGAAACAGAAGTGAAGCAAGTCAACAAACAGCTATAGTCAAGAGGGAGTAAGATCGAAAACAAATGTGACATATAGTAAGATTATTTTTCTTCAGCCATTGAGATCTTTAGCAGAAACATTTCATGACAGTTTGTGTTATTGTTCACTGGTGTACCATAATTATGCTCTGTACTTTAAACACTGGATTGTGTTGTCAGTGTGCTAACTGGCTAACTAGCATCAAGTTGGTCTTCCGGTTTCCCTTTTTGAATGACGATTACAGGTGACTGCCATCTGCTTATGTGGAGAGCTATTACTCCTCACACAGGCGCAGAATGTACGTGCTGGTTGGCCATTGGTTGCAGTCTTTGTGGTTTGTTCATGTGCAACTTCTGAGCCAAGACACGGAGACATGAGGCATTGTGACAGTCGGCTTTTGTTGCCACTGAAGTTCATTATCTATCTATTTTCTTATGTTACTATCTTACCTATTTTAATCCAGTTTTGCAGTGTTCTAAAACAGCTTTGTATTTGCCTCGCCTGTGTATCCTAGAACACATTGCATGCAGCCTTACAACAGCTTATCTCCTTTTAGATCCTTACTGCACACAGGTTTTTTTGGACATTTGCCTTGTAGTAGTTTGAGCCATCATGTTATTCCTTGTAAGAAGCCATGTTTCAGCCAAACCTCTGTCTCAGCAGTAGAGAAACAAGGGTAAACTGTGCAGATGTGTCCAGTGAACACTGCTGATAAGATTTCTGGAGTATGACGGCGGAGCGTAGCTGCAGTTTTGGGAACTAATAAGGAGAAGTGCATTTGAGTGGCCTTGGATAAGCCTGAATCTGTATTTAGCTTGATTGTTGGCCATCTGTGCCTAATCTGAAAAATATTTAAAGGAGACTTTGGAGACAGTGAGAGAAATAATTAATTGCTTATGAAAACAGGGACTTGCCAAGGACCATATAACAAGAGCCCCCACTAAATGAAGCATCATAATGTAGGAATGTCCAACACGAACCCTATCAGACCAAAGCTCCTTCACTCTTCCACAGCCAGCCCACATCAGGATCATAAACAAACTAGTTGGTGGATTTGGAGGTACAGCTCCTTGTTCTTGGCAGCTGCTCCTGTTCTGCTTTATTTGCCTTGTAAACCAAAACACCAAACACTTCAAACCCAATATGCATTGTATTTCAACTCTCTCTCTGCTGATCAAAATGAAATTAGATATAAAATAAATGAATTAGGAGGTGAATGCAGTACTCTGTGTGTGTGTATGTGTGTGTATGTGTGTGTGTGTGTGTGTGTGTATGTGTGTGTGTGTGTGTGTGTGTGTGTGTGTGTGTGTGCATGTGTGTGAATTACAGAGTTTACAGGCCTACATACATTCAGTAATGACATTTGTGCAGCAAAAGCATATTTTCCAATAGAAAAATGTTTCTATCTATTCAGGACAAATTCGATTTAGTATGACTTCAGTAGTAATTTCCACAAGATTGACACACACACACACACACACAACTGCACCCTGATCATACATGATTCTCTTCACAATACTTGAAAACAGCCTCTGCTCCAATGCCAATGTCAACAGCTTTCAGATGAACCCTAAATCCACTCTCATCCCAGGTCGTCAAATACAGACGCTTCTAGATCATCAGATACTGACACTCTCAGGCCCCCTGTGTGATACTGACGCTGGTGCCCAGATTCTTCCTGTGGAAGCTGGCACATAGACCTCGCTCCACTGACACTCCTCACTCTACACTGCTCGCAAGCACCATTTGAGCCAGATTAAAGGGCAGGACTGAACAGTTTAACGAAAATAGAGGAGGAGGAGATGTTTACTTTTTTTTTGCCAAAAACAAGAAAACAAAACCATTAGTTTTAGTTAGAACATTGTAAAAAAAAAAATCCTTCTGTGAATGATAATAGCTTAGTAATTCTCTGGGATCCTCCTGACTTTTCTTCTCTGTATGGCGCTGCTGACTGTATCCTGTGTGAAACTCATGTTATGTATGCTTAGAGTTGTCAGTAGTCGTCACAGTTAGGTTAAGAAATAAAACATCTTGTTTTGGATTAAAAAAAAAGTACGTCACGTGTTGTTAATATGTCGCTTTAGTAAAGTAAGTAAGTCACAGACGGGCATAACCTTAGGTAGAAACAGTACTGACTTGAATCAAACAACACTGACTTTGGCTTCACACAGGACTGGTACAACAGTCTTCCATACTAAGTAAGTAAGTAAGTAAGTAAGTGCTCTGAGCATCAAATTTTGCCGCAGATGGGTTTACATTGAAATTTGTTAAAAGCGTGTGTCATAGAGACGCTAAAGGGCGCCTTTGGCAACAGTATCACATGCCAAGGGGCATGCCAAAGCCAGTTTTGATGACCTGGGTATAAGAATGGGCTGACAGACCTCACATCAGATAGGCAAGCTCTGTTGACATTTTTAAAGATTACCTGAAGACTAACTTATCCAGGCAGGTATGAAATATGACGCCCTTGATGTGTGATGTTGAAGAAAAGCAATTTCATGCATTGCTCAAAATGCCTACCACTTCCTCTGAATCTTTGCCCTAATGTCTTGGTCAGCTGCCCTCGGCATAAGGGGCACCCTTTAGCCGAAGTATGAGACGTACCAGGTGGCTGCATTTTTTTTACGCTCTGAGCAACTATTGTAGTATAAAGAGTGAGAAAGTCCATGTAGGTCAGATGGAAGAGGGATGGTTAGTGGGTCAAACAAAGCCTGGACCTTCAGTGGGGAGAATGCTGTTTGTGTTCCATGTGAAATCAAAATCAATGAAGTTATTAGGTACTGTAGTGTAGGCTAGTATGTGTAGCACTATGCTAGTGACATATGTCACATTACGTATGTGATGTAAGTCACGTGACGTTTATTACATCAGTAATATCAGTTGGGGCGGCTGTGGTTCAGAGTTAGTGCAGGTTGTTCACCAATCAGAAGATCGGCGGTTCTATCACTATAGCCCCAGTCTGCATGTCGAAGTATCCAAGCTACTAAACCTGAGATTGCTCCTGATAGCTGTTCCATTGGTGTGTCAGAATGTTTGAGTGGGTGAATGTGACATGTAGTGTAAAGGCAGGAACTAGAAAGGTGCCATACAAGAGCAGTCTATTTACAAAAAATAGCTATCTTAAAGCCAAACCATGATGGTTTTTTTTTCCTTTATTTAGCCATGTGCTTTTGTTGCATAAAGCTGTAGAAGTAAACCTGCGTCTTTTTTAACACATGTTCTAAGTTTATTTTGAAACAAACTGTATGCATTTAAGGAGCAGGTACTGTACATTTTCTCTGAAAATGAAAGTAGTCTTTGAAAAGACATAAGGCATGTAATGAGTGTAATTTGACATGCCATCCCTGGCCAAGCATCAGCTTAGCTTGTGTGGAGTAATACTGTGTTGCAGGGCAGTAGTCACCATATACATTGAGGGGGACACCCCCCCCCCCCAATGTTCAGATATACCCAAAATGCCCCCCCCCCAATATATAAGTGAAACTAAAAGACAACAACAAACTTTTTTTTCCACTGCTATTCTACGGCAGCCTTGTAGCCCAGGTTCTGCTGTTTAATTTGATATGCAAAATCACTACATTCTTCGTGATCGGGGCTTGCTCACCCCAGTTGGGGGACTTAAGGGTTTCCAACAATTTGGGCAACCCAATAATAGCAGACGAGTGATCAGTCTTTGTCAAAATACATTAAAATCACGTCTAACAGGGACCCCAAGGTAAAAATTTGTTCCCACTTCAGGGTTATGGCCCAGATGTTTTCAACTCCTAGCGACGCCCCTGGTCCCCTCCAATGTTGACTCCATGGCTACACCCTTGTTGTGTTGGCAAAACATATATAATCAATCAATCAATCAATCAATCAATCAATTAATTTTATTTATAAAGCCCAATATCACAAATCACAATTTGCCTCAGAGGGCTTTACAGCATACGATACTCCTGCATTAACTTTTGAAATGGTTGTTTCTGCAAAGTGCTGTTTAAAATTATACACACACGGGGCGTCGGTAGCTTAGTGGATAGTGCCGGCGAAGGGTTGCAAGCCGGAGTCGAACTCCGGCTTGCAACCCTTTGCTGCATGTCGTCCGCCCACTCTCTCTGTCTCCCCATTTCACACTGTCCTGTATATTAAAGGCAAAAAAGCCCCCCCAAAAAAAAAAATCTAAAAAAAAAATAAATAAAAATTTATACACACGTCACAAAGTGTGTGCGCAGTTAAGAGCTTCTTTAAATTGGCTGTCTGTGGAGCTCTTTTGTACCTACTGTACAGTTACGGATAAACAAAAGAGGGGATAGAGGGAGAGAGGGGAAAATATGCAGCAAAGGGTCACGGGTCAGAATTTAACCTGAGCGGTTGCGGTAAGGAATTAGCGTTTTGTACATAAAGCACACGCTCTACCATGTGAAGTTCTGGAGCTTCTTACCTACAAGTGGATAGAAGGCATTTGCAATCATTTTGTGTCTTCAGGCAATGCTTTTGATTAAAAAAAACTGCTTAAGGTTAATAAGGTCCTTGTGTTCCCCTTTTCATCGAATTTGCTCCATATCTGTCAGCATGGAGATAGAGAAGCTTTTCATTTAAAATATGTATTTAACTGCCAAAGCTGCAACAAACTCTGTCACTAAACCCAGTAAGACCAGAGTGTTGCACTTAACCTAAATCCAGCTGGGCAGAGGGTGCCAGTATTGCTGTTGCAGATCAACCATTTACAACTCTTCAATAATAATTGTGTGACACTGTCTGATCAAATTGCTCTCCATGAGTCTGAACACACTAACATGCTGTTGTTGTTTCCTCTCCACTTGGAATGTGACCAGTGTACTTTAAACATAACTGGGTGTATGCCTTTAACAGCTTCATAGACGTGCATGGGTTTATGGTACACTAAAGGTACAGTTAGGGCCTCCCTGAAGTGACTGCTGGAGAGATTTAGCTCTACACAAACCCCAAAGTTTCAGTGTTGATAGAACAAAGTTAACGGAAGTATAAACCATGTGCATCTACACCAGTTCAGCCGCTGAGGTGTTTTATTGCAGTTATGAGCCCCACAGTCCTCTTGATGAGATCAGTCATTATAATACACTCTCACCAGCAGTGTTTCAGCAGCTGACAGGCCACAGTGTGAAACCTCTCGCTCCCTGTCTTATCTGCAGTCACTGTGCTGGTGTGGGAGCATACAGTAGATGTTGGTCGCAAACGGTGCCAAAGCAAATGCAGCCAAATGTCTTTGCCATGCTGAACTGATTAAGTCCCAAACCTGGTCCTGGGATTGACTGACAGGAATTAGCTGCGTGCACCACTGATGTCATCAGTTATACATGCATGGCCTGGTATGGGCTGTGCAAATTGTGAGCCTGGACTTATTTCTGACTGTTCCCCATGTTTGTCTGCTTTTAGGTGGTGCATACAAGGAATTGAAGAGAATTTGTGGCATTCACCAACTTTCTTGTGCAAACAAAATTCAGGAGTGGTCAGGACTATTTGTACAGTTCGTGAACCAAGAACAGTTAGTCTGCCTTTCTGAATAGATATAATGTGAATGAAAAATTACCCGTTTTTTTTTTTTTTTTTTGGCACATTTCATTAGTTGCTAGGAAAATCTTTCAAAATCAGCTACTTCAGGGTCTTTCTGCAGGTAGCTGCTGATATCTTCTGCTGCACTCAGCAGTGTTACATCACCTGCTGTAAGCTATAATATTTTCCTGTCTAATATCTGCATGATTGGCAGCATGGCTTCCTGACAGGGCTTCCTGTCCTCCCTCTGCATCTCCACATTGTCACTCACATGCGAGACCAATGTGAAAAAATGCAGAAAATCAAGCTTGCTCTGAAACTTTAATGATAGACGAAAGTTTCGGACTTAGCATGTGAACATGATTGACACATGAGAATATATGTGGTATTTAATCTTAACCGTGCGTCAACTTTGGATGAAACATACAGTCTTGGTGCACAATGACCTCAACTCACCGGTTTTCAACCTTTTTCATGTCAAGGGCCCCTAAAGTAATACATGGCAGCGAGCGGGGAAGAACTCGTTCAAGAAAGGGAACGAGTTCTTCAGCGTTTTTGTGTGCTCACCTGTGTCTGCGTGTGTGCGTGTGTGTGTGCGCATCAGGGCCGAAGTCCGCAGGACATGGCACAGAGAGTAGAGAAGGATTTTAGACGCGCAGCGGGTAGGGACATAAATGACATGCCGTTTTGTAAATAAGATAAATAAGTGTTACCAACGCCAAGCTGGCAGACCCCCAAACCATAGTAAAGGGACCTCCAAAGACCATTAGCTCTTTTAGCTTGTGTTAGCTTGTTGTGGCAACAACACATAAACAACGGGACTTTGCATTGAAGAACGGCACTTTATTTTCAGCACTGCAGGGATGATGCACAGCCTCTGTCATCAGTGTCTGACATTAACATAGAGGGAAATAACTCAAAATCAGCATGCTGAACTGCGTAGGCTTCTTCACTGTGGCTGCTCGATGTAAACAACATAGCACATGCCTCACTTTCTTCCTGGGGCGCATCTGCCTGACATCACACACCACACCCGACGCACTAACGTCTCATACCTCCTACATCAACTACACACACACACACACACCAGGCTCAGCCTGTGACATAAGGCCATTTAGTTTGTTTAACCTCTTTAACTCCGGCCGGACGCTGGCGTCCACGCTCCCTCCCTCCTCTGTTAAATGGGATTTCACAGGCGCACTACGTCATCAAACCATGTAATGCAGCCTAAATATACTAAGTCCAAAATCGCGATGAGTGGTGACAAGCCATGTCATGCCGTTTTTCGAGGGGAAAAGTTAAAGGATTACTCTCGATCTCATCCACAGCGGTCAATGGATACATAGCTGGTTTATAAAAGGTGAGATCTCACTCCTATCACTATTTTTGGCTGAGATATACTGCTTAGAAAGTAGGATCACAACTTTCACGTTTCATATGGCTTTATTTGGTGATATTTTATGGTGTTTCTGTCATAAACAACATCAGATATCATAATCACACCTGATTTCAATAAGGTACGATGTCTGAAGCTGGCTGAGTGTTGTTTGATCACTGATAGTACTGTTTTGAAGCGTAAGTAAGCGCTCTTGTCATGTGGAGCTCCGCCTGGATCTTTTCATGGAAAAAACACTGTAGAATGGTCATACTTTAAACAGTCTTCTTAAAACTTGAAACAAATGTTTATTGATAGTGTGCCTACAGCCCCACAGTGTCATTTACCTGCTCAGATGAAGCCATTCTGAAAATCTTTTTTTTTTAGGCAATCTTCAACTTTTTACTGACTTCAGAGGCCCATTACTCTGTCTCTGTATCACCTAGAGAGTTTCTGACACTTTCACAAGAAACTTCAGAGAGTTTGCTTTCTGGCAAGACCTCATGCATGCATGTAGTCAGAGCGGTTCAGAGGCTACAGTCATTTTAATTTCGGTATGTCATTTTAGGCGTTTTCGCTACAAAATAGGGGTGGAGTGCAAGAGGCTAATAAAAGGACGAGGTATAGACCTGTTCTATAGGAAAGATAACCTTAAATGACTTCTGTTGTGATCCAATATGATGATAGGGGAAACACTGCCGCATGATAAGAAAGGGGCCCGGTGAAAAGCGATCACAGATGTGGTCGGCATGTATATTGCAAGAGATATACCATATATAGGCTACCGTGGAAAAGCTGGCGTTTATTCACATGCTGAAAGTTTTGGACCCCAGGTGTAAGCTACCAGGCCGCAAATATGTAGGGGAAAAAAATCGTTTTAAATCGTGAATCGGATTTGTTGTGGAAAAAAATCGGAGAGGTTTTTTTTAGGCCATATCGCCCAGCCCTAGGCGCTACATACATTTATATGGGGAGTGAACACCGGCCTCCGGAGTGAAAGTCCTGGATTTGTTGGAGCCATCCACTGTAATTCTTGCCCACCCTATAGGGGCTTTTCAGCAACTTAATATTACATCATTAAAATTTAGGCCGTCCAGTGGCATGTCATACCATACCCATCCGGCCCCGTTATTAACTGATTCTGCCCATCTGCACATCATGATGCCTTTACAGGTGCTTTCTGCCTGCTGGCAATCTAACACTGCAAAAGGTTCTGTCAAGCCATGTTTCAAACTGACACTGCCCCATGGTATATCACACCAGGGCCACACTGCCCGCGGAAGTGCCGCGAATAGCCTTGAAGCGCTGAGAAGTGAAGGCAGTTTCCTTTCGGCTGCCATGTTAACCGACTGTGTCATCCACACTGGCTGCGCCACGCCGGGAAGCTCCGCAGCAGGCTAACGATTTGCAGCAATCAGTTCGGCGTTTATTTGTTTATTTGTCAATTGGATCCCCATTAGTTGATGCCAAGGCAGCAACTACTCTTCCTGGGGTCCATGTACAAGAATATTCACATTACAAAATTAGAAACAATACAAGTCTGGTCTATTTTCTGCGCGAGCCGCGACTGAATGTGTCAAGCCAGGCAGGAAGTCAAACAATAGTAACAACAACAGAATCCGGTCAATTTTCAGAATAAAAAAAACAGGAAGAGAAAACACCAGATTTAGTAAAATCAAGAGTAGATGGCTTTTGGTGTTGGCATCGACATCTGATGCCGAAATTACTGACAAAGCAGCAGTATTTGAGGACTTCAGACTTCAGGCTGGTCAGTCACAGTACTGCACATCTCCAATGACACATTATTGGCAGCACTAGGGTATTAATGTAGCCCCCTCACTCAATTCCTAATCTTAACACAAACCTTGTGATTACACACTCTATACTTTAAACACCTTTTTGCATAGGAGAGATGAATAGGTGATAGCTACAAATATAAAACTGGGAGTTGTGTACAAAAATATGATTCAAAACCAAGGTGCAAAGAGGCCCAGTTAGCTTATAATATAGCTACACTGTATGTGTGAGCTTTAACTCCCATGCTTAATACTTACTCAACCACAGCCCTTTAATATTTAACATAAATCAAATTACTGTACCGTGAATTGGCTTACATAACTATTACACATGAGTCACCCTCAAACACACCGGTTGATTGCAAAAATATCACAACATTTATTTCAAACTCCCAACACAAATTAAAAAAAAAAAAATAAGATAATACCCGGGATTTTTTAACTCAGTCTATGGTACCATGTTCATTGGCGCGCTGTTGGAGCTCATATGTAACCCTCAGGTGGAGAAATGTTGGTACTCACGGTCCCTTGGAAACTCACAAAGCTGGTAGTAACAGTCCATTCAAACCCTCCATACCGCAGCGAGCTGACTGCTCTGTCCACGTGCAGGAAGTCCCTGGCAGCGGCAAGTCCTGAGCACCTCTATTGCATCAGCATGAGTGGCAGTGTCCGGAGCACACTAACATTAAAACCTAAAATGAATATACGGTTGGAAAACCATATATGTGCATAATTTTACAGTTCACAATATCTATACTCACTCAGAAACTTGTAAATAAACCCAGGCTTCCCACATGCAGCCTGACGCCAGGCTAGTCAGCTAACTCAGCTTCACGTGCTAACAGTATCAGCTAGTTTAGCAACAATACTCACTCGAACGTCTCCCAGTACGGCTCACACTCCCGCCGGTTTAGGTTACACACAGTCACAATCCCGCTGGGTCTTACTTCTTACAAAATACTGCATTTATGATGACTGTAACGAACTTCAAATAGCTTATCATCCTCCTGTTTCTCCTCGCTCCTTGTCGACTTGTCTGAACTAAGTCCCGCCCTTCGCAGAATCGACAGGTCACAATCCTCACACTAACTTGATTGATTGATTGACACCTGTCTATCCAATACACAAAACGGTAATGAGAAGTTCAAGGTCTGCTCCAAATGTGGGATATTTGAACACCTCCATATAAACAAAACAAACAAACAAACCTTAACAAAAATACACTTATTTTTCCATATTAATGCAGAAATCAAAAGAGATACGTAATAAATGAGGTGGTATTTCACAAAATCAGCATAAGGATAAAACTACATTACAAATATCCAAGCACTGTAGTATGAACTAAAATCAGTAGGGCACTACATTAATATTGGACATTTTCTAGATGATAATAGGACAGCATGGAGGTGTATTGGTTGGCATTGTTGCCTCACAGCAAGACAGTTCCTGGTTCAAAGCCAGAATGGGGGTACTGAACCCCAGGGAGAGGGAACCCTTCTGTGTGGAGTTTGCATGTTCTTCCCAAGATAGCGTGGGCTTCCTCCAGCTTCCTCCCACAATCCAAAGATATGCAGGCTGGGTTTGTTGCTGACTCTAAAATTGCCCATAGGTGTGAATGTGAGCATGAATGGTTGTCTGTTTCTATGTGTCAGCCCTGTGATAGTTTGGCAGCCCACTCCGCCTCTCATCCAATGTCAGCTGGGATAGGCTCCAGCCCCTTGTGACCCCAAACAGGATCAGCAGTAATGGAAAAGGAATGAATGAATTTTAAAAATCAAAGTGGTTCTCTACTACCAATACTGACACTTGCGTTTTTGTCTGCTGATTACTGACAGCAGGAGTCTTCATTTTATTCTTTGGTAACATTTTTGTGAATCACTAACAGTGCACAACAGGCAGCTTTATATGTCAGTTTTGGAGAGCTGATGATGCTATTGATCAAATATTGTACGTCATAAACAGAAGGCGTTCATCAGGCTGAAACGAACGATTTTCAACAAGTTTGTGCAGTTAAGAGAATATGATGAACTGACTTGGCACACTCACAGAAAAATACATGAGACAATCCTTCCAACAGAACATGTTGTCACAAACTGATGGCACTGTACGTGAACAATCATAGAGTTGACACTGGGGTAGAAACTGAAGTCAGTGGTGTTATTCTCAGCAGAAACAGCAGCTTCATGATCATAAACACAGCAACGACATGTTTTTCTCTTTCACTATCGCGGAGCGGGTGTCATGCCATCAACAATTTATTAGTTTAATAAGGCCTGGAGCTGGAAGTCAGGTGTTGGGTGTTGGTGACAATAAGAAGGAATGTTTTGCAGGAATCCTTCACAGCTTCCAGCTGCCAATTTTCAAACAATGCTTATTTGTCAAAGAGATGCTTTTGGAAAACACCTTTCATTCTTTTGGCGCATTTTGGGATCACTTTCAGTTGCCAGGGTTGGACAATATGGCTTTTGTCTGACTTTCTCTGTTTCTTCATCTCCCAGATACAGACAGGAGATAAGACAGAGCCAGAGGACAGACCCAGACTGAGGTACGGTGCATGTATGTTAGAGTTTTACATGGCTGTTAATCTCAGCAGAGGCAACTGTCAAGCATTTGCTGTTAAAATAATTTGTAGAGCAATTAAAGTGCTTTAGCAAGTGAACCGTGCAGCTCCTAATCTTTTACCTGTGTATTACAGAGACCTTTCAATAGTGAATATGACTAAGCACTTGATTATGCAGTTTTACAACGATGTAAGTTGTAACATGTCACACCGCACTACACCGTCTTTAAATAGAAAGAGCATGTCATGTCCACGTCCAAGACATCTGAGCCTGCTGGATTTTCTTTGAAACAATGAGGCAAAGATATGCTCAGCAGAATCCAGCCAGTGTGTTCAGGCAAAAGGTCATTGGAAAAAGAATCTGAAAAAGTGACAAGAAATGAGGAAGTCATACAGTTTTGTTACAGTAAAACAGTAGATAAGGAAACTCAGGTTGAAATATCACGGGAGGAAGATACAGCTACTTCCTTCACTGTCTGCACCAGGAAAACAACACAGTAAAGTGTAGTAACATTCTGAAGCACAAATTCAGTGAATCACAGTGAATGGCATTTTCTTTTTTGGTGTTTTGCAGATCATGTAATATTTTTTTTCACCACCATTAAAGTTTTGCACTTAATGTTTTTGTTTTCTCAGACCATTCCCTTCACAGTCTAGACAGACAAATTACAGTATCTCAGCTTTAGGTCAACACAAGACAGAGCTGTATATATTCCAAATGCATGCTTTGCTGCCCAGATTACCAGAAAAATACTGTTTGTTTCTGCAAACCATGGATACATTTCATTTGTATGTTATTATGTGGCGGATACACTGAAACTTTACATTTTAACAATGCTGTACTTAACGTGAAAAGGTTTGGGCAAAACCTTTTTTTTCCCCTAGCCAATCAAACGTATGTACATAAACAAGAGGAAAAAAATAAAATAAATAAAAATAATTTTTTAAAAAAACACATAAATAACAATACATAATTACTGTAAAACTTCAGTCAAAAGCCTAGTCCCAATTAAATGCCCAGTCCCTTTTACTAGCCTTGTGTGGGTATATATTTTACAATAAAATAAATGCCTGTCTCAATTAGACACCTGGTCTGGTTAGCAAGCATTTATTCATTTATTTATTTCTTAGTACTTCAGATGTATAAAAGCCGGTTGTTTGCTACCTCAAATGATGTTTTCATTCCTCGATTACCCTGTTAGTTATTTATATTCCTTTATATTCTGTCTGTAAGGGTCCTCAGATCAAAGGAATCAAAAGGCTTTTTCATAAAAATGAATCCCAAGTTATGAATTTTGATGATGGGGTGTTCTGTCGGTCGTAATCCCAAAGTGCTGTAACTCTCCTTCCTTGATGTGCTGTCTGTCGGGACTAGATCAGATGAATGATTCATAATTTATATGTTATCTGAAGCCTAATTCTTAAACAAGTAATGAATTCCTATAGGTTTAAATAAACAATTTGACTGTAATTCCTGATCTTTGCTGAGCAACAGTTTTATGTGAAAGGAAATAAAGGCTTGTTCCATACATCGGCCTGCTGATTTTAGTGATTTAAGCAAGTAATAGCCTGGGCTATAAAATTCAGATCTATATTCATACATAATTATGCACCACAATCTACTCTGATCTACAAGCAGCTGATTAGCTCTCAGACACACAAAAACTGTGCAAAAGAGCACCACGCACATGTCGTGTGATTCACTTCAAGATACACCAGCAATATACTCCAAGTAGTTTCTCCACTTGGCCACATATTTCTCCATCCTGTCCTTAAAACTGAAAGAGATTTGTTCATATGATGTAACCTTTGCCAACTCTGTGAACCATTTCTTAAAAGAGGGCTCACCTGGTTTCCTCCATTTTCTCATTATGCAATAGATTCTGTTTAAGATTAAAATACTCAGTTTTGGGGGCACAATCCCAATCACACTTGGAAACGCAACAATGTCTCTGTAAGAAAACAATCGCCCTTTGTGGTCCACGGTGGAAAAACAGGTTGCTGAAAAACACCTATGTTTGATACCACAAAATGGCTTGCATAACAGCACAAACAGATGCAAAACACTGGAACAAAGCAGAATCTGCAGCAGTCTACAGCTTAGCAAGCATCTAGCCGAGGTGTCACACCATCCACTATCCCCTCCACCTCCTGATGACAAAGTCAGCTCATATGTTGAATCACTTAGTAAACTTTGATATGACATGTATGGAACGTGCAAAAGTAACAAATGTGTGGTTTGTAGAAATGTACAAAGCCAACATCTTCTTCTGGCGACTAGGCTGTATTTTGCTTATGTTATTTAAAAATTTAAAAAAAAAAAAAAAAGTTGAAGTAAAACTGCCATGGTATGAATAATACAAGTCTCAGGCATAGAAATGTAAATCTCCAGTGTTTATCCAAATCACACTGATAGAATAAAAATTCTTGAGATAAACATTTCCATTTTATGAATACATTGAAACACGCAACAATACGATGCAGGATAATCTCAACCATATGTGGATGAAATAATTTAGCAAAACTTAATGCTGTTTATGTTCATCCATGCTGAGTGTGTTTGCAGAGATGACTATCCAGACTGGGCCTCTGGCCTGTACAGCAGCGCTCCACGTTGTAGCTGGAAGGACCCAACATGTTCAGTCGTGCATTTATCCGTCAGAATAAGAAGCTGGATGAAAAACAGGTTCTTAACACTGCAGTGCTCTGTGAGGGAACACATACAGGTGTTTGTTATTTTAAGACTTGCCATCGACCAACTCCCCAAATTCCTGCCTTAAATTCCCTCACTTTGTGTGTGTGTGTGTGTGTGTGTCAGACATTTTCTCTCGTTGAGTGAGCCTGCTGCCTCCTCCACAGACCTGATGCTACTGATCAGTGCAGGCCAGAGCCATGCTAAATGAGTGATGCTTAAGGCCCCGATCACACGAAAAGCACTTAGCAGGTCGCAAAGCACAAGGCCCACCGCACTGCCATTTTTTTTAATTCAATGCCACTATTAAAAAAATGCTTGCTGCTTCTTTTTATTGTTGCCAGGCAACCACGCCATCACATCCTTACCCTAACCTTCTCATATAATCAATCTACCGTATATTATTTTTCTTTGTTTCACAGTAATTAATAGCTAGTTCCTCAAATGGACAGGCAGAGGGTACTTGCCTGTCCATTACAGTTGAGGGTGACAGGCTATCAGCAAATAGTGTGCTGGGCACAGGGAAACGGAGATCTGTGTGGGTACATGAGACCTTAAAAAAAAGAGTGGATCACAGGGAGTACCACCAGTTGGTCCAGGAGCTTCGCCTCCATGACGGCCGTTTCCAGGCATATTTTAGGATGAGTCGGGGGCAGTTTGAGAACCTGCTGTCTCCAGCAACCACTACCGCCAGTCTCTCGTCTCAGATCTCTCAAATCATCCGATTGGACACTGGAACAAAGCGGAGATCACGTGGTGCAATTTTACTTTTTAAGTTTTTTCAACTCAAGGTGTTCAGAGTGCTCCAGCCTAGAATGCTGAAACGCGAGATGTGTAGCAACAAAAAAACACATCAAGCAAAAAGCTTCATTCTAATAAAAAAACAATTACAAAAAGCCGCCTCCAACTGCTAAAGCATTTTCTATGTGACCGGGGCATAACTCAGTTGTTTTATGAAGACAAGTTTTCCCTGGCTTACGGTGGACCTGAAGTGACAGGATGCATTATATAGGATATATGACAAACCAAAGTTTGCATTTTATTCATGTGGACCTGTTTGAACAGTGAAATGTACTTACTATCAAAAGCATTTCTGAGGAATACGGTCCTTTTAAAGTGTTTCAGAAGAGAATGAGAAAAAAGAAACCAGGACAAAGAAAGTGATTAAAGGAAGGAATGGCAGAGAAATAACATTAGGGGTGTGTCCGGCAGAACTCACTCCAAGTGCCAGCGCACTCTGGCACAAATTGGACTGTTCGTAAATTCAGAGCTCTGCTGGAATGTGCTGTTGGGTTATTCAGAATCCCACGCTCTCAGAGCAGCGCAGCGCACAACCTAACACATTTTAGTGTTTGGCTAAATCTTATTAAAAGTATTTGAGATCATTTTTTGTTGTGTTGTACTGACAACATGCATGTCTCTGCTACAAATGAACAGTTGTTTTTTTTTTTTTTCTAGAACTTACCTTTCTTCTACAACTGCACCGAGAAGTGGTGGAAATGAAAGCAGTGTATCGTAACACAGCAAATTGTTATGTCCAGCCACATTACAAACTATTGCCGCCCAGCAGCGAATCGCCCTGCTGCAAAAGTTGGCTTTTGGTGCCAGTTGTCTGACGCAGAAATCACTGACAAAGCGGCGGTATTCGACGCCTGAGGAATGAGAACAGGCTGAGATGTCATGCACAGATAGTTTAGTCACTAAATGCAATGTGAGAATTTGATGGTTTTTGTCCCCTAACTATCCATTTACAGGATATCAAAACATTTCACTGGCAATTGCGTTTTAAATGAAAATGAATAATCTGTGTCTAATTCCTAGAACACTAGTAAATTGAGTATTTCTGATTATACCTATTTTCAATGGAAACATTGTCCCTGCTGTGTTCTCTTGTTCTGTCTCTGATGTGAGTGCAGTTGTGTTCTCTAACTGTGATCAGTGGAGCTTCCAACACTTCCTCAGGTTCTGTTTGGTGAGGCTCTGCTGTCAGTGACTTGTCCTCACTGGCAGTTCAACAGTGTTGGCAAAAACAGAAGTCAAAACATATCTAAACCCAAACCTTTAATCAGAGAAATGTGATCAGTAGAGCAACAACTGCTACTTTATTACCTATGTCCATGTTTACAGACTTGTCTGTAAGGACCACAGGTTTACATCCTGTCTCCCACCAGCACTCACCACTGGTCTCTTTTACCCATCACAGTGACCCCTCACTAACCTTAACCAAGTGGTTTTTGTGCCTTAACCTGACCAAGCCTCAAACGTCTTCTGTGGACAAGCATGCACATGCACATATCACCATACACTCCTCCTGCCAATAGTTTGAGGCTATTCCACAGTGATGCGTCTGGGAACATAGCAGTGCGCCAGAAAAGGCAGGACAGAAGACTGCTACCTGACATCAACAATGCAGGTTTCAAAATAATCGTAAAGTTAGCTTTGCAAATGTTTTTGGCAAAAGAAATGCTTCTACAGTACACAAGTTTGAACATACACAAATGACACAAGTGTGTTTTCTACAAGGAAAACTCCACAGGGTTCCTTTCACCACTGCAATGGCACATGAGAGTGTTAGTACAATTGAAATCGATAAACCACTATGTAACAGAAGACCTTGTGCAGCTCTTAGTGAATGTGAATATTGTAACGTATGTGGTGCAACACGCCAACGTTCTTCACCTTTCCCCAGTCATCTCATCTCCCTCCTTCTGTTTGTGAGTGTAATTAGGACGTCTAAGCATCACAAGCAAGTGCATTCAGGCCTGCACCCAACTGTCCTGACACTCCCATCAAATGAAATTCAGGTCTTGGCAGTTAACTCAACGGTGACCTTAATAATATCTACAATTAGTCTTGAAACCTGAAGCACATTTTATAGCAAAGACTAATGCTAACATGACTTTTCAAACTTTAAATGTACCTTCTGTCTATCATTAAATATTTATATATATATATTTCAACACAAGCGTCGTACTACCCTCTTCCATAAGCCAGTTTTCAAATCTGCAGCTATTTTGTATATGCTTGTATAAACAATAACAGTGCGTCAGTCGTGTGAAGTATTTGCCTGCAGGGCGGTTCAGCCTCCCTAACAGACAGACAGCACAAACCTCCTTTGTTTCATCTGAAGAACAGAAGTTGTATTGTGGTTAGGATGTTTCGCTGCGATGGAATGTACTGTTGAGAGAAGCCAATTGAAAACACACACACCTGTTTTTACTGCAGATAGCATCGCTGGTGTCATAATGACGGCTGCTAATTTACCTGGATGCTCAGAGATGAAGATTTATGATTTATTTATGGCATTAAAAATGTTCCCACTGATGTACAGCGCAAACAGAGGGAGTCTGTTTTAGGTGGAAACCAAAGAGAGTAACTCAATAGATACTTTTACTCACATCAGCGTAACTTTGAGGATAGTGATGAGGATCTCTAGGTCTGTTAGTCCATCCATCAATACTTGGATCCAAAGGAGGACTGGGTTACAGGAGTACTGGGCAATGTGCTTTCACTTGTGGCTCTTAAACATAACATTTAAATATATATATTGCTAAACATTCCAACCCAATGCAGGACATATATCCCAAAGCATATTCAATATTGGTATATTGGCAGCACGGCTCCCGCGGAGGGGAAGCCCCTCTGTGTCTCCCCATGTCAGCGTGGGTGTTCTGCGGGTACTCCACCTTCTTCCCACAATACAAAGACATGCAGGTTAGGTAAATTAATGACTCTTATTTGCCCATAGGCATGAATGGTTGTCTGTCTCTATGTGTCAGCCCTGTGACAGTTTGGTGAGCTGTCCAGGGTGTATGCCGTCGCTCGCCCATTGTCAGCTGGGATGGTTCTGTTTGTCAACTTGAAGCTCTTCATTCCAGAAAGATGCTGGCTTTGGTAAAATAATGACAAAGATAATGCCAATTTGAAGAAGGAGGGCCTTAAAGCCCTGACACACCAAGCCGGTGGTCGACCGTCAATGTTGGGCCATCAGTGAGTATCTGTCGCCCTAGTCAGCACGGCGTTCCCCTCGTCAGCTCCTTTTTTTTTTTGCCAATTCAGCATGTTGAATCAGCAATGGAGGGATTCGTCGGTGAATGTAATCAGTCTGATTGGCAGTTCAGCTAAACTATAGAGGGAGGTTAAGGTTAGATTGTTTTTCTTTAGTCATATGAGCTCTGTGGCAGAAAAGTTTCGTGATGGTTTGTGTTAATGTTCACTGGTGCATGGTAAATATGCGCTGTGCTTTCACCATTGGATCATGTTGGTAATGTGCTAACTGGCTAACTAGCATCAAGAGAGTCTTCCAGTTTTCCTTTTTGAATGACGATTACAGACGACCACCGTCTGCTGGTGTGGAGATTAATTTCCTCTCACCCAGGTGCAGAATGTGCATGCTGGTTGGCTGTCTGCTGTAGTCTTTACGATGTGTTCATATGCAACTTTCTGGAGCTCAGAATAGAGCCGCTGCTCCTTTACGTTGAAAGGGACAGTTGAGGTGGTTCAGGCATCTGATCAGGATGCATCCTGGGTGCCCCCTCTTAGAAGTTTTCTGGACACATCCAACTGGTAAGGGGCCCTGGGACAGACCCAGAACATGCTGGAGGGATCATATATCTCATCTGGCCTGGGAACGCTTCAGAATCCCCCAGGAGGAGCTGGAGAGGGGGACATCTGGAGTGTTTTGCAGATGAAAGTGGAATGAATGAATGAATGAACAAAACAAGGTGTACTGACTATTTCAATATTTAAATAAACCTCAATCTAAAGGGTTTTGGAGTAACCGGGTAGGATGCAGGTTGTAAAGCCTCATCTCCAGTGAAACACTCCTATGCTTTGTCCCGAACCGTCCACCAGAACCTCAAATACAAGAACATAAATATCCCTAGATTAAAAAAAAATACTGCCATGATTTGATAATCCATCAGTTATACAATTTAATAGTGTAGAACTATTTATTCACAGTCCCCAGATGATAAATCCTAATCATTTTGGTGGAAGTCTTTTATCTAGCAACACCATCAGACAGACATTTTCACTTGGATACACGAAATACTTAAATTTACAGAGCACATTCCTGCTCCCAGAGGCTGATGACCACATGGCTTTTCATCCACTATTTTTTATATTGTGGTGTGAAATGAATCAAACAGCTTCCAGGGACTGTTAGCAGAGATGATTAGTGTTAATGCATTCTTCACTGTGTTAACACTAAACTGATTGTCCAGACACTTGCTGTCAGTTTCCTTCTCACTGATCACTGGTCAGCTGTTAGTTATGCATGCCTGCTGCTCAGTGATCCTGTTAATGCTGAAGGTTAACGCAGGCATTTGATCTTGTCTCTTGTCCTAACTGTGATGAAGATGAATATTGATCCTGTCATGTCCTGAGTTAATGAAAATGAACATATTCCAATTTGATGATTTACCCCACTAAAAACATACTTAAATGACCTCACCCACTGCACATGTTACCATGATGCTACCAAGAACATTGGATTCTCCTGTTACTTGCAAGGAAACTATAAAAGAAGGGTCGGGCCATCACTGTGTAGCGTATGAATGCACATTGGTGCCAATCTCCTTTTCTCCTAGCAGCAGAATTGTACATGTATTTGATTGTCAATAACTAACCATTCTTCAGATTGTTCATGATATTTAATAATATTCAAGAGGGCTAACATTAGCCAATAAACGTTTCTATCATTATAGAAAATATCTGGACCTTTATCACTTACAGGTTCTTATCACTGTTCATCAATGAACTAAGATAGCATTGTGCAGTGTTAGTGAGTGATAGCAAATGTTACAGCATGAGTTATCATGTAGCACTCCCAGTTCCCTCATTTCGAAGTCAACTGGTTTTTTGAATGGGCTTTTGGTTGGATGTCAAAAATAAGGTCTGTGGTTATCACATTTTTCATTGTTCTACCACTAAAAATAAATCAGTAAATATCCCACTTGTGAATTTTGAAGCTTTTATGTCTTCAAAAATCAGTTGCCAGCAAGTGGCTAAATGAGACTACAGAACGTCATTATGCCAAACACAGCTTTACAGCCTCGTTGCAGTAGGGATGTTAAGTCATGCAAACGTGGTGTAGTTTGTCTGTAGCCTAACGTTAGCTTTACTGCTTACTTGTGCTGCAAGTATCATTAACATCTGTTTGCCACAGAGTTTTTTTCTGCAATAATCCCAAATCCAAGGGAAAAATCCCAACAGCTTTTTTGACAAGGAAACCAGGGTGAAGTTAACTGTTGTGTTTGCCTACAGAAAAACATCATCCCTGGAGCACTCTCTGGAGCAATAGGAGCAAGTACACCCCCATTATTCAGTCAGTTTAAAGGCAACAATCTTGTTTTTGCTCCCATTTTTTATGGATCCAAGACTTTTTTTTGGACTCAATAAAAGTATTTCTCTCAATTTTTGGTGGCGAAATTGTTAAAATCCATTTAGTGAGCACTTTTCCTGGACAATCCCTCTACCTGAATTTCAGGTGGAGGGATTATCTTGGAGGGCATCTTCATATCAAGATGCTGTTTGAACAGTATTATTACTACACGGGTGTGCCTTGGAATGGTCATAATGAAAGGCCACTCTAAAGTGCGCAGTTGATCTTATCTAAAAAAATATATTTATTAGGATTTCACATGACTAGCACTTCAGCAATGCCTGTTTTATCACAGACAGCCTAAAGGATCAGTCAGTAGACTTGAAGTTGCTTGAAGTTGTTGGCTAACAAGCTCAATAGTTGACATGCCTGGTGAGTATGCAGGCTGTGCAAGAACTGGGATTCGCTTTCAGGAACTGTGTACAGATCTTTACAACATGAGGCTGTGCATTATCATGCTGCAACATGAGGTCATGGCGATGGATGAATGGCCTGACAATGGGTCTCGGCTACTAAGATACCATGACCAGATCCGTCACAGTATCTCTGTCCATGAAACTCCCTTTAATAAAATGCACCTATGTTCCTTGTGCCTTATACCAGCCCGTACCATAACCCCACTGACACCATGGGGCACTCTGTTTACAACGTTGGCATTAGCAAACCACTGGCCCAATGACACCATATACATCGTCTGCAATCTGCCCAGTATAGAATAAAGTGGGAATCATCTGTGAGGAGAACACTTCTCCAAATCAAGCATTTGCCTATTCAAGTCGCTGATAGTACTACTTATATAACTACTGTCAGGTCAAGACACTTGGTGAGAACAATGACCGTGCAAATGAGCTTCCCTCAGATGGTTTCTAATGGTTTGTGCAGAAATTCTGTTCAGGTGGTTGGTCTCAGACCATCTTGCAGGTAAAGACACTGGATGTGGAGGTCCTGAGCTGGTGTGGTTGTGTGGCCAGTTGGATGTTCTGCCAAAGTCACAGAAATGACACTGAGGACATCTTATTCTACAGAAATGAACTTTGAATTTATGAGCAATTGCTCTGGTGGAAATTACTGCTTGCCAATGGCACACTCCCTAAAAAGTTGCAACATCTGTGGCATTATGTTGTGTGATCATATTTAAAAGTTTAAAGTGACCTTTTATTGTGACCATCCCAAGCCACACCTGCGTAACAATCATGCTGTTGAATCAGCATCTTGATATGCCACACCTCAGGTGGATGAATTATCTTGGAAAAGTTAAAGTGCTCACTAAAGTGGATTTTAACAAATTTGTTTAAGAAATATTATCTTTTCAGTGCATTAAAAAGTCTTAGATCTTTAACCTAAACCTGTGAAAAATGGCAGCCTGGTTCAGTCCAGCCCATTGCTGACTGCACAGCTGATCAAGTGGATCTGATGTATAAGAATGAAAAGTGCAGCGCAGTGAGAGAGGCACACAAACAGCGTTAATGTCAATAATTATTTGAATCTGCATTTAGAGATATTCTGTTGTGTTTCTGCTAGGGCCCAACTAGAATTTCTCTTTATATCTCTCTAATTAATTTCCTTGGTCAATAATTTCTCCTCCTTTTTCTCTCCCCTACATATAGTTCAGACACAAAATCCATCCACTCTCACAAACACTCACACCTAAACACATGCATACTACAATGAGAAACAAAATGAAGCCATCTTCTAAAAAACTGTATTTATTTTATTTTTGTTTTAATTTGATTGAGTCCAGTTCCTCCATTTGTCTTGTGCTGTGTCATATGTTTCATTTGTCTGTCTGCAAATTGGTCACTTGTATGGCACGGTGCTCACTTGAGATGCATGTGTTTAGTATGGGGAAGGATGTGTGGAAAAAAATAACATTTCAACTTCCTTGTGCGAATTGGCCTGTGAAAAATGCCTTGCGTAAGCAGCTTGGTGCAGATCACCTTGTACTGACTGACAGATAAAGTGTCTTTCGTGATCTTGATTAAAAACAATCTGAGCTTAGAGATGTTAAAGAAGCTGTACTAGTACTGTATAATTTGTGGAGCTCAGAAATGATTGAGGTTTAAGTTTATACTTAAAGTCCATGTAAAGCAGCAAAAAATGTCTGTTATAAGTTTGTCACATCACAGAAATATGTGTCATTAATCACTGAGCCAAATTTGAAAGATTAAAAAAATCGCTAAGTATATGAAATTAGCTTTCAAAATCATGGAAAAACAAGCACTTCTCTCTGCTGTGAAACACTGGGGGCGTGTCCGGAGGGGATGTCTGCAGCCTCTCTTGTCTCCTGACTCCAGGCTGCAGCCATTCAGTCCACGCCCACTCGCGGGAGGGAAGCCGCCTCCGTGTACTCTACAAAGACGTAACCCCGTACTGGCAGCTGGCAGAACGGGAGGATGTAATCCAGGGAGGGAGAGTGTCGGTTCGGCTCCACTGACATGATTGAGTAGTTTCATGTCGTATCCCACAACGGGAGGCTTTTAACAGATGACGTCCTGATGTTAGCTTTGCTGCTGCTGTTAGCTGTCCCTGTCAGCTGCAGTCACTGATGCTTTCTAGACATCGTGATTTCCCAAAACTGAATAAATACCACACATAGCAACACAAAACTGCTTTGCTAGCTCAATCATGTTGTAACTAAGATATCCGCTGGAAAAAATATTTTTTATTGAGTTATTACAGACACCGCTAACGGCTAATGGCTAATGGCTAACGGCTAACAGCTAACGGTAAGCCCAGCTATAATAACCATGTTAATTACAAAACGTGCACACAGAAATAGTAATGTTTGTTCAATCATTGTGTTTATAGACTTTACAAACATCAGATTTGTCTACACGGTGATATAGTGACATGAAAAATGTGATATATATATGTATATAGTGAAACTGCTGGTTTACTATACTACTGCTTCTTCTTCTACAACTGCTTCTTCTTCTCTCAATTTATTGGCGGATCGCAAACAACTTCCAGGTGCATACCGCCACCTACTGTACAAGAGTGTGTATTTATACTGCTACAGCCTCAGGGGGCTTGTTTGTAGCAGGGATAGCTCTGTTAGGTAACACAGCTATGATTTAAGGCCCGCCCACTAAATCCAGAACACAGAAACCTAGAAACAGTTTGTGGAGCCTAGCTCCACAATTCAATTGTAAATAGTTGAAAGGCTTTTTTTTACACATTTTGAGGAGTACTTTTATGACTTATTTAATGTGTTTAGAAGAAAATAGTAGAATTTGCTTTACATGGACTTTAATTGTGAAATGGCGTTGTTCTTTTTCTTGTGCTGCCGCTGTGCTGAGCAGACTCTGAGGGAGACCGACTGGGGCAGAGCAACTGATCAGCATCTCCCCTCTGTTGTCTGCAGGGAACAAACTTTCCAGTAAGCACTCACAAAACTATTCCCCAATCCTAGTTCTTCAGCCCCTCATCACAACCCCCCTAGAGTTACATTTGTGTTCAACAACTGCCCATATGTGCCCAAGCACCAATCTGCAGCAATCTGTACCTACCTGACTCACAATTGCTACTGTCCACAAGAGATGGAACAGCAGTCACCTGTCAAGCCTACAGGAAGAAAAGTTTTATACTACTGTATGAAGATACATTTTACAAGGGTATACTTTTAAATACACTTTTTACATGAACTGAATTACTGCAGTTGCTTGCAGCTGTTTGACTAAATCTTTTATGCAAGCAACCTTCAAACTGCCCTCGCTTCCTCCAAGCTGTACATAAAAGAGAGAAAAGTGCTGGGTTTTTTTTACAATGCGCCCCATCCCACTCACACACTGTAAACTATACACTGTACAGTATATTCATTTGATTCCCGCCAGGGCTGCACTCTCACCATGACGCATTTGGTTCTGGGACCCATGTTGCATACCTCAGGCCCTTGTCTAAACAGGAAAAGAAGTTTGAATCAGTAGTCCTTTGTAGTGGATAAGTTTGGCAGCCAGCCAGCCAACTCTTCTTGGTGTAACAGCTCTGCAGAGAGCAGCGAGGAGGAGGAGAGGCTGCTAAGATTCAACTTGTGGATCCTGATCTAATGACGGGCTTCACTGGCTCTGTTTACATGTGCTGAGGATTCTGTTCTTGACCTGTTTGCTCATGTAACCTGGCTCTGGCTTGATTTGTGGAATCATAGGCAGGTTAGAGTTAAACCCCACTGACCCACCACAGTTACAAACACTGTGTAGACAAGCACTATGTTTACATGCTCCACTCAGTGTCAACATGTCGATGTCATAAATTACAATTGCATGCAAAAGTTTGGGTCACTCATGGTCAAAGTTTAATTCACTGTGAGTGGTTACGTAAGTAGAAGATGAACTGCAAAAGGGAAAAAGTTTCAATATTTTGAGCCAGATTACTTTTTAATTCAGTCTTCTACAGTCTCAAAATAACAAAAAAGGAAAAGCGTCCAAAGCAAATGTTTGGGCACCCTGCATGATCAAAACAAGCAGCAATGACAACAACTGACCTATGGCTAAGTCCCTAAAACGCCAATCACAGTGCGTATAGCCATTCCCATACACTCGGACATTCTCTGCCTGGACGTTCATTGAAATGCATTACAGAAAGTCAGTTTAGTTCGGTTTTATGAGCTTTTTCTGAGATTTGAAGTTTAAAAATGGTCAAACGGTGTGCATGGGGTACATGCAACTCTGACACAAGGTATCCTGAGAGGCTGGGCGATGGGGTGAGAAAAGTGTCTCCTCTGGATAAAGTTGTGTGGTAACGTTAGACCACAACATCAACTCAACATGAATAAGATTAACAATGATGTCTACATCTGTTCTAAGGTAAGTCAACATTGTGTTTGAGGCAACATATTGTCACTGTGCTGGAAAGAAATATAAAGTTATCTTTAACATCTCTAGCTAACGTTAGCTAAAGTTAGCCTAACGTTAGCTCCTAGCTGCGTTGTTCATCATGTCACCTTGTTTGCTGGGAGTTCATTAGTCTATTTTGTTCTAGTTTTGTACTTTGGTGATCGTACATCATTGTTAGCTGTTGTCCAAAGGGCTCTAGTTAAGCTAACGTTAACTTCTGGAGCTTAGCTTCATTAACTTATCTGTAATGGCAGAGATAACAAAGGTTGGCAAACGTTATGCTGAATGATTCAGTGTAAATACTGTAGCACCAAACTAACGGAGAGACACTCTTGGTAAAGATGGTAAAAAGGCCGTTATCCTTTTCTCATATTCTGAGCCACAAACCTGAACTTCAGTGGCACTTTCACTTGTTGTCTTTGATGGCGACGGCAACGAGATGCAGTTCACAAGCGTACACTGTGACCTGTAAATTTTGGCTTGTAATTTAAGCTTTTCATCGACCTTCTCAACAATAAAATGATGAATATATCCCTCCAATGTGTAGTTTAGGCCCTTTTGGTTACTTCTCAATGACGTCTGATCGTTATGTCCTCAAAAATCATCAATTGCCTCCTGTGAAATGCCGTGTACTGTGACACCTGCCATAGCGCAGAAATCAACGTCGATTTCTACTTGAAAACTGGGTGATATTTGGTCTGAAAGCCTAAGACTTTTTTTAACCATCAACATGTCCCAATATATTCAATTACTCTGATAATTTGTTCAATTTTAGCTTAATGAAAGACGATACTGATAAGTGTGAAGGTGTTTCTCCAAAGTCACACAGTATTGCACTGATGACTTGTACAAGAGGATGAAATTTAAATTTAGATTTAACATATATATTTAATAGATTTAATATTTAGATATAACATTTAGGTGCCACATTTAATATTTAGATTTAACTATTTAATATATTTCTAAGTTAACAAATATTGCTGTAAATGATGTTAAAAAATTCTCAACACCTTTTTAAACATTGCTTGAAGCTAAATGTGGCAAAATGTTGATGTTATTTTCAGCGTGAGCCACTTTACAAACGGCACCCCATAGTTTACGACCACACACTTACTGGTCATCATTTAAAAAGCACAGCATCTCTCTATTAGAACTAAACTTCTCACTTGGCCAAAGAAAACTCAGCTGAGTTCAGACTGTTTACTTACAGCACAGCTACACTCACAGATAACTGAGCGAACTACCTGCCTGTCAAACAGCAATCAAAGTCCAGCATCAGATGGGAAGTTGGGTGGCCGGTGGCAGCTTGCTCTATTACCATTCAGCGACTAACAAGTGGCGCTAACTGCTAACAGTCACTGATGCAACTAACAAACTCCCCAAATCCATTCAGCAGCTACACTATCCACAGTCACAGATTGACAGACACACAGGTCTGATTATTTACTGCTTAATTACAGCTCACAATTCACACCAATGGCTGATGATGCTCCGGTGTAAGTGTTGTTGTGCACGCACGGCCATTCTTGGCTTTCAATGTCCAATAATCCCCCACTAACATATGTCATGAGATTTCACGTCTCGTCTTGTGAATGAAAACTGAAAAAGAAATTAATTAATTAATTATAAAAACTAAGACTAAATCTATATTTTTAGCTCATCATTGTCTCGTTTTCAACATGGCAAAAGGTTGTTGGCGAAAATTTCTCATTATTGTTTTTGTCAATGAAATTAACACTGGTTCAGAATTGGTTCAAAAGTGAATGTTTGGTTTTTTTAAACTGACTATTTAAAGTTGTTGCTTGAACATGTATGCTATATTTCACAGGGCATTGTAATATCAACTTTCAATCAAGAAATATGGATGTGATTTCTTAGGTAGGGTCCATAATGATCATAGGTTAATATTTTCCACACTATAGAGGATGAAAAATCTCACTGTTTTCAAAAGCTGGTGAAATAGTCTAAACGTGAACAATCACTCAACATATTCAAACCGTTGGTGAAAAGACTTCTGTACCTTTTCTCAACATCTTTTCATTGGTGACCATAGTCGTATTTTAAATGTCTTTCAAAAGAAAAATGCTCACTGGGTATGTTTGGATCATGGCTGGATCTTCATCATGCATCTCTGGAGTTTCAGTACATTATCCTTGTCAAACCTGGATCAGATGACTACTCCAATATTAAACAAACCAATTGTGCTTATCCATTCACTTTTGTAGCTTTTCCAGAGTTCTATGGATTTACTTTGAATCTCAAAAAAATATTCCTCCTTACAGGAGACAGAGGAATCAGTAAGCAGTCATTTATTTTTCAAAGCGTTTCTACTTTTTTTAGGCAGGCTTGAGGCACAGGACAACATGCAGCTTCAATCACAGGATATAAGGGCCCACAGAGACAGTGTAGGTTGACTGAGTCTTGAAGCAGAGTATAGAGGATAATTCCTTTGGTCATGTAAACTTTGTTGCTGTAGAGACAGGCCTGTTTTAGATCTGACACACACAGCAAGGGAAGACACTTATGGAACTTCCGGCAGTTTCCTTCTCCAAAACCCTTGTGTTTTGACAAGAAATTCTTTTTGTGAGCCACTGTTTGAAATGTGGGACTATGTACACAGTGTGAGCTGGAACGCCTGCACCCCTCTGCAGCCGTCAGGTGGTTAGTGTTTGCACTGACCCTGCAAGTGATTTTAATTCGATATGGAAATGATTGTGTGCGAGTGACATTATCATTAAGTGATGTTAACACCCTGGTGTGTTTGCTGTGTACACTGGCTTATCAGAGCTGCAGTGCCTTGTAATGAACACTAAAGAAAATACATCTGTGCCGGTGAGCAGGGTCTGACTTTGATAAAAGACACAAAGGGGAGAAATGTACTTCAGCGGGGGCCCATTTTGTCCATATGACGATGCCCTTCCACTGTTTCCAAACTGAGACATTTATTTTTTTGTAAGCTCAAATTTTTGTTGGATGTGGTTGAGGAATACATGATGTGGTGTTCTTATTATTATTTCACACATCATAAATCCACAGCAAACTGGACAAATCACACAGGCAGCTGTTCCCAGAGCCCATAGCCCAACAACCTTCTGACCGCACCAGGTGCCCTGCTGTGAGGGCCAATTTGTCAGTATTGCCCTGAGCTAGCTGCTTCAGGCTATTTTGAGCTAACACCACAACATGATCCACATCAGCTGGGGAAAAAATAATAAACCCAAAGAGAAGGGGACTGATGTTAGGGGTTAATAAGCCCAACATGGGGAAGGCTATGCCGTACTGTACTTCTACAGTATAACACACCATTTAGTACACATTACTTTATTGTTCACAACATCCCTTTCTGACCACAAATGGTCTAAAAACCTTGAGAAAAGTGAAAATGGACCGTGAGTTGGAACTGTTTTGAAAACTGTTTCCAAGGTCAGAATGATCTGTCAAGCTTTGCTTTTAAGCCAGTAGTTTTAGGATGAGGAGAGCCTGGTTCTGGGATAGCTCTAGAGTCAGGAGAGATCTGGGGCTGGTTGCTGGGTTAAGATTTCCCTAAAGTCCAAGTTAAGGTTTCCTCAAAATAAAACCAGTTGCACGAAACACCCTTAAGTCTTTTTTCCAGGTTTCCTTAACATGTTTAATATTTATGTTTTTTTTTCCTTGTCTTGGTCTTACTTCCTAGACCGTTTATGGTGATAATAAACCAAATTGATTTTACACAGTATATTTGACTGTTAATTTTTGTTTGGATTTCTTCCTACAATTGTTTTCTGGTATGTGGGGATCAATTTTTTTTGTACTATGTGCTTTCAATGTGGAGCAAGTGGAGGAAATACATCCCCATTATTCAATAAGGAGGTGAAATATTATGATTTTGCTACCCCACCAATGGTCATCATAATACAGTCCGTGCAATCAGATAATTATATTTAAGCAACATATATCAATGACTATTTTACTATTTTCAGCAACTGACAAAAAAAGTAGGCCTAATAAAAGTAATAACACATTTTTGGACCACCCTGATGGCTGATCACACAGCTGGTCGATTGATGGGACTGACAGCACAGTGAGATTGTGAGTTTTTCCTCACAGTGCTTAAGTGTCTGAATTAACAGTCCAGTGTTCAGCAGTAGACAATGACTTTAGGCTTCCACAGACTAATTTGTTTTAGTTTCAGTTTTAGTTTGAGTATAGATGAAATTATTCAAAAATATGAGGAAGCTTGGTGTCTCTCCTTTCATTCAGCTGCTCTGAATTGTGCTTTCATTATTATCATCAGGGGCAGATTTAGTGATTTGGGGGTCTGGGGCCCAGGGCAAACTGCCTTGCTTCATTCTCACCCTCTATCTCCAACTGGGAATGTTAGTTATATACACAAAACTTTTTCTAAAGTAAAACTATTAATAGCACACAGCAACAGTTAAAAGTCCTGCAGTCAGGGGAGGTATTATTAGCACAAAGTACTTAATTAGGATCATCAACTTATTTAAAAGAATAATCTAATTAATTACATGTTCTGTGATTAATTAAATTAAGTTAATTGCATACATCATTTTTTGATGTGAAAGTTTTTTTTTTTAATTCAAATGAATTTTGGCAGGTGTGTTGTTTTAAAGCTGCTGAATTTTGGACACAATTGTCCCCCTGTCCTCTACCACTGAAATAGCCCTGCAGTCCATTGCAATCTGTTTTTCAAGGGGGAGTTAGTTGGTCGGTCACAGGTAGATTTACTCAGTTTGTGTCTGAATGCCTGGCTGACTGTGGCTTGACGAGGCTGGCTGCTAGCGCTAGCATCAGAGACTGTTTTAGCTCGGACCTCTGGGTTCACTGCTAAATGCTTTGTGTTGAGGTGATATTTCAGGCTTGAAGTACTTCATTGGTACAACAAATTCTTAATGCAGAAATTGCAGAGAACAGAGCTCCTATCAACAGCTCCATGTGGGTGTTATTTAAATGTAAATGTTCCATTCATGGGTGCTAGCAGCTTCGTCGCATCTGCCTCCATCATGTGAAAAAGCCTCTGTGGCCTTCAATGAGACATCGGGTCAAAGGGCACCACGGAACACAATTAATCAGCGTTCATTTTTTTTAATGCATTATTTTTTCTGTCATTAATTAATTGAAATTAGTGCATTGTTTTGACACCCCTTATTTAAATTTACTTTAAGTTTGTTCAAGGTGGAGCCTTTAATTCTTATATAATGCTGGCTAGTTTAATAAATAATAATGCATCATTTTGTGAGTAAAAATCTGAATCTGAAACATAAACAGTAACATTTATTTGTCAGGTAAATGTAGTTGTACAATGATTTCCTCTGAAGTATACAATAGCTTTTTTAAGAGAGCTTTGGGGGGCTTTTTGTGAGTTATTTTGGGGTACACTGAATTAGAACATAATTTTTTCATATCTAAACATCATAATAGATCGATGTTCGGGCCATTTTAGTTGGGGCCCTAATGCTACAGTGCTACAGTACAGTGCTGATTTTTATATTATTCTCTCATTTTTTTAGGGATGTTCCAATCCAGCTTTTTCACTTCCGATCCGATACCGATATTACAGCCTTGAGTTTTGGCCAATACCGATACCGATCCGATCCAAGCACGTAGTCATGTCATGTCAGTCATGTTAGAAAAGGTTTGATCAAGCGATATTACTCTAACAAGAACAACTTAATCGGGTTAGTTAGAATGATCCACAACAGTTGGTATGAGAAACTGACACGTTTATTATTAACAGGGTTAAATAAACAAGCTTTAAACTTGAACATTAACATTAAAAACTGGAGCTCTTGGATTGGCATTTTTCCATGCAGTCCAATCCGATGCATGTTTTTTGCTAATACTGGCGGCCGATACATCCCTAATTTTTTAATCAATGTCAATCCAAACTGTAGTGAAAAACTGAAAGACAGCAGCAAGCAAAAAATGCAACTGTATAAACTGTATAACTGTATATTAAGTAATATTTATACTGCCTCAAATAAACAGGGCAACAGTGGATCCAGTGGTAATCGGAGCACTCAGGACCCTCAAACTGGAAGAGTGGCTCCAGCAGATTCCAGGTACTGGTCAGAAGAGTGCAGTCCTAGGAACAGCTAAGATACTGCCCAGAACCTAAGAATCAAACTCCTAAACCTATACTAATAGTTTGTCTTTGTCTCTAATTATATTTTACATTTAAAGCTTAAGCTCAAGCTTAAAAAAAAAAAAAAAAATTCCCTTTGGAGAAGACTGTTTAAACAATGTCCACCTCTGATGGACACCTGTACTAATTCTAAACCTTCTATCCTTAATAAGGAATCATCACTTTATAACTGTTTAAATTGTTTGGCCATGGGGTAGTCCTCAGTCTGCGTCCTAATCACTTATGTTCCTAAAGTCTATCCTTAAGGCGTCTTCTGGTGCCTGCCACATAAAAACTGTTGCATGGGCATGTTAGACAATATACAACAAAAGTTGTGTTACAGTTAATGAAATCCCTGTGATCATATGTTCTTCCTGTTTTAAATTAGTAAAGGTCTTGGCTTGAATCACATTTGGACAGAGCTTACATGTGTAAATGAGACACTTGAAAGTGCTTGAGGGTTTCTTTAACCACATGTCCCGGTAAATAAATGTGTACCAGTTTTTCTTTTACAGTGGGGGCTCATTTGTAAAAAATAACATGTCCCACAGTGTTTCATATTCTATCCTCAATGCTTACCCCTAACAATTACACCCTCTGTAACCCTGAAATATGTTTCTCTGTGGGCTAAGACAAACTATAATCAGCCCTAAGGCCACATTAGTGACCTCACTAAAACAAGGTCATGTAAAGGGCTTCCAATGAAACACTAGGAAGTGGTTTAGCTCAATCAAAGTTTTGTGGGTACCAGCTGCCTTGTTTCTTACCACAAATTTCCAGCCTCCTGCCTTCAGAGATTTCCATTATTTCAGCCTTGGTTTCTCTACAAGCTTGTGAAAAATGACTTATGCTATAATTGAATTTATTTGTGAGTAATTGCTTCTTTACTTCTTCACCATGACAGATGAGGTGGTAGTGCTGTAGGCAGTGTCCTCTGGTTGAGTTTGTTTTACTGTCACGCCTGCTCAGAGGAAAAGGAGAAGTGGGCAAAGAGGGGATGAATGTGCACCACAAACTCAAGTACTGGCAGAGTGAATGACTCCCAGTGCATTTGACAGGCCATTCTACCCACTGTCATTGTCAGTGATGTATGGCTCATGAAGAGCCTGACACACACCCTGGCTCCTTGATGTGTTGGCCTCTACAACCCTGCCTGAGAAATCTCTCTTCAGTGTCATTCCTTCAGGGGCTTATTCCCAGTTGAGTCACTGGTGGTCATGACGGGAAAGCGTCAGCTGGGCGTGGACGGGCGAGCACAACACTCACACCACTTGCTTCATGTTTGAGTTTCAGTGGCAGAAAGTCAACATGTCTGAATAGAAGTTTACTAAACCAGTACAGACAGCTTTGATATGAGTTCAAAAGCAACTATTTAAATAAATCAACTAGTAAATGACACTGTTGTAATAGTCCAAAGCTGCTTCACTGAAACTAATATATGCTGCAGTAGTTTTAGCACAATATGCTATAAGACATAGCCAACCCCCCTGGGTGCTCTCACATTGGCATTGCAACTTTACGTAATATCCACAGCGATTTTAATGTCATGTGGTTATATGCTGTAGAGGGCTGCATTATGGCGAAGTGATTCATTTGATAAATTAATTTGTTTCATTGGTTAACTTTGTTTATTTTATGTTTTTTATTAGTGTTATTTGAGCCACTCACAGCCTACTCTCGTTGCTATTTGTTTATTACATAAAGAGGCGTGATGATGCCGGTGTTATTGAGCATAGGCTTTATCTTTATCTCATTAATGTTTCTTATTCAGGTCTCTTAGAAAAGAGACCTTAACCTCAATCACTGCGTGATTATATAAAGGTAGAAAAATTAATAAAATACAGAGGAGGACAATAGAATATGAAACAGCCTTTATTTCATTAAAAACTAATTGAAAACAACGAAATAGGAGCGCTATTCCCGACCAGTGTGTCAAAAGACATGCAGGCCAGGGAAACGAAACAAACAACTCCATGAATCTCTTTATTAATAGCCTATGAAATAACGTGTTTTCTCCTGCGGGACGGGAGAAGACACAAAATCAATGCATCTCTATTATTGTGCGGGCGTGGACATACACATTGCAGGAGCAGGCGGGAGTGTAACACACATGTTGCGGTTGCAGGTGGTAATGGTCAGAAATTCAGCGGGAGCGGGATGAAGAAAACAGTCCCACGTAGGGCTCTAATATGCTGCCTTCAAATAGAACGTGTCAGCTTGTATTTACGACGTGGGAAGTGCACAATATACTTGGGGTTCAAGTGGTTAAGTCACGAGAGCAATGCTGTAAGGCTAGGTGGCTAAAAGCCACTGAGGCTAAATATTTAGTAAGCTAGGAAAAAGGCCATGTAATGCATGAAATGTATGACAAAGAAGTGGAGGAAGAAGACTGCAATAAAAAAGAGGAAGAGAAAGAACAAAAAGACAAAGACGAGAAAGAACAGAACACAGTAAAAAGGAAGAAGACAAAAGGAGGACAAAGAAAAAAAGAATAGGAAGACAACAAGGAAAAAAGAGACGAAGTAGAAGACAACTGATGAAGAAGATAACAACAGAGAGGAAAAACGAGACAATAATTAGAAGATCGAAGAAGAAGACAGAGAAGTGAGAAGAGAAAGCAGAAGAAGTGGAGGAGGAAGAGGAAGACAACCAAGAGGAGAAAGAAGACAACAAAGAGAAGGTAGAATATGAAGAAAAAGAAGACAACGAAGGGGAGGAAGAATAAAAAGAAGAAAGAAGAGGAAGACAAAAAAGAGGAAGAACACAACAATCACACAACAGAGAGGAAGAAGAGGACAACAGAGGGAGAAGGAGAAGAGGAGGAGGAAAACAACAAAAGGAGGAAGAAAACAACTAAGATGAGGGAGAAGAAGGTGAAAACAAAGAGGAAGAAGACAACAAAGAGGGGGAATAGGAAGAAAAGGAAGATGACGAACACAACAAAGAGGATGAGGAAGAAGATGGAAAAAGTGAAGGAGGAAGACAACAAAGAGGAGTCTTCCTGGTCTTCCAGATCACTAGCTTAGTGATCGCAAACAAAACAAAAAAGATCAGAACCACTGTTTTCTAGCTATAAATCTAGGCCCAAAAACAAAGGAGGGGACAGAGAATGTCTCTCCCAATGCTTCCACCCGTTCCAGCAGTATCTCAAAAACACCCACCAACCGCGGGACAGGAAACGACGAGATACTTTAATGTGTTCCTCTCTGCACAAAAAGGACAACTCTCCCCAGTGCATGGGTCCTGGTGAGCTCTGTATGTGTTTGTGGCTAATGTTCCTTGTATAATCCTCCACTGAGGGTCAGCCATCCGTTTCTCATCAGGAGGCTTATACAGGACCCTCCACACTCAGAAGCAAAAACATCATCCTATCTCGACTCCCTCATTTCAGCTAGAGAGAGAAAGTTCAGCACCTTAACAACTGTGATAGAGCTGCGTCTACCCACAGGACCTGGAAAAAAACAAAAAACAAAACGGTATTTGAAAGAAGCTTCCCACTCTCCTCATCCCAGTCTCCACCAGCAGGACTGACAGTCAGGGAAGGAAAACATACTCACTGTCATCATTCCATTGGTCTGCTAGAGCATGATTCTCAGCTAACACCCTTGGTGGCAGAGACAGGGACTGCCAGACTTCCAAAATCCTTCTCAGAACTCTGGAGGGCCTGATGTTGGCAATGGTACCAAGAGTCCCTCTACATGCTCTGATGCCAGCCACAAGAAACGTAATCCTTCTTGAGAGACAGCTGAGGTAGCAACCATTTCTTGTCCAGCACTGCTTCCCAGTCCTCACATCTTAAGTAAGATTTTAATGCCCCTTTAATGCCCCTTTCCCCCACCTAAAGTTCCCATGAAGACCATTAGTACTTGGTAAGCTCAACTGACCCACCAAACAAGCCTCACTTTTCCCCTAGTTAACCCTGGATGAGGAAGCTTTTTTTAATGTAAAATCAGGCTCTCATTTAATTCCTGATCCTGGATAACCATGGTGACATCACCAGCGTATGCTGACACAACAACGAGGGGGCTGTCAGTCGGTTCTGGGAGAGAGCCCCCTCAGCCCGCTCCTCGGCCGGCACAGAAGGGGCTCGATGATGATACTGTAAAGATGACTGAGATGGGGCAGCCCAAAATTGAAAAAGGTAAAGATATTTCACATCATTAAAAAACTAAAATGCAGTCCAGGTCTGTTTTCTTATTCATTGATTTGGTGGGAGTAAGTTTATTTAAAAAAGAAAAGAAAAGAAAAAGGCATAAGAAAATTAACCTTTTTTTTATTTTATATGTATATATATATATATATATATATATGATTACATTCCAAAAGGATATGAACATTCATAATGAATGAAAATGCATCATTAAATTCATTAATTTCATTTCATTCATTGCCCCCATTAAAAAAACATGAAGAAAAAAATAGTCAAGATGCTTCACATAGATGCAAATCTTGAACATAGTCCACTTCTGTGCTCTTAGTAACTTTTTGAGAAAAATACAGATAAAACAAACCTAATTCTCAGATGGTATGTTCCAAATTTGCTGCTGTGAGTAGAGATTTTAGAGATTACCGTACAAACTTTGAAGAGAAAGAAAAAATCCAGACTCTTTCATTCATTAGTAAAAAATCTTGGTTAGAAATCTGGAACAAACTCCAGTTTCATTCAAAACCGGTGAGAAAAACAAATAGAGAAAACATGATTAAAGATGCTTTATCATTGTGTTTTCTCAATGACTCTGTTGATACTAAGTAAAAATAAAACAAAATTTAAAAAAGGAGGAAAGTAACCTTCTTCTCAAAACGTATGTTCCAAATATGATGAGATGAGTCCAGTTTTTTTCAGAATCTTACATTAATTGAAAGGTTGTTTGTTTTTGTTTTTTTTCATTAAGATATGTTGACAACAAAAACAGATACGAAGGTCCCCTTTAGCTCCCAGTACCTCTCACTGTCATGTCATATCTACAACTTATGTTAACATTGTAGTTTATTAATTGCAAAGATTTGGGAACAATAAACCCTGTACAGGAAAACTGTGCACACAACTACAGTAAGCACAGTGGGTCAAAATTGTTTAGGCATGAAGTGATTGATGTTTGGTTAGTATATTTTTTTTTGTGTAGGTTCATGATCTCAAACTGACTGTGTACATGCACAAAATATTCTGTTTTTTGCCCTTATTGTGAAAAAGACAGTATTCATACTAAGCTGTTTACACGGCTAATGAAAATAAATGTTCCACTAATATTCCTGTTTACATTTAGCCATGCATTCCTGAGTCATATTCTGAATGCACTGTATACATCTCCAAAGAATGCTCCTTAAACCTGAATAAAATGTCATATCATACATGTCTTAATCAGAAAATTCTTCATTCAGGAATAGGCCTAATTTGAGATATCCAAGCAGAATATGCTGTTAACATGTTTACATGACCTGTATTAAATTCAGAATATTGTCACATTTGGAATAATAGCAGACTATCAGTACACATGTCAGTGTACCCAATGCTCACCACTTTGGTAGCTTTGAGGGACTGAACAGATATATAATGCCCTCCAAAATACTGATATCATCACCATCTACAGTATCAAAAAGTACAGTACCAAAATCATAACTTAATGTGGTGGCAGTCCAGGCAGTTTTTGTTTTGAGGCCAAAGCAGCGATGGTAGTGCTACTTTTGTGAAGAAAAAAAAAAATCCTACAACCCTCCTCACATGGCCCAGTTCACTGCTACATCCACGTTTCTAGCGACTGGCAACAATGGCAGTGATCAGCAATATTTTTTATAGTGTGATTCAAACATACAAACAGAGCAAAACTCACAATTTCCCACTGGCAGTTGATGATTTGGACAGTGATGGTGATGATTATAGCATCCTCATACATGGCAGTAACTGCAGAAGTGTATATGGGAAGGAATGTGGAATTTGGGTTTTAGCATGTTGGAAATTGAAAACAGTCTCATGTCTTTGGCAATAAAAATGCAGATGCATTGTGTTACTTCTTTTGACCCCAATGCTAGAATCAGTGCTGCAAATGATTTCTTAAAGTGATAGGTCAGGTTTCTGGACATGAAGTTGTGTGAAACGCTGACTATCTGTAGCTCTGATGTGACGGTGTCACTACTGTCAACGAGCCTCCTGCTCTGAGAAAAGGCCCGTAGCTTACCGGAGAAAAAGTAGTTCTGAAGATATAAGGGGGACACGTAATCAAAAAGTTTTAAGCTACAAAAAAGCATGCGTGTGTTTTGTTAGACTATTTCAACAATTTTAAACTGCCCGCATTACGTCAGACCTTGCTATCAATTGGGACTATTTTCTGGCCAGTATCACTCCGCCGTGCAGGCCCGCAAGACAGCACGCAAACAGAAATTAATTAGACAGTTCATCACCATGCCGTGCAGGTGCACAGGATAGCAACGGCTAACGAAAACTTCTTCGGCTGTTTCAACAGAGAACCAGTACACTATTGTTAGTGAGGAAGAAGATGTACTAGCCCTATATATACCTACTACTACAGCGCGAACACCGGCTCAGGCTCAGGACACACCCTCGTCTCTTACTTTTCTTACTTTTTATGCGCTCCCGTTGTCTTTATAAAGTTAACATATCGCACCGCCATTTCAAACTTCCTAAAATTCTTTCAACTTAAAAGCCCCTTATAACCTCAGCTGAGAGAATCCCTCCATTTTCTAAAAAAAAGGCTTTTATTGTGAAACATTTGTAGGAACTTGGTTGTGGAAGATGCAGTAGCTTGAATGTTTGCGTACAGTGCTTCAAATGTAGCTCCTGCCATCTGCTGACGCTTTTAGGTGACTACAACAACATGTCGGCTGGCACATGAACACACACAGTGACTCAAATAATAGTAAAAGTAATAAAAATAGGACAAGAATAACCCGATGACATCACACACGCCGTGAAAGACGACCAGGGATAGTTGGTGAGTACCATCGTGTAGTGTGTCATGTCTGTCAGCCGAGTCATGGCACGATTTTATGACTCCACATAGTGATTTTCAGAACGGGCAGAAAAGTTGTGTAGCATGTACCAGGCATAATGCAAGTCCTGAGTCTGAAATATGTCTGTCCTCCTCCACCTATTTAGACTCCACCATAGACAACAGCAGCATTCATCCGACCACGTAGCGAGCCACAAGCTCTGTGGCTTCTTTCAGACTGATGGGTTTAACGTTATCTCCGTTATTAGAACCAAACGACAGCCGTTGCTGTTTTGGAGCTGAAGGACCAGCGTTCTAAAAGTAACGGAAGTAACTGATGTCTTGTTTGAAAATGTACTCAAGTATTTGATTACTCAAACAGCAAACTAACGCGGTAGATTACTCGTTACTGCAAAAAGTAATCAAAGTACTCTAACACGTTACTTTGTAACGCGTTATACCCAACTCTGGTCACAAGTCAGAAAGGTGATGCATCACTGTTCTACACTATATAACAGGCAACTCTAACTGAACCTAAGAAACATCTGGAACTCCCTCATGGATCCCTGGATTTAATTCAAAGACTCTGGAATACCCCCAAAGGCCCCATGAGGAGTATAACAAAAAACAAATGAATTGTCATTATTTTGTCAATTAAACCAAAAAAACAAGGTTGAAAAAAACAAACTCATCTCAAGGTCCATTTGGTAGCTGTTCTGGATCTTTCAATGATAGGAAGGCAGCAGTAGCCAGAGAAACTTACTTTGAGAACCAGACGATGGCCTGTTCAAATCCAGCATGGACCACGTTACAGTGTGGACTGGTAGCTGGAGAGATGCCTGGCACTGAGCTAGGCACTGAACCTCTACTTGCTTGGAGTCCCTGACTGTATGACAGCAGAATCTCTTCACAGGTCTCTCAGGCTGTTCACATAAGCTGTTTGTACGTTTCCCAACCAAAAGTTATGCACTCAAAGGCTGCGATCTCGTGATCATTGTGCTGACGGGAGTAAATAAGGAAGTGGTCTAGAGTGGTCTTGTAAGGAGGCGGGGTAGGGTGGTGGATGGGTCACAAAACCCAGACTTTACCCTGGAGATGTGTGAGTCATTTTTAAGCTAAAACGAACCGCTGGAACTTGACATTAATTAGATAACTGTACATTAAGAACATGACATGATTCATGAGTATATAATTTCATAGGATATAATATGAACCATTCTATGAGGATATGTTGGTTCTCTCCTGGTTCGCATGACCTTCACCAGCAGATGGGGTTTGCAGTAAAATCTTGTCAGAGACTTCTCGTTCATGTTGAATTTCAAAGAGAATACCAAAGAACTTGGTGATCTGCCAGGGCAGGGCTGCCAGGGCAGAAAAGGACTGAAGAGCAGCAGAGTAGGAGACGTCATATTGATGACCAGAAGACAGGGCAGAGAGCTGGTGACAACTGAAGATCTGGCTTGGTGTCGGTGGAGACAGCTGGCTGGTGGTCAGTCACGATGCTGGGCAGCAGAGGCTCTGTGGTGCTGGACAGCTGAGAAAGCCAATAGCCTTGGGAACATGAACAGGGACCATGCCTTATTCTGGGGACACCTACACAGGATTACCCCCTAAAAATGGCAAGCCTTTGCAAGATGCATCAAAGGATGGCTGCTGGACATGAGGCTGGTTCCTCAATGTGCCCACTAAAGGTATGGTTTTAAATGCAACAGAGGCATCAGTGCCACAGGTAAATTACCAAAGGACTGCTGGTCCCATTTCTTGCCTAAAAATGGCATTATTAGTGGCACAGTAATAACAGTGTGGCATTAAAATGACAACAGTTGACAGTCTGACTCCATTGGTGCTGGTTTATGTGAATGCCTGCCATGTTGACCAAATAACCAATGCTGTATAATTTCTTACAGCATCTTACAGTTTTATAGACTAGATGTGCACATGAACAAAAGATGTGAAGTGTTCAAAAAGAGTTCCCTTTATGTTTCTATTCAACATTTTACTGCCGATATAAACCTCAGTGTTTCAGAGGCCAGCAGAGTCACAGCCGTGTCCTGATAGTGATTAGCTGTAGTGCTAGCAGGTCCCACTGAAGTCATGCAGGAGATGAAAATCTCTCAGTGTGTAAAAATGTAGTCTGTGATCCCAGCGACCACAAAGAGTCACTCCAGTGTTATTAAAGCCACTTGTTGCTATGCACATCTGCTTGTTAAGCTCTAAAAGCACCTCTAATGAAGACTAAGTGATTTTATAATACACTCTGCATGTTTTCATTTGGGCTCTTGACAAGCTGTCATAATTAGACAGCTACAACGTGATACAGGCAGTTTTTCGGGCACTCAGTTCAATTAAAGAAATTCCTCTGTCTTCCTGTGAGACGTTTCTTCTCCTTCTGTGAGGGTTCGGGGCCCGGCTATTGTCATCTCACCAGCTCTTAAATGAAAGAGATAATGTGTATTAGGCATGTCCAGTTCCTCAGAAAGCTCTCTATAAGTAGCATTACTGGTTAAAGAGTGTTCCTGCTCTTTATCAAAGCTATTCCCTCTGCAGTGAGCCCTGTCAGAGGGGTCATAAAACACTGTCCTCTGCTGACTCTGTCCTCTTTCTCTTTTGCTCTCTTTCACTTTATTTTGAACAGTTTAAAAACCAAAGATACTGTTTTTATTCCGTAAAACGACATGATGGAAGGTACACCTCTATTTCCATTATTTACTCCATTTAATCATAGGAAAGAAGCCAGGGGCGGGACATATATTTTTGGAGCCATAAAAACACGTAACTTACTTTTAATATTATCATTTATTTTTCAAACCAAACTTAATATGAAAATCTTAATACATATAGCTGTCATATGTCATATTTCCTGTCATAACAAAACAAGAAAATGGGTGTCAACATAGGTGTTTCATTCTGGCCCTGTTTATGCTTGGTATTAACATGCCCCCTGGATGGTCAGATCAAAAGTTGACAGCTCTAAGCACAGGTGTAAATGCACCAAAAGCATCCTCAATGCCTCTTGAGCTCACTCAGACCGTATTCAGAGGCCATATTCTTTCTGCTAATGTGTCCTCGGCCACACTGAATGACTGCCTACTCAGGTGACGTTCTTGCTTATCTGACTCAAACTGTCTGTTGCTGCCATTACACAAGCTAGACACTGAGCTGAAAGACCATCCCTGGGGTGGCTCTTCTCATGGTTAATAGCTAGTTCAACATCTGCCTGGTGAGCATGAACTAATACAGCAGCAGCTGTTAAACAGTCCCGACAAACTCACACCGACACTGAAATGGGTCAACTTGTTAATAAGTGTTTGGTGACAAAAGTTTTGCGATGCTCACAGTTAACCCTGTTATTATGTGAGTGCAGGCAGACTCTCCAGCCCATTCTTACTCCCAACTCATCAAATACCGCAGCTTTGTCAGTGTCAGACACAGATGCAAAAAGGCACCTTTCATATGTTATGCTGCTACATGGTGTCAGTTTGAAACACCCCCAGTAACAACTTAGTATAAGTAGAGGGAAAGTCCCTGTAGGGTGGGTGGGACTGAAGGTGAATGGGTCCAACAAGCCCCAGACTTTCACCCGAGTGCCTGATGTGCGCCTCCCATATGAATGTTGATCCAGACCATCATGTTTTGTTTGTTTTTTTAAACCTAACTACTTACTTTGCTTGCACAAAGACATAAACGCAAAAACAAGGTGTTTTACCAGTGACTTAAGTTTATTTTGAAAAAGACTGTATGCATCTAACGAGCAGACAGAATTGCAAGACATAATTGCATGTAATGAGTGTAAACTGACACATCGTCCCAAAACGACAGAAATGAAGAACAGATAGGATGGAAAAGAAAAGCCTAGTGCGTCATACGAATATGTGAAAGTTCGATGACAAGGCAGTTAAGAACACGTTGGACTCTGAAATAAAGATGAAATATGAAATAAGATTTTACTCATTTAAAATAATAATGGCTGTTATCTAAGGAGCTGGAGAAAGTGATTCCAACCCAAATTATCTCTGTTGTGAATAATTATATTTTTAGCGGTTTTCAGGTAGATTTTAGAGCCTGCCACAGCTGAGAGACAGCCTTTGTCAAAGTTTCCAATGACTTATTTCTAACAGCTAGTGCTTTTAGATTTGCGTGCTGACTGACTGACCACTCTGTTCTCCTACATCATCTAGAAATCTGGGTTGGCCTAAAGGGGACATCTCTACAGCAGCTCCAATAGAACCTTTTGTTCTATAAATTGCCAGCTCCTCTGTTTCTTTTTTTAATCATGGGGTTGCGCAAGGCTCCATTCTTAGCCCACTGTTGTTTTCAATGTATATGCTTCCTGTCAGTCATATCATTCAGGACCATGGTGTCTCCCACCAGTTATGCAGATGAAACACAGCTTTATGTCCCACTCCAGTCTCGCAGCTCCAGTAGCTTAGATGACCTCAGTGCCTGTCTCAATTTTATTAAATGCTAGATGTCGCAAAAAAAATCTAAATTTAATTATGATAAAACTGAGCTAAAAGCCATTGGTCCAACAAACTCAATCAGCCTTGTTCACAGTAAGCTTGCTTGCCTCACTAAAAATATGTAGCAGGCTTCTAATATTTGATTTGGATCTGTGTTTTGATGTTTAAGTAAACACTGTTGTTCAGTCATGCTCCTTTCAGCTCATAAGGATCTCTAAAATCAGATGCTTTTTGTCTGCCTCTGATTCACACAAGGTTATACATGTTTTTTTCCTCCCACCTGAATTACTGTGATGCACTTTATGTTGGTATTTAGCCAGAACTCCCTTTACCGACTCCAGGTGGTGCAGAACGCTGCCACCCAAATTTTAACAGGCCCTAAGAAATACAAACACAATACTCCTGTGCTAACCAATTTACACTGGCTGCATTATGTTACATATTGATTTTTTTAAATTTAATTATCAGTTTTAAAGCATTAAATGGACTTGCCCCAAATTATATCAAGGACTTATTGACTCCCTATGTGATTGGGCATTCCCTTGGATCAGTAGATGTGGCTCTGCCGGTTGGTCCTTGATCTCTGCCCAACTAAAGGTTACCGAACTATGGAACACTGCCTGAGACCAGACATGCTACATCATCAGCAAAATTTAAATCCCTTCTTGTAACTTTCTTTATAGGAGATCATTTATGAGTATTTAATATGTTGCTGGGTTTGATCATTCCTCCTTGGCCATTGTATTCCACTTTTTTGAAACTTTATCCCCCAGTGTTTTTGTGATTATCTTTTTTTCTCATGAAAAGCACTGCAAGCTTATGAGGAAAGTGCTGTATTAATATGGTTCCGTGACCTTCTGTTGAGTGACCTGACATGATGCGTTCATAAATTCAGTCTGACGCTCCACAGTAAAATGAGAACTCTGCTGGTTGAAGAAATGGAGCATTATATTTCTATATGAATCAACAAATGGTTGAGTTAATCACAAATGGACACTATCCCAATTCAGGGGCTGGATCCTTCGAAGGATGCGGCCTATGCAGCCTTCAAAGGCTCCCTTGGAGGCACCTTCAAAGGACTCATCAACCGTTGTTAAATGGGACAGTCTAGCCTACGGAGGATTTCCTGGTTGCGTCACCATGTCACGATTCCTGTCGCCCAAGCCCAGAAAAACACAACAGATGGCAGCGAGAGAATTTGTCATTTTGGTTTTTTTAAATTTACTTTTTGTTAGTGGAAGAGGAGAGGCGGCTCCGGCAACACTGGCAGCTCGTGTATCTCCGGCTGGGAGAGAGCCGTGGGGAGGTAAACCTGTTATTTTAAACCACATAAATGTTCACATAGCTAGCATAGTTCGTGGCAATTAATATACCCATTAATAAACAATACCGTTAAGTGACAAACGCTAGCCATATAAACTATGAATTGGCATATATGGTTAATGTCATTTAACCATAAGACTTGATAAAGTGTTAATAGAGGTGATTAAAATCTTTGAAAATGCTGTAATTTTAATGTTGTGTTTTCAAGGACTGAAAAGTGGATTTTAGTTTAAATGCTTGAAAGGGCTTATAAAGTGCTTGAATTGGAACTATTAAAATGTGTACAAACCCTGTAAATAGCGCTGCCTTAATTCCAATATTAAAATGTTTCGTCATTAAACATCAAAACCATATTGTGAAACCAAAGTGGATAGATGGACAAATATAGCATTATTTATCTAAGCTATAGCATTAACTAGAATTGTCTTATTAACTAAAATTAAATAGCTATTGTTGCTTTGATCATTTATGTTCTCCAGTTCTTACCCTCCTTTCCCCATCCAGACCAGGCCCCTGTGCTACAGGATAAACCTGGCTGTACAGGTGCTGCAAAACTTCTTTAATCAGGATGACACCAGGTGAGATTTCAGGCTGAGCAGAGAGTCCCTGGAGGTGCTGCTGGACCTTCTGCACCAGGAAAGACGACATGGATGGGGTGCCACAATAGAGACCTTGGTCTTTCTCTTCTGGCTGGCGAGTGGTGCATCATACAGGGTTCTCTCAAGGGTGTTTGGGATGCCTTGCTCCACCGTTCACTGCATTGTCCATCGAGTTACTGAGGAGGTGGTGGCCATTTGCCATAAGGTCATCTACCTTCCTAAAGCTGATGACCTGGCGGTAGTAACTCGGGGGTTTGCAGGGCTGGCAAGACACAGAGCTTTTTGAAAATCTGCTGGAGCAATCGATGGCTGCCATGTCAGGATCAAGCCACTAAGTGGCCCTGACGGTCAGTGCTACAAGAACAGAAAACTGTTTGCATCAATCATCCTGTAAGCAGTTTGTGACCATCAGGGCCGCTTCATAGACAACTACATGGGCCGGCCGGGGTCGGTGCATGACTCTAGAGTACAGCACACTGTACAGGCGGGCCTTCTACCCTCCTCCTGGGTACTAGGGCTATCAATCGTCCCCCAAAATCAGATTCAAATTTTTAATGTTTTTTATGTTAATGTTTTTTATGTTGCAAAACTCTCAAATTTTACCAACTCAATTTAAAACTTCAAGAAGGGAAATAGAAGTATTAGGCCAGATATATTGATACATAGATAGATACAATTTAAGGCCAGAAATATTCAAGCAATGATGTTTTTTTTTTTAAAGATATTTTTTTGGGGCCATTTTGCCTTTAATTGATAGGACAGTTAAGCATGAAAGGGGGAGAGAGAGAGGGAGTGACATACAGCAAAGGGCCACAGGCTGGAGTTGAACCTGGGCCGCTGCGGCAACAGCCTTGTATATGGGGCACCTGCTCTACCACTAAGCCACTGACGCCCTGCAATGATGTTTAATGGAGAAGCAAATATGTTGGTTCATTCAAACAAATACATACATTGCTACTGTAAGTCTCAAAAAGACAACTCTTTGTCTAGAAAGACAAGCGAGCATTTTTCGCACTGCTATTAATAACACAAACGGTAAGTAAAGTATCCTGCGTGATGTTGATTGGCCTCATGTCTTTGCGGATGAATTGTGTCAGCTTGTGCGTTATCATGTCCTGTTGAGCAGCTGGCAGGGCTCAAGATGAGGAGGGAGGCAAAAACGAGGTCATTCTTGTCTGCTTTCTTCGGGGCTCTGTGTCCTCTGCTAACATATCTCCGTACTTGTAATGCAGTGAATGGAGGTGTGCATTCAGGTTGCTCGTAGTCGAGTGATATTTCAACGATGCCTTGCATAGTTTGCATATCATGGTTTCCCTGGTTGTTATTTCCCTGGTTGTTGAGAGTTTGGATCTTCTCTATCTCTGTGCTGCTTTCCGCCATCTTGTAAACAACTTACATTACTTTGCGCCTAACGTCACGACGCACGGTGTCGGTTTGCGTCGTACCGGATGTCAAATATTCGAACCTTCGTTTTCAACTTCGAATATGCTTATTTTTTACAATAATTCAAATTGTTTTCGAATAGCGAAGTTTGTTATGGCAGCCCTACTGGGCACTTCATCTTGACAGACGTTGGGTACCTGTGCCTCCAAAACCCACTCCCCCTCATCACTCCCTACAAGCAGCTGGTACAAGGTGTGGGAGCCCAGAGCTTCAACGCTCATCATTCCAGAGCACACTCCATCAAAGAGCGTGTCTTTGGGATGATGAAGACGAGGTTCTGGGCCATCTTCCTCCATGTGCTGGAGGCGCACCACACTTTAGTGCCACAGGTATGTCATTATGCAACAGAACTATTGTTAAATGGTGAATACGAGTAAATTAATCTCTTTTTTTTTTTTTCCCCTTCGGGTCATAACAGCATGTGCTGTCCTGCACAAGATCTGCCTGGGTGCTGGTGACATCATAGCCCGAGGACAACATGCCGGAGGATGAGGGGGAAAACAGTTCGGAGGCAGTCAGTGGTGCTGATTTTTTAATTAAGAATAATTAAAATCATTTGTCATAACTTAACAGGATTAGTGTCTCCCACTCGTAGCTAAAACTGAATGGCCGTCTTTTTCTTTTATCTATGACAGAAAGTTGGCTAGCCAGGGACAAATGAGAGTCAATGGCTAGTGCATCTCAAGTAGCCTACTGCTAATTTTGTTAAGTGGTGTATTTGAGGGTATTCTCAGGTACAGTATACACGGGTACACCCACTGTTTTTTTTTTTTGGCCATTTATAGTATACTCACCTATCAGCCAAAAAGCTATTGGAACGTGTAGGACAGTATACCCCCTTCTTGCTTGGTAACCCACTCATCTGACATGATCTCTGGGACTATGGTAGAAAGCAGTCCTCATCATTGTTGCTCCATTGGATTGCACCATATTACAGAGAAACCTCCTTCTCATTCTGTTCTTCATGCATATATTTTTGCTCTGCTCAAACAACATGCCACATAACATATAAATCTGATCTAGTTTAATCTCAGCTGTGATATTGTAAGTCACCTACAGTTTTAAAGTCCATACATAGTGTTTTCACCGGAGGCTGAATATGATGAGGTACAGAAGTGACCATGTTGCCTGTCTTCAATCTTTACCCATCTGCTATCACAATGTTCAGGTTTTGGCTAAAAGAGTCCATGAAAAAAGATGAAGTGAGAATTCTAACCAGTGAAAGGAAGACGGCATGAACAATAAAGACCACCTGTCTTGTATTGTGGGCAGTTAAAGATGGATCGCAGCTTTTCATGGACAGAGAGGGTGCCAGATTTTCCAGATGTCTACCATTGCTGCACAGATTTATTGGATGAGTTGAGCGTGAAGAGCATGTGAGAAACATGCTGTTAGCCAGAGGGGTTCTCTGCAAAGGAAACAGATCCAACACAGAGCCACTTCTTCAACAGGGATGATGTCGTTGTTATTCTTTTGATACAGTGGGAATTCTGAGATTCAAAGAACATCTTATAGTGCTTTTTCTACAATGGTAAAGCTAAGAGTATCATAATGAGTCAAGTGCTGTGTTTGCTGAATGGGTTGAGGTGTTAACAGATATAAAATGCGTCATGGATTAACAACTGCAGGGTCTTTTTCTTTTTACAACTTTATTCCAAATGGATAGTTTAGGGAAAATGTAATGTTTCTGGAACAGCAGCCATGTTTTCCATGAAACCTGTAATCTCTAGCATACACACAGGCCAGACAGCGGTATGATAGTCAAGTCAGGTGAAGAACGAGTTCAAGCTGTTCTCATGCACTGTTCATACATGTAATGTACCAAAGTTAGTTCATATCCCACATAATTATGCGCCAGTAATCCATACATAACCCATGTAGTTATGAAGGCTGAGATCACGTGACCAATGCGATGTCAGGAGTAACAAGGAAGCGGTCCGGAGCAGCCCAGTTAGGAGGCAGGTAGGGGTGGTGGATGGGTCACAAAACATAGGACTTTCCCCAGTAGACCAGTGTTCGTGACTGTGTGAACTTTGAGTAAACTTTGAGTCTTGTTCAGGCATGTTTCTCTTCCGGAACCTAACCACAGTAACTCTACTTGCCTAAACCATAATTTTACCTCAATTACATAACTTTACATTGAGTGCGGAACATGATTTACGGGGCGGTAATTTGTAGAATATCATACGAACTTTCCCCAGGCCACAGGTGTTCAGAACCATGTGAACTTTAAGTAAACTTTGAGTCTGAACCTAACCACAATAACTTTGCTCGCCTAAACCTAACCTCCTTAACCATAAGTTAATCACGTAACTTTACGTTAAGTACATAAAGTGATTAGTGGGGCACTAATTTGTAGGAGCCATCATGTTGATGACTAAGAAAGAACAATTTATCATTTATTGTACAACCACCTTGCATGCACATCTGAGCAAATATGCATTGAGTCATTTCAGACCACATTTCTATGGTAACATTAACACACAAATGAATCATTAGCTCCTACCTGTTAATCGCATAAGAACAGGGCATTCATCTTTGAACTGAGTACAGTGCTTCAGTGTTAAATGCACTTAAGTGCTCCCTGCTGTATGTTTTTGTGTGTACACTCCTGGCTCCTTTGGAGTGGTTAAGCAGCAAGTCAGAAGTATGCTTAAGAAGTCTGTGCTGGAGTATTCCCAACACACCTGTTTAATTTCATTGTGCCTGGATTCTCTCCCCCATGGGTCTGTGAGCTCATTACTGCAGACACAACTGCATCAGAAACAAATACATGGACATACTTTATCAATTAGAAAGCATGGATGGTAGCCGGACCTCCTTCACAAGAGCATTTGTTATGAAAGAACACAAAGACTAGAGAACAGTTAACCACATGACCACAGTTTGCCATATTGCATTTTTACCAGTTTGCAAGTGTACACAATGACCATAACATGTGGTTACTGGTCTACACTGAATATATAATAACCAATCACAAAAGCTACGTGTAGAAAGGGGGTCATAGAATGTTGTAGGAGGCACTTTATGTCAGCATACCAAGAGCACCAGGAGAATGTGTGAGATCGGCAGCGAGCACATACACATCAAACGTTTGGAGTGTGGAGTATGCTGGCTAAGCAGGATAGAGAAAAAATGGGCAGCATGTGAGAGAAAGAAAGAGTGAGATGGAAAAAAGGTGGTAAAATTACTGACATGTTTAAAAGTTCAAGAGAAATAGTGTTTTTTTAAAAAAATCATGGTAACAGGGCTGCCCTCAGCACGTCTTAGGCCCTGTGTATATGTATCCATACTTTTCCCCTCTGTTTATAAAAAAACAAATAAAAAAATTCAGCCCAAACGACATTTTTTTGACAAAATATCCCTGTCTACACTAGAACGCTGAAGTGACTCCAAGCGTTTGCATGTGCAGTGTTCACAGACAGCGGCGCAGCTACAGAGCTGCATGCTGCTAGCCTGAGTGTCAGACTGAAGCTCCCAGAACCTTCAGTCTGACATCGCCTCCATTGAAGGCGATTTACAAGGGGGAGGGAATTTATTTTTTCCCTAACCAATCAGTAGAGATCAACGACTCACCCAGAATCTGACGTCATTAGTATCCATGCCTCGGGGGTGCCAAAAACAAGTGAGCATTGCTCATTTAAAATGTCTTCGTCGTCTTGCACGCCCAGCCGCATCGCCATTAAATCCAGTTTAGCAGCTTCCTTAATTTGGTCCTCTATTATTGTGAGTAGTGGCGAAATACCTCGATTAGTTTCCTCTGTTGATTTTACACGTTACCATGAAAGCTACACTAATTAAAGATTACCAAGATCTATTGATTATGTCTCCCTTATTTTATGAACTATTATTATATTGTAAAGGGGTCACTAAATGGACGAGTTGAAACAACTTCTCTCAACCAGCTACACCAACATGTGCCATTTATTTACACCAGCATTCAACTCTTGAATAAAGTGAACACACACCCAAAAGGTACAAAGCTAAAACACTCCCCCAGGGCACATGGAAACAACAAACGTTCCTACTTGACTGAGGGGAATCACATTGATGACACTGATGGCTCCGCTTCATACATCTCTTCAGTTCTCTTCTCTCTGTAAAAGACAAATGACAATGGGAAATAATAGTTAGGCTACCAAATAAACTCTTCATATGTACTGCAATTCTCATCATGAAATAAGTGCAATTTACCTCTTAAAAACAGAGGGCTGACACTGTATCCTTTCCACTGCTCTACTCATTCAGTCTCAAATACAAAAATACAAATACAAAAAATAGTTAATGTTAATAAACTACAGGTTTTACAGGTTACAGGAGTGTAAAAGATGTGCCCTTGGAAGTTAAGTGTCTCATATTCTATAGAAAACCTTACCTTCCTTCTCCTCCTCTGTCTCAGTCCCTTGCTCCTCTCCTCTCTTTCTCCACAGTCCACACCTTCCTATTTACCCCATAGAGAATGGTGACACCCTGCCAATACCATTGCTATGCTGAGTGAGTCCTATACAGTAGCCTAATTCATATTCAATTTCACATAGAAAACAAATACAACTGAATATACTCTGGCTACAGGTGTATAAATGATGTGCCCTTGGAAGTAAAATGTCTTATACTCTACAGAAAACTTTACCTTCCGTCTCGTCCTCTGTCCCACTCCCTTGCTCCCTCCTCTCTTCCTTTCTCCACACTTCCTCTTTATCTCGTCTCATTTTGCTATTCAACTGGAAGAACAAAACACTCACAAATTATGCATGTTGCCAAAATCATTTATTGCAAATAAATCTTGTCTTATTAACTAAAATTAAATAGCTATTGTTGCTTTGATCATTTTTGTACTCCTGTTCTTACCCTCCTTTCCCCATCCAGACCAGGCCCCTGTACTACAGGGTAAACCTGGCTGTACAGGTGCTGCAGAATTTTTTTAATCAGGATGACACCAGGTGAGATTTCAGGCTGAGCAGAGAGTCCCTGGAGGTGCTGCTGGACCTTCTCCGCCAGGAAAGACGACATGGATGGGGTGCCACAATAGAGACCTTGGCATTAAGCCAGAAGACTGGCTGGCGAGTGGTGCCTCATACAGGGTTGTCTCAAGTGTGTCTGGGATGCCTTGCTCCACTGTTCACTGCATCGTCCACCCAGTTACTGTCCATTCACCACAAGGTCATCTACCTCCCCAAGACCACTGACAACCTGGCGGCAGTAACTCGGGGGTTTGCAGGGCTGGCAAGACACAGAGCTTTTTGAAAAAGCTGCTGGAGCAATCGATGGCTGCCATGTCAGGATCAAGCCACTAAGTGGCTCTGATGGTCAGTGCTACAAGAAAACTGTTTGCATCAATCATCTTGTAAGCAGTTTGTGACCATAAGGGCCGCTTCATCGACACGTACGTGGGCTGGCCGGGGTCAGTGCAAGACTCCAGAGTACTCCGGCACAGCCCACTGTACAGGCATGCCATCTACCCTCCTCCTGGGTACTTCATCTTGGCAGACGGTGGGAACTGGACGACATGCCTGAGGATTAGGGGGAGAACGGTTTGAGGCAGTCAATGGTGCTCCGTGGTGGGACCAGCTGTCTGCCGAGGTGTCTGCCCTGGAGGAGGGTCTCATTGACCATGATTACCTTAAGACGGGAAGTAAAATAATTCTAATGCTATTCCTATTTAAAGTGTTTTGCAAACATTTTTGTTTGTTGAAGTAGTTTAAGTAGTTTATAATTATAATGTAAATAAGTAGTTTTTTGTTAGTTAATTTGTTAGTAATGTGTTACATAATTTTCTAATTGTTGTTTTCTGCTGATCATTTGTAAATAGTTGTGCATGTTAAGAATGCCCACTTGTAAATAGTTAGAAAAGTTCAGATTGTATCTTTGTAAATGGTTATCTGAGAAAAAAAATAAACTGTGTTGTCACTGAAAAGTAGTTGAAAAGTAGTTTCAAAGTTTACTCTAGTTGTAAATAAGAAATGGAACGGATAATGATTACAAGACTTTAACTATATACAACATTTGAAAAAGATAATGGAACAACTATAACGATATACAACATTTGAAAAAGATAATGAAACAACTATAACTATATAATTTTTTAATTAACAACTATAACTATATACAACATTTTAAATTAACATTTGAAACTAAAAACAGCAACACATAAAACTTAATTGAACAGAAAAAAAAAAAAAAAGAAGCTAAAATAATCACCGCCTCTCAACCATCTTCTCTAAAAAATTAAAGTCTTTCCATCCTCTCCCGGCTCTCTCTTTCCCTCCTCTCCTTGGCCTCCCTCTGCAATCTCATGTCCTCTCTCATTAACTCCAACATCTCAAGTTAAACAGATTCAAGGAATAAAGAATAAAGGCACTGTAACTACTATTGGAGAGTTTTTTCTACGTTGCTTTATCAAAGTATTTATTAACTTGGGGGTATTAACCTTCCATATCATTATCCAAACCTGCACTTTTCTTTTGCCTGTTGAGGCTCCACTTTTCCCTCCAGGCCCATTTTTTGAAGGACTGTTCTAAACAAGAGAGAAGCATCACAAAAGGTAAACACACAAGATTACAAAAGGGGACATCAGGACAGACATAAAACTCCCACCCCACCCAAAAACAACATTCACTTGTGATCTAAAGATTATATTTGTACTTTGGTCTTTGTACAGGATTTGGGGTAATTTAAGTAACATTTACATACAAATATGTGTGGAGTACAAATAGGCTATTATTGCTTTAACAGGTACCTCCATCCGAGTGTGGCCGTATTCTTGGCTCCTGTAAACAGGTGATCGTTTTCACCATGGAGTTTTATAAACTCCTCCGTTTGCTCCTTGCTCCCTGCAACAAAATGAAATGTAAGACATATTTTCTGTTATGTCAGCAGGCAAAATGATATATAATAACAATAATAACAATAATGCTCCTGAAGTTAAGTCTATATTCAATCCAAACATTTACAGTTTTACAGATTAGAAATACGGCGGGGCTCACAACCTATCCTATCATTAACTTTATATTTGTTCATTGCGGTGTGTTTATGCACCTGATGTGAGGTATAAACAGCCTACAACATCTCCACAGTTACAATAAGATATAACGTTAAGTCACCCTCCGAGCTTGTGACAACTGAAAGTGAAGGGGTTTAAGGCTTTAACGTTACCGTTACTTTTAAAGGCTAACTGAGCTCCTCCTATCAACAGGTTAGCCTTAAGCTACATCGCGGAGCTGGCTCTACGTGTTAGCATTACTAACTTCACATATTTGAATAGCCATTTAGAGGTTTAAGGCCCCTTGAAGTTCTGGCGTTGAGTAAAAATCTGTTACTTACATCTGAAAGTGTATTCGGTGCTGCTGCTTGAGTTTGCCGCCATTGTCAAAAAGATCCGGGTTGACAAAAGGCGCACAAAGAATCTTGGGATATGGGAGGCTAGTCGTAGTGCCTCCTCGGAATACAGGGAAAAAGAGGCCGCGTTTGCCGGCTGCATTTGGAGGCGCCTTTGAATTTGGACGAATTTGGACAGCCTTCGCGCAGTGTTGGGATCTAAGCGGCCTTCAAATTTGCCCTTTTAAGGATGCAGATCCTGAATTGGGACACAGCTTATGTCTATAACGGCTAGCTAACACCTTGGCTGGTATATTGGCAGCCATATTAGGCTGTTACCAAGGCTAGCTGGTAAGCTAACTTTCACGTTACTAACAAGCTAGCAAGCGTGTTAGCTAGCTAGCTTTAACACACAGTACACAATGCCGTGGGCAATATGCTACAATAAGCACAAAGTCAATCAAGATTAACTTATGTTTGAGGAAATTCAAGCGAACTGAACTCCGACCATCAACAGCTTCATAACTTACCTGCTGTTAGCTACCGTTAGTCGGTCAGTCTGTCAAGTTCTCCTCACACACTGCACTTTGGTAAAAATGCAGCTGTCTCACGCTGGCAGGGATGAATTCTGTTGGGGCTGCAGATGGATTCAGTGTGCTTAGGTGCTTTCGGCAAAAGGAGCATGCACAGTTTAGAAACGGCTATAGTGATTTCCCCTATAAAAAACATTGAAAAGTCTGTATTTTCTAAATCTGCTGAGAGGGAGCGGGCGTTCCCTCTTGACCTATTATGTAGCGTTCACACCGGGCACAAGTGAAGCGTGTAACGCGTGAGTCTAGACGCCTGACCATTTTGTTAATTTGTGTAATCGCGCCAGTCGCGCGAGAAGCGAGCCCACCCATTTTCACTAGATAACAACATCTTGCCCGCCATTCTCTCCTAAACCATGGCTGAGATAACCACCATCGCTGCTTTGTGCCAGCTCTGGAAGTCCCAGATGTGTCGGAGGGCCAAACGCCGTCGTTTTTAGGTTCAGCCTATCCTGCAGAAGCGCATCCAACTCCTCCTCCAGGAACTCCGTCTGGATGATAGCCGCTTTCAGCTTCAGGCTGACTGGGGACCAGTTTGAGGACCTGTTGGCGAGGGTTGGCGCCAGGATCTACCGGCAGGACACCAACTACAGGCGCTCCATTTCAGCTGCGGAGTGCCTGTCCATCTGTCTCCGGTGAGTAGCAGTTTATTGTTGTGTCAAAATCAGTAAATATTCACTGTATTTAGCAAGTCATACGTCAGCTTATCTGACACTATAGTGGTATGAACCCACATTTTGCTGTGATTCAATTTCAATAAACGGATCAAAAGTATAATAATGTAATAACGGCATAATATAATGATAATCTTTATTTGTATAGCACCTGTGTGCTTCACTTTAAAAATAGACATAAAATGAACAAAAAACATGTTAAAAATGTAATGTTACATAAAATTACACACACACATACATATACAGTATATAAGATAACAGCATGTAAAAGGCTGAAGAAATTACTACTAGTCTACTTCATGATGTTGATTTATGAGAAGTCTGAATTCATGCGCAATTTGTACAATTTATGGGTAATTCCTAGATCTTGACCTGCTTGTCATGCATTTAAAAAAAAAATTAGCTCATTTTATCCATTGCAATAATGTAATAGCATAAATACTTGAGTACTTTCACCTGTTCAGCCATATCAATAAAATAGTACAAGTAACAACAGATTTGATATAGACTGCCACCTACATTCACTTCAACTCAGCTAAATTTAACGTTTTCTTTTATGCTGCAGATACCTGGCCACTGGTGACTCCTCCAGGACCATTGCGAACAGCTTTTGTCCACTGCCGTAAACTCAACAGCCAACCTCACCAAGCATTTAAAAGCAAAACATGCTAATGTGAAGCTTGTAGCTCAAGATCCCCGGGGAAATGATGACACGTCAAGTCCAAACCCAAATAAGCAACAAAAACTTCATTTTCACCAGGTATCTAAACAAGAGTTGGGCAAACTTGTCGCTTCGTTCATTGTCGAAGAAATGCTGCCCATCAATACGGTCGAATCTCCCATTTTCAGACAGATACTTAGCAAGATACCGGTAACAGGAGACAAGCACCCACCATGGCCAGATCGTAGAACTTTCACGGGCTATCTGGATGAATGTTATCAGAAAATGGAGAGGGAATTAGAGAAAACGTTCGAGGGTTTGCAGTATGTGTCAACCACTGCGGATATATGGAGTAGCCATAACAGAAGCTTTTTGGGAATAACTGTGCACTGGATCAATCCACACAACTTGAAATGTGAGAAGGCTGCCATCGCATGCAAATGAATAAAGGGCAGGCATACATATGATGTTGTTGGCTTTGAAATGGAACAGATTCACTCAGTGTTTGGCCTTTCACGCAGGATCACTGCCACTGTTACAGACAACGGGTCTAATTTTGTTAAAGCTTTTAAGATGTATGCATCCTCTCCCTCTGAGCCTGACGAGGAGGAACACACAGCCACGCCCCCTGAGCCTGACGAGGAGGAACACACAGCCACGCCCCCTGAGCGTGACGAGGAGGAGAATGAAGAGCAAGGTGTAGTTTTCACAGATGTGGGAGAGTTGCTCGGGACCACAGAAGGACAGTTTTCTCTCCCCCCACATTTCAGGTGTGCTTCGCATACACTCCATTTGATCTCATGCAATGACATTGACAAATGGCTGTCATCCAGTGACTCAAAATATGTGTACAGGAGTGCAACGGCAAAGTGTGCTGATCTTTGGACAAAGGCAAGCCGTTCCACCTTGGCCTCTGAGATTGTCGATGAAATCTGTGGGGAAAAAGTGATTGTGCCAACATCAACAAGGTGGAATTCCTTCCACGATGCCTTGTCCCGTATCAGTGACATCCCGGCCCAATATTTGAATACACTTTGTACTAGACTGGACATCAGAACCCCGACAGAGCGTGAACATCTATTCCTAAAGGAATACTGCAGTGTTTTGAAACCCCTGACAATAGCACTGGATATATTGCAAGGAGACAGCTACTATGGTGCTCTTCTACCAACCCTGGAGACCCTGATTTCCAGGACACTGGCACTCCAAAATGGACTGTCGAGGATGACAGCTGACCTACCTGGTGTGATTGTACAGGTAAGACAATTTATATAATACATAAATGTGTAGGCTATGGCATAAATATATATGTGTATAGGCATATTTCTTTTTATTCTTTATTCTCTGTTGTTATTGTCACTGTGTGTAATGCTGCTGCTGCACTGTAATTTCCCAGCTTGGGATCTGTCTGTCTGTCTGTCTGTCTGTCTGTACATGTATATTGGACATTTCTTCATAAATATTCTAAATTTTGATAAATGCATTACTAGTATTTGATTTTAATGTATTATTGCTCTTAGAGTTTTGTTATTTTGTTTCTGGTTTCTGTAGCACTTTGATATTTTTTTAGGAAAAGTGCTTTACAAATAAAATGTATTATTATTATTATTATTATTATTATTATTATTATTATCATTATTATTATGCCTCCATTGATAGATTGAGTCATGTGTCTGAAAATTATGTCTTCTATATCATCTTGTCCCAGGCTATCAAGACGCGGTTCGCACCGGTGTTGGAGAGCAGGGAAGCTTTATTGTCTGCCTTGACATTGCCAAAATTCAAAGCTCGATGGATAGGGGGAGCGGAGCGGAAAGAAGAGGCGCGTGCGCTGCTCATTGCTGAGTGTCGCACTCACACTCTCCCACACGCTGCAGAGCGGGCTGAGAAGAAAAACCAAGAGCACAGCAGCGTCAATGAGAAGGACTTTTTCTCTTTTGATGAGGAGGAGGAAGACGCAATGTCCTTCAGCGCAGACTCGGAGGTACTTGAATACATGAGATCAGGCTCAGAGTTAGAAGTCCTCAACAGTTTCCCCCGACTGAAAGCTGTGTTCCTGAAATACAACACTGCCACACCATCCAGTGCACTGGTGGAAAGGCTGTTCAGCCTGGGAGGTTTTGTGCTTACCCCCAGAAGAAACAGACTTTCAGATAAATGTTTTGAAAGACTGCTCCTGGTAACTACAATCACACATTTTGTGCTGAATAGGTTACCTGCCACCACCACCACTACCCATGCCACACCACCCCACGTAGCTCAAGCCTATGTTTAATATCCTCTTTTCTATCTGCAATCATGCTGTGAAGAAGGGCCAACATATTCAGTGAACATAGCTTGTTAATTCTGAGGCTAGTCATGCATAGCGGTCACTACAGTGGACAGCTATTCAAAAGCTGTTTTCTTCTATATGTATGAGTCTTGATGTCAAAGTTGCGCATCAGCCACTACAGTGGACGCTAGTGTATCATCCCATACACTGCCACCATCTGGCCAGCCGTTGTGAGTGCAACAAAAAATTCTCAAAACCAAGATGGCCGACAGAAGGCCAGAGGTGCAGAGCAGCGAAGGAATATCTGTCCATTCCTTCTAATCTAAGTGAACCTTGCAGGTAAAAAAAATATGGGGACATCAAGTAACAACTAAGGAGTAATATAATTGTTGAAATTTCCAAGTATTGATTTTGTGTTGGGAGGAAATTGCAATTAATCATCTGTCCACTAAATTGGACATCATGCATCGCTGGCTATATTTTAACTACAATTCATACTATTACTGCGACTTGGTTGTTTTTGAAAATACTTCATCTGCAGTAACTTTTTTGGCTGTGAATCAATTAATTTATGTTATTAGAATGTACATTTTGGTTTTTTTTAGAATGTACCAATATTTTGTGCAAATTAGTTCCATCATGAGAGTAATGATTCATATCTTTATGTTTTGTAGAGGTCAGATGCAGAGCGTGATAGAAAGGCCTACAGGATAGTTGAGCAAATACCCTCCGAGTCAAGTGAGGATGATGTTAGTGGCAGTGATGATGAATGCCTACCAGAAAAAAGAGGAACAGTAAATGCTAGCAGTAGTGACAGTGGAGCTGAGGATGCTGAGGGAGCTGAGGATGTCCCACCTGCCAGAGATCAAGAACACAAAAAAAGCAGACATGTCTGGAAAACCAAAGACAACGAGTTTGAGGGAGACTCAGAATCCAGAGGCCATTTTCCGTGCAGCTGTACAATCAGCATATGGGAGAAGTAGATCTCATGGATCAATGTGTCGCAATGTATCCCCACAGACGAAAAAACAAACGATGGTACATCCGAGTGTTCTTTCACTTCTTGGACGTGTCCACTGTGAATGCCTGGCACCTCTACAGAATGTCTGGATTGGAAAAGAAGGATATTCTGCATTTCAAGGCAACTGTAGCTTGTACACTAATAAATGAAGTTTCCATCCAGACACTGACAAGAGGAAGACCCAGTGCTACCCCACGTCCTGTGAAGCGCAGAGCAGTGTCCAAGCCCCCCCCCAGGTCCTGGAGACCACTGGCCCCAGCTCACCGAAGCAATACATGCAAACAGATGCCATGATGCTGCGCGCACACGAAAAACAAAGTACATCTGCATGCGGTGTCTTGTGGCTTTGTGCCCTGGGTGCTTTGCCAATTTCCATAAAAGATAGACTTTTTCAACAGAAGAAAGAGACGATACTGATGTACTAAAGTACATTTGAAAGAGAATGTTTGTCGTAGTAGGCGGATATATTGTTATGGTTGGAGTCAGTCAGACTGTACTGTGCAGGCTTGCCGGGTCAACTGACTAATAGATAAGTTATTTTTGAATTATGTTTGCATTGGTCTCTAAGTTAGCAGGGATCTACAGGAATGGCTCCTTCTACTCCTAGGTTTAGGGAAACTGAAGAGGTTGGATCCATCAGACCAGACCAAAGGCCCAGTAGAATGTTTAGAGAGCCATGGGCAACTTTTTTGTTATTTTTGTAGGAAATGTTAACTGAAAAAATATACAGTTCAACAGGGTGAGGTAGGAAGGGCTGAAGAGTCAAGAGGAAGGAGCTGAATGAGGGATGGAGGGAGGAATGGGAGGGATGGAAGGAGGAGGGTTAGAAAGAAAGAGGGGAAAGGCTGAGGAGTCAGGAGGTTCAACGTTTTTCCATTGTATTTAACAGTATTAGAGTATGTTCAAATATGTGAACACATTAGTTAAACAACATTAAAACATGAAGCATTTCATAGTGTTCACATAATGTGTCATTTTATTCATTTTTTTGTTAAAAACATATTTCATCAGTTGAAAGCTCAAACGCATGTTGTCCACCCCAGTGGACATGTCATAAACTCCTTGAAAAATGTATGTTTAAAAAAAAATGAAGTTAATTTTTTTTTTCATGTCTAAAGAGTAACAAAAACACTTAGGAAAAAAATCCTGACTGAGGTTGTCATAATTCATGCATGAAAGGGTTAAGTTGTGCTTGATTTTATTTTGGCTAAAATGTCTTTGCCTCCAACCTGTATTATGCCATTTTATTTTATTTACACAAGCCATCAACATCAAGCCATTTTGAAGTTATTCTTTTTCTGTTAGATTTAGATGAGGCATGTTTTGTTTGGTTTCACCATGTTGTCCTCCTAGCCTATACAATTTGCACATTGTATTGTTTCCTTGTCAAGTACTCTGTTTATTGCTTTTTCATAATAAAGACCACAAAAGAAATACCTGTTATGTCCTCCATAGTAGAACTTTAAGTAGGCCTATACTGTACACATTTAGGAAATGAGCTGGGGTTCTACCCAAAGTCAAGCACCATAAAAGTAACGTAAAAGTAACGAGTAACGTAAAAAGTTACTTTTCATAGAGGGTAACTAAGTAAAGTAAGGGATTACCTTTTTAAGAAGTAACAAATAACGAGCAAACACTACTTTTTAAAAGTAACTTCCCTAACACTGTCCCTGACTTACTTTAATTTCCCTTTTGTATTGTTCATTCTAGCTACTGAGTATTCAAAGGAAACAGTTTCTCCCATTCAGTGACTTCTGGTGTTTTTGTGTTCTTCCATGGGCTTGTTCCATTCAATATCCAAGTGTTTTAATTTCAGGTTTTGTAGGTGAGAATACATATTAGTTTAGGGTATTTTCAAATTGTCTTTGTCAGTTTTTATAGCACAGACTGTGAAAAGAAATCTCTACACTGAGACATCTATACAAGTTACGAGTTATCCATCGATACAGAAATCTCTTCTATAAGTTTGCAATGCTTTATCTGTGTGCATCTTCATCTGTCAACAAACCTCCGGACTCAATCCCTGAGGGGCCTGCTGCCTCTCCCTGGTCCTCGACCAGCCCTGCTTCTGACTCTATGTACCCTGCGGCCCTATCCTCGACCCGCCCGACCCATGTTCCCACTGGTCTCCTTCGGGGTTATGAAGGGGTCGAGGAAAGAAAGGACCACAGAGTACTTCCACCTCTTCACTGGCCCTGCTGCTGCCCCGTTTTTTTTCTCTGCCTCCTTCCTCCGTTCCTTTAAATAAGTGTCTCTGAGGCTCTTCCATTTCTTTCGACATTAATCCACTGACAAAAAACACAATCGGTAACAAGTACGTTATGGCGGGGAATTTTGTGTCCATCGTGCTGCGCTAGATGCCTCTATCACATCCATTGTGTCGCGCTAGATGCGTCCATCACGCCGCTGCCCAAATTTGCGCGTCGAGATTATACAAAGTCAATGCAAAAACGCGTGATGGACGCATTACCATGCATTCACACCAAATGCGATGAACGCCACAAGTTTCCATTCTAAAATCAATGTAAATGACACGATGACATGCGATGGCGCTTCTGGCGACGCGTTTCGGGCAATAAGAGCAACGCGATGAATCGATGATGCGTCCATCGCCTCATCGCGTGTGTCGCTTGAAGTTGAAAAATTTGAATTTTTCAAGCGACATCGCATGAGGCTGTGCCGCGACATCCAATCAGCGTTGATAATATTAACTTATTACCGCAGCTGGGATGGGGCGCCTGTAGTTGGTGTCCAGGCGGGAGATCCTCGCACCGATACGGGCCAACAGGTCCTCAAACTGGGCCAGCGTCAGCCTGAAGTACCGCTGGAAACGTCATCCAGACGCAGCTCTTGCAGGAGGTGATGATATTCACCCAGCTGTGTGCGTTTCTGGAGGATATTGTGAACCCAGACACGGCGGCCTTTGGGTCTCCGATCCAAATCAGATGTCCACAACAGATAAAGAGCAGCTATGGTAGTTAACTCAGCCATGGTGGACGAGAAAATAGCAGGAGGTGAAGAAAATTGTGGGAGGAGGGTTGCGTCATCGTGATTAAAGCGATGATCAAAAAGGTGACATTTGTGATGAAGCAACACGATACTCGCGTTACGGCCGATGACATCGCGTCCATCACGTTTGGTGTGAACGCACAGATAGACACGTGGGCGTGGCGCGATAGCCATGAAATTTGCGTCCATCGCCTCATCTCTCGAGTTGAAAATATTGAACTTTTGACTTTGCGTTCACACTAGGTGCGAGTGAAGCGAATTACTCGCACGTAACGCGTGAGTTTGGACGCCGGACCATTTTGTTAATTCACGTTATCGCGTCAGTCACGCGAGTAGTGAGCGCGCCCATTTTCACTAGATAACAACATCCGGCCCGCCATTCTCTCCTCAACCATGGCTGAGATAACCACCATCGCTGCTTTGTACCTGCTCTGGAAGTCCCAGATGCGTCGCAGGGCCAAACGCCGTCGTTTTTGGGTCCACCCTATCCTGCAGAAGCGAGTTTCACCACCTCCTCCAGGAACTCCGTCTGGATGATAGCCACTTTCAGTGGTACTTCAGGCTGACTGGGGCCCAGTTTGAGGACCTGTTGGCGAGGGTTGGCACCAGGATCTCCCGGCAGGACACCAACTACAGGCGCTCCATTTCAGCTGCGGAGTGCCTGTCCGTCTCCGGTGAGTAGCAGTTTATTGTTGTGTCAACAACTGGACGTCAGGGCGTCAACTTGAGTGATGAGGCGTTGGACACGAATTTCGCGTTTATCGCGCCACGTCTACCGCGTCCATCGCGTCTAATCGCGTCTTTGCATTGACTTTGTATGTAATCTCGACGCACGAATTTGGGAATTCGAGCTCGGTGTGAACGCCCCTTGAGGCGAATTTGCGTGACGCTGTGCCAATCACATTGAGATTGTCTCAACGTCACTGACGTCCTGACGTTCTCGCGCCCTGCCTGGTGCCAGTCAAATATGGAGGAGAAGTTAATAGTCGCTGTTTGCGGACACCCCGAGCTGGTGTTGTACAGGGACAGGAACAGGAAGGAGCAGGCCTGGGTAATATAAAGGTGAGGAAGGAGGCTGGATTACCTGGTAAATTCTGTAAATATCTGTTGCTTGTTTGCAGCTAACTTGTTATCGGTTGTAATGTACTATGAACGTTAGCACTAGCATAGCCCTATTTAGCATAGCTGGCTTTCCCAGCATAACGTTAAAGTTACTTACTTAATTTACATGTGTTTTTTGTCAGTGGATGTTTGCCGGCGAAAGTGGAAGAGCCTCACACCTATTTAAAAGAAAGACAGAAGGAGTGGGGCAGCAGCAGGGACAGGGAAGAAATGGAAGTACTTTGCGATCCTATCTTTCCTCGACCCCTTTGTTGCACCGAGGGAGACGACCGGTAACATGGGTCGGGTCGAGGAAGACAGGACCGCAGACTATGAGTGGACAGAGTCTGGAGCAGGGCCAGTCGTGCTGGAGGACGAGGGAGAGACAGCAGCAGGCCCATCAGGGATTGATATCGGAGATTTGTTGACAAATGAAGACGCACACTTGTACAGTATTGAAAATGTTTTTTGTATAAATGGATAACTGACTTGCACAGATGTCTCAGTAAAGTTACAGAGATTTCTTTTCACAGCCTGCACTAAAAACTGACAAAGAAAATGTGAAAATAAATACCCCAAACTAATACACAAATTTATAATTAATTAATACTATCAATAGTGTTGTATATCACGGTGAATCCCGTTCGGGCGGAGATGGCTCGCGCACAAGCCAGGCCAGAGAGGGACACAGCGAGGGAAGGAGAGGTGCCGACGGAGGAGCCCGCTGCGCCAACACCACCCACTGCGCTGTCTGCGATGTGTGACCTGTTCGGGGAGATATACAGGGAGAGTGCTGCACCTGCTGCCTACCGTTTTTGAATCAGAGATGAGATGTAACCAGAATGAGACATCACTACAAGCCGACCAGGATCCACTCTTGTGGTGGAAAACTACGCACTGAAGTATCCAAACATTGCTCAGATGGCGAGGCAGAAGTTGGTCATACCTGGCACTTCAGGTCAGAACAGGTGTTTTCATCCGAGTGTCACATTCATATTGTGTCAGCAATAAGCATCTTATTTTTTGTGTTTTTTTTGTAAAAAAAAATAAAATAAAATAAATAAATAAAAATAATAATTAATTCGAAAATATTTGTAATCAATTTCATGGTGCTTTTGACAGCCCTAGTGTGATTGGTGTTTTGTCATGGTGTTCAGACACCACAGTACCTCTACTTTCAGCGTAGGCATGCACCCAAACATTGTCCAGAGATTTGGTGCTGCTGTCCTGGAGATGGGGGTGGAGGCACGGTAGAGACGAGAGTAGAACAGAACCGTGAAATACCTGGCGTTTGTTGACAGCTTGATTTTAAGGCTTTGTGTTTTGCGCTGTGCATGTGGGACTCCACTGCCTTGATTCCTATTGTGCCGATTTTGAAACATTTCTTGTACAAAATACACCGTGCCTCGTATAAATAGCCTGGTACTGGTTTCAGTCATCCAGAAAAGTCTTTGTTGGACAGCCAATTTTCATTAAATTTAAACTTTCCCATGTGGTCTGACTGATACATGAATGACGTGCATCTGCTCTGAGAGTCACGGCCGCAAAGACATCACTGTTTTGTTGGTTCCGCTCTTGTGATTGCGTGACGTTACTGCTATTCGGCAAATTATTTGTAAAAAATAAATGTTACCTATTATTTTGAGACTAATTACAATCATAAAATTCCACTGTTACGGCCTCCATACAAACACATAAATCATGGCTCAATGGGGCGGGAGGCTGCAACATATAAAAGAGGACACCACACCAAAAGTAACAGTTTACCCACAAGCTTTATTTTTGTAACCCAAAATATTAACCAAAACACAAACAACTAAGGGAGAAACAAAAGGGACTGGTGACCCCGGCCAAAAAGGAGGGAAGACGCTGAGCCAACCACGCAGTGAGCCGTCGCTCCCAGCGTCTCCCTCTAAACTACCTGAAAAGGGAACTGTAAACCTAGAATAAACAAAAAGATGAATAAAGTAACTACCGGTAATCTCCAGCCCAAACTAAAACAACAAGCTAACACAACAAAACCCCAGCTCCTAAATGAACATGGGGGAAAAACCTGCTTGGGAAAAAAGAACAAAGGAGGAAAAGGGGAAAAACTCCTCATCACCTGTGCTGGTGTCTGTGCCGTGTGCCGAGTCCTGTCTCTACTCTCCCTGTCCCTCTTATCCCCTCCTCCTGTCTCTACCTGAGTGCCGATTGCACTTAGGTGCAGGCAGAGCGAGGAGGGAGACAAGCCTGACAGGAGAGAGAGACAGCACAGGCTGCTGCACGTTACATCTACTTACCATGTGTTAACATTTTTAAGACTTTTGAAAGATTGATGTAAGACATTTTAATGCCAATTAAGGCCTTATTTTTAGATTAATGAATTCAATGCTTTTAAAGAGTAACTAAACTCTAAAACCATTTTTTTTCAGATTTCTGGTTGTATAGTAGTGTTACTGACTGATCCTGCTCAAAATCTTGACAGTTTAGTGCAAACTGTTGAAAATCTACATTTTATTTTAAAAATGTGGTGTGGAGTGCCCTCTACAGCTTGAAACCTGCTTACTACATTTGAATTTACATTACATTACATTGGAGGCGAATGACTCTTTTTCGAGGCGAATGATGTCACTAACCGTCCACGCTAAACCTGCCCTCCTCCCTTTACTCCTCCCCTTACTATAAAACCATTCTGTCCGCAGCTATCAAACTGATAGTGAGTAGGTTGGATCAGAGCAGAGAGAGCAGTAGAGCAGAGAGAACAGCTAGTAATTTGTCGAATTGTATTGTTAGCATAGTGTAATTTAGTGCAGGTTTACAGTTAGTAGTGTCTTTATAGTATTTAGGTTAGTTGGTCAAGGAGAGGCGCCGAGGCTCGGGAGTATATGACTTATTTTATCCTAATGGTTCTATTTCTCCATCTCTGGGAGCCTGGATGCGGTGGGCTGCTGCGCGGTGAGCCCAGGCTCCCAGAGATGGAGAAATAGAACCATTAGGATAAAATAAGTCAAAGTGTGGAGAAGGGGACCGGCTGTGCTCCGGCTGCCTTGCCTTCTGCCCACACAGTTAGGGGGGGTTTTCCAAGCCACCATCGGCACAATGAAAATAAGTCCAAAGTGTGGAGGAGAGGGACCAGATAAAGAGGCTGACCTCCAGGGAAGCCCTCTCCCCTCTCCCTGCAGTGAGGGACCATTTTCCAAGGTACCAGTGCTGGGCTAGGTGAAAATAAGCCAAAGTGTGGGGGAGTCAGTCAGTCAAAAAAATTCGGCATGAACTTGGCCAATAATTAATGCTAGGTTGAAATGTAATCCAACAGATTCAGTTATGCTACCATTAGCGTTTGCTAACGTTAGCTTACTAGCTAGCTAACAGCTTTAGCTTAGTTGCACTATGCGGTTTGGGAAAACTGTAAGCAGGGATGCTCCTACTTTAATTCAGCGGCAGTAATGTTATCACTGATTAACAGCATATGGGTTTTATGAGCCATTAGTTATGTTTTAACATCACAAGCAGCTCGTTAGCTTTGTGTTAACCGCAAACGCATGTATGAGCTTTCCCAGTTAGGGATGCTACAGGCATACTCATGGTCCCATGTAAATATTTCTGTGTGATAACATTAACCTACGTAACGTTAGCTTGATAGTGTAGCTGACCTTAGTGTTTTGGACCAGCTATCAAGAGAATCCCACTTGTATAGGAAAGAAACTGCAATCATGTTGAATATTAACGTTACCTTGTTAATGTGAGTCAGTTGCACATATGCACAAAGGTGATGAGGTAATCATTGCAAATAAAAATCTGTAATGTTAACTTTATCATAACAGGTGGCAGTATTAGGGGTCACAATAACTCAATTTAACATCAGACCTATATTAATCTCAGTGCTTGAAACCGCAACAAAAAAAACAAAACAAAAGAAAGCACAACGCTGCAATATCACTATGATACCAGTCAAGCCAACAGACTTATTAACTATTGGGTCATTATATGAAAACGTGCCATTTCCCATTCTTAATGTTTGATTTTCAGAGTACTATTTTAAAACTATTTATGACCTTTACCTGTCAGAAATAGGTGCTGTGCCATCTCAGGCTATCTTTTTTTTCCCCCACATTTAATCAACATGCGTATGTGTTTTGTCAACCCTGTTAAGATATACCAATTAATGTTTAAAAATGTTTTAATGCATATTTACAACACATCTGATATACTAGGAAATATAAATCTCCCCTTATTACACTGAGTGTGTTTGTACAGCGAGAATATTGAGGTGTTTAATTTTATCTATGGATGAATGTGCTCATTTGCAATTTACACTTTCACAGCATCTTTCTTTTTAAGAAAAGAATATGGAAACAAAACAATAACACCCACATTTTGTTCTGTAGATTACTGGTTTCTTTTACTTATCACATAAAATGAGTTGATTTGACATTTGTCTTTTCATTTTTTGAATTAAACTAGAATATTATTCAAATAACAGGGCTGACACCTCAGTAACAGGGTTGACAACAGTTACCATGCTGCTTGTTTAACAACATTCATAAACCTTTAATTCAACATGACTAATCAAAGAATATTTTTTGAGACATATTTATTAAGAGGTTTTAAACATTAAGGATGTTGGGACAGTCACAATGAAATTGATCCATTGAATGTGTTTGGCCTTAAGAGAATAAACAAAAGCCAAATATTGCAATAAACCCTCAAATAAAATCAGTGGTACATCAGTGGAACATTAATTTATTATCGTGAACCTCTCCAAGGAGCAACCCCATCAATGCCACCCCCATCACAGTATTCTAGACCTGAAAAAAGATGGAGATGAAATTTATTTTTAAAAAGGATATTGAAATTACATCACAATTAAATGATATATTGAAAGTTTGGCCTTAACATAATGAAGAAAAGCTTGTTATTGCTATCCCCCTCAAATGGAATCAGACAAGTTTTTGAAAATTGGCATGGTGTTAAACTTGGTAGAGAGGTATAACATGGTCTAACATGGAACCCATTACAATTTAGAGCAGATCCAAATCTCTGGTGAGGCCCATATTGAAATTTGTGGCTATCCCAACTTGGTTTTTGAAAACCTTATACTGATACCTTACATTTTGCCAAATTTCAAAAACTTTTGGAAAAAAAAATTAAATTTCCCTCTCAGCTAGCGAAGAAACTTGTAAAACCATGTATATAATGTAAATACTATTGGTAAGGAAAGTATACTTTCATGTACTCACAAAACCATACTTTTGTCAACCCTGTTACGCTAGAATAACAGGGTTGCCAGTAACAGAGTTGACGGTAACCAGGTTGAAGAAAAATGTTCTTGGCAGCCATTACTAGCCTTGTGGTGAAGGTAATGAGACCACATGGTGTGCATTCATTAGAGGCTTAAATCATTCATATACATTTAAAATTTCTAACAAATATCTCTTTAACATGTCCTTTTGTGGAAACAGGGCTGACGCAATAAGCCTGTCCCCCTCTGTCAAACATTATATAACTCTTAAGAAAAATCATGAAAATAAGAGGACACTTGTCTTTTCACCGGCATGTTCACAAAAGGAAGCTGATTTCACTCCCAGGAAATTATGCAACTTTCGGAACAGTCCATTATCTCAGAAGGGGTGTTTTCATTAAAAGTAACAGAGTTGACGACTACCTGGGGACCAGACTAAATAGATGTTTTTTTCTTTTTTTTTTTTTTACAACATTTTACATATATTATGAATAAAACCCATTCATGAGTAATGAAAGGATACTTGAAGCTTTATTTAAGTTAATGTTTTAATAAACCTTTGACTTTTTTGGCCTTAATAGCTAGTAAAAGTAGAATAATCATATTGAGGAACAGGCCATTTTTACAGTTTTTGAATGAGGCTTCATACAAAAAGGTGTTTAAAACTCTGAAAACAAAAGGAATAAACTTTTACATTGTTTTAATGTTACGATGTTATGTTTGATGAATGTTTAATGTTAAGAGATAGCATGGAAAATAAATTATGAAATGATTATAGAGTATTTATTGTTTATTGACATTTATAGCACAGTTTTGTTCGAGGCACACAAAATGGCATGTTTTCGTATAATGACCATACTGCATTTAAGCTAACCAGGGTGCCCTCTTCAACCAAGTTAGCTTGTGGCTGGGGCTATGAAAAAAGTCCCTTTCAGTACCAATGTCACAATCATGTCATCTCATTAGCTGGAGGCAGATCATGACTCGCCACCACAGGGCTGTAGGCTACATAGGAGTCTTAAAATATTGTGTTGTGTCTGCGGGAGCCAAAATAAATGGAGTCATGGCTCAAAACTTTTATCACATGCCAACTGCCACTGACTATCAACAAAAACAAAGACAACTACAGTTAAAGATGAAAGTTAAGATGGGTATCAGGTAAGAGTATCGTATTACAGAGATGGTTCTCGAGCACACTATCTAATTCTTCAAAGAGTTAGTTTCTTACCTGTATTTGTTCCTACTCTGAAAACAAATTTAGAACTGCTTTACAGCATACGTACGCATAAATGATAGGGACCAGGCTGTCTCAGAAAATGCAAACACACACTTTTTTAACTAAATGCGTTCAAATAAACACATAACATAACATATTAAAACTGTAATTTAAAAAAAAAAAAAATACATTACATTACATTAATTAATCAATTCTCCAAACATTGGAATAATCACTGACGCACTAACCTGTCCACCCTGGGCTTTGGGTCTGAACTCACTTCTTCTTTTGGGTTTATTGGAGATTTGCAAACACAGTGCACTACTGCCACCAACTGTTCGGGCGTGATTTGTATTTTGACGGCACAGCAGCGGCGAGTAGTATCCAGCTGCAGCCCCGGAGCAGAAGCCCCTGATGTGACACAAGCCTCTGGCGTGCTGGAAGTGCCCCAAGCATGGCAGAAGTGATGAAGAATACCGGAAGTTACGTGTTTTTTTTGCACGCAGGAATGGCGCAGGGCATGACAGGAGTGACGTATTTTGTATTTAAGTCCGCATTTTCGGCACATTCAGATTTGCCACTTAGTAGTGCTTCTACCAAACCGTCCGTGCCATGGTCCATGCTCAGTAATGGAGACATTTAAAAACAAGGTAAGATTTGCTACGTCGATAATGTTGCTTTTGTGTAGCCTGTGTAGAAATACATTCCAACCTCTGTTTATGCTGAAACGTTACCCAGTGTTGGCTAGCGAGTTTGCTAACGAGCTAGCTAGCATTCTGCTGATGTGACGCTAACGTTAGTTCACAGTAACAGAATGTTTTTTGCAACCTGTGTGATGTGTATGGGTGCGCAGCCAGGGTTTTTCCTGCATTGAGATTTTTTGTTGGCCGCCAAAGGCTTATTGTAATTGCCAGGGCTAATGAAAACCCCGAGCACCACAATGATGAAAGGACAAGCTGATTTCACTTTAACCCTTGTATTATCTAATAAACAATGCAATGTTAAAGGTATTCGAGTGCAAAAAAATACAAAAAGACTGCCATAGAAATACTATCTGTTACTGTATTTTTATATATATTTTTAATGGATACTATTATTAACTTCAGTCCTCACCATACATAGCATATATTCATTCAGTTTTTGAATTTTAACCCCTTAAATGATTTCTTCTTTTTTTTTAAGGCAAACACAAAGTGGATTATTTTTCATCCCATAAAAGCAAAATTTACTTTTTGTTTTGTTTTTCTGTGGTATTTACTGGGAGTGTCAAATTTTATAATCGATAATTGATCATTTTTTGTGTTAATCAGTGTGTGCACAGGTGGTCTGCATACTGCTAATGTTTAAAGCACGACTGATTGACAAGGGTTTTTTTTAACCTGCCTGATCATTGTTTCATGTATGCGCGGATGAAGGTCTTGCAGACCTTAAGCTTCAAGTAAAGTGAACTTTTGCACAGATTTAAGTGTGCAGAAATATTTTCTTTCTGGCCATCCCATAAATGTTTTTTTTTTTTTTTTGGTGGTGTGTCAAATTTGATATGAAAAATTATTTTTATTTTTTTTAATATTTTTATTTTGTGTGTAGTGTCAGATTTTACACCAAATGTTCTAATAAACCCTGTTTTGTTCATATGGCTTTTTTTCATATGGTATTTATTCAAGCATAATATATATCAAATGTCAGAAATATGTTAGAAATAACAGGAAAATGTGAGATTTCTGTGGAAAAAAGGTAACGTAGTACACTGAGTCCGATCAAGCACTGCTGCACGTAGTCACCAATAAAGCCACATTCTGTGCCAGGAAAAACCTTGTGCCTGTGTGATAAAATAGTGGTTGCGTATAATCGGTGCTTTGTTTTGTTGTTCCATGGTTAGCATGGAAGTGTTACATGGTTTGTTGTTTAATTTACACAATAGCAGTGCAACACAAAGGTAACTGTATTCTCTCCTGTATTCCTTACACTTGCCCCAATCTCAGTCATGGAGGATGTATAATACACCCCAAAATTAAAGCTTTACACTTTAATTTTGATTGTATAATTTCAAATCCAAAACGCAGAAAGCTGTCATTGACCACTGACACGTGTAGCTAACTGCAAATGCTGTATCAACATGTGGAAACAAAATTAACAATGGTAAGATAAAGACGAGAGAGATATTTAACATTGATCTTTTCGTATATAATGAAGTGTATAGTAATTTAATATACTATTTGTGTATTGGCTCCATTTTCTTCTTTTGACAGTGAGTGGGACCTGTTTCAAATCTGCCTCCAGAGAAATCTGAGCGCGGAGGCCACCAAAAGGCTTCAGGAGTTCAAACAAAAAACAAGAAAAGCCCTCCAATCAGAAACATTTATAAATCTATTGTAAATGTATGACAAAATAGGTGCCTGTGAAGGATATACAATAAAGATGAGCAGTTTTGGTCTCAAATAGTTTTATTTTTCTTCTGCAGAGGGATCAGTTCTTACACAGCATGTGAATTTTTGTAAGAAATGACACATCTGACTGAGTGAGCGAGGGTTTTATAGTATAGACCAAACAATTGGTTCTCCTGGAAATTAATACCAAAACATGGTCATGCATATGGAGCTTGTTTATACCTCTGTTCTCAGATTTTACTTTATTTTATTTTTTTTACCACTGAGCATGTAACTTTACCAAGGGTCAACATAAGTGGTTTTACAGAATGCAACAGTCATAATGCTTCTGAGCATAAAATTTCCATCTCATGCCCCAGTAGTTCACCTGGTAGAGTGCATACGACAAACTTAAAGCTGAGCCCTTACCATACTGGCCTGGCTTCCAATCCAACCTCAGGCTCTCTGCCGAATAAAGCAGTAATGCCAAAAAATAATCATTTAAAAAAGTGCAGCTCATTTTTTTATTTAAACAGTGCGCTGATTCTTGAGAGTCGGGACAAAACACGTTTTAAAAAACTTTTTTTTTTTTTTTAAAAATGCACACTATATTAATTAGAGTTATATGTTTCTGCAGAGAAAGGTCTTAGCTATTTAACCATGTAAAGGAACAGGTTCTAAATAAAAACACATTTTTAACAAATAAACATGTTTCCCTTCAGAACTGGATTTGTGTCAACTCCGTCAGACACACTAAAAAGTATACAATTTTAATTCTTCCATTCCAACAAGAATCTGAAGTTCTGAAGTATGTTGTAATAGTGTTTAGTTACTCTGATATGTAATAAAATACAATATATAAACTTAAGTTGTGATTTCACACTATTCTGAAAACCCAGATTTCTAAATATTTGCATTTTGTTTTTAATTTCAATATTGTAAAAACGAATTCCTTAATTAAATAAGACATAAGAGGATGTAGATGAGATGGTCCTTTATTACAAAAAACAACATAAACTGAAGGAAGAATTTTTTTCCCAAAAAAATTAACAAAAACATACATGTGACGGTGTTGATGAAGATGTGACGGTGTTGACGAAAAACTGACAGTGTTGACAAAAATGTGTGTGCATTGCTGATTATTGAACTGCTCTGCAGGACAACACTGGCCACAACCACCAAGACTGGAGGCCCTCTGATTACTTCAAACAATAGATGACCAGGTTTTTGAAAAAATGTCAGAGCACACCAACCAGCGGGAGGTGCTCATCTCTGGAAGCAGCCTTAAAACCACTCCAGAGGAGCTGAAAACCTTCTTTGGCATATCTATGTACATGGCATGTCTCGGATATACTGGGCAGCAAAGACGAGGGTCCCGGTTATAGCCAATTCAATGAGCTGAGACCGATTCTTCAAGATTAGACAGTCCATCCGTCATCAACGATCTTGATGTCTCTGAAGAGCAGAAAAAGAATGATGCCTTCTGGAAGGTGAGACCTCTCTTAAAAAGAGTGCAACAAGGCTGCCTCAATCTGCCAAGACCAGGGAAGGCCTGTGTAGATGAGCAGATGATTCCCTTCACAGGCCGGTGTCCTGTACGACAGTTTGTGCCAGGGAAAACCAAATCCCACTGGACTGAAAGCATTTGTGCTTGCCAGTCCCAATGGTCTGGTGCTGGATTTTGAAGTTTACAAGGGCCGGAATACGTTCACTGACCAGCAGCTGGGAATTAGAGGGAATGCAGTGGCTTATGGCATAGTCTCTTCCAAGAGGAACACACCTGTACTTTGACAGGTATTTCACCTCAGTCAAAGTACTGGATATGCTGATAGCAAATGGTCTCCTGGGAACAGGGACCATTATGAAAAACAGAATCCCTGCACAGTGCAAGTCAAAGATGTCAGATGACAAAAAGCTACGAAAACAAGGAAGAGCCACATCCGAAATGGTTGTCCGAAAACCGTCAGAGGTTGCAGTGACTAAGTGGCAGGACAATAAGGCAGTTCTGATGGCCTCTAGTGTCCACGGGATAGAGCCCCAAGAGAGCTGTATGGGATGGTCAGGGAAAGAGAAGCGCCATGTTCCTGTGCCTAGACCCGCTGTTGTGGCTGAGTACAACAAAAACATGGGTGGGGTTGATTTGTGCAACTGCATGATCAGCTTTTACCCGATGTCAAGCCGCACAGAAAATGGACCATCCGGACCGTCCTGCATGTCTTTGACCTGGCTGCCACAAACAGCTGGATTGAGTACAGGTCAGACCACCAGGTCTCTGGGAGACCAGAGAAGGAGAGGCTGCAATATTCGACTTCAAGCTGCTGCTGGCTGAAGAAATCATTGCTCAGGCACAGGGTGGTCGAGGGAAACAGGTTGACAAGGTGGCCAGTGATGATGATGTGATGAGCACTGACGATGAAGAGTACTTTCCAACAAAGAAGAGGAGGCCTGTTGAAAAATACGGGGCGTTCATTTGCCAAAGATGGTGGAGGCAGCACATTCGTCACGAAGAAGGGGAGAAGGATGCAGTGGGAAAACATTTGTCAAGTGTATCAAATGTAACATGTTTTTGTGTGTTTCAAAGACAAAAACTGCTTCCTGTTATACCATGCATGATCTGTTGTTAGTGCTGTGTGTGATGTGACCTAAACCCCCAGCTTTAGGTGACTATAAAGTGTGCAGAATGCAGTTTACTTAAAATGCTCCACAATGAGATGTTACTTCTTAAAATGATGTTTTAGTGTTCAGATGTGTTTCCTTAATCTAACTGTTTTTTTGTAAACATTTTTTATTGAATGCATTTAACTGTTTTAAATGCTCATGAAATGAAAATAAATGGGATTAATCTGTTTTATGTGTTCTGGAAATGAAAAGATATGTAATTTATCTGTTTCAAGTGTTCATGAAGTGAAACGAAAATTTACACCAAGCAAGACCGGATGTCGACTATAAGGGACATTTGATTAAAAAAAATAAAATAAAATAACATTCATGATTTTTTTTTGGTGTAACATGTTTCTTTCAACTACAATACTTAAACTATCAAAAAAAAAAAAAATCTAAATATCAAAACCTTTTTTCTTCCGGGTCTCAGGGGGATATGGAAAAAATGCTGTTTTCTGAGGGCACCAAAATCACTGAAGTTTTTTTGCAACTTCTTCTGGGAGCAGCAGGCACATGTCACACATTTGCTAAATGATAATAACATATAGATTTTAATGTACTACTCCCAGCAAGTTCATCAGATCCCCCTCAGATGTGGTCAGAAAATTCTTAACATGTTGATGCTTTATTATGAAAATTCTACTTTTGTAGAACGATGTTGCTGCGGTAAAACAGCCATTTCGTGTTATTGGAAGCTGTTGTAACTTGATTGTACTTTGTGCAGTACCCCCCTTATTTCTCATGTTTGATGACAGTCCTGGTCTGAACACATGTATATGGCAATCATGACTTTATTATAGTGTCAGCTTGTAAAAACAATTACTTGAGTGAAAATAATTTGACCTTTCATGTAGCCAATACAATCAGAAGGACACCACAGGGAATCGAACCCCAACACAGTAAACCAGGAGTACCAGTGTCTTTTGTTTTTTTGATGCTACATTGAAGGGAAAGCAAAATCTGCATTGGCAACAGCATGAGTGGCAGCAATTTAAATTATTTCTTAATTGTGCTATATTTTTTGACCAAATGTGGATCATTTTCATTACTGTAGTTTTGAATAAACAATACATGTTTGTGAATACATGTCATACTTAAAAATGCTGTTGTAATGCAGGAAACAAAACATTTTATTTATTTTCATTTTTATCTTTAATTTTAATTGTTTAAAAATATGAACCTCACATTGAAGAACATGCAAGAACTTATAAAAGACACATGCATATATTAGAACACAATATGTTGTCAAAAATAGATACAGATTAAGGAACAAATTTAAGTATGGTGATGTGAAATCTCTGCCTCAATTGCCAACCAAACCTCAACACAGGAGTTACGCAATCCACCTTTACTAGTGACCCTGTCCTCTTCTGGACCAATAGGTGTAGAGCTCACTAAATGGCTTGAGGCATGTATAAATTGTTTCCTCCTCTGTGTACCAATTTGATTATGTTCCAATTACCCACTTTGCACAAATTAAAGCAAACTTGCTTATCAACATGACACAAACCACTGGCTCAAAATGATTATTCTCACACCATTTCAAGTATATCCCTTCATTAAACAACATGGTACTCCTTCAACTGTATTTGAGCCAACTTTCACCACTATATGTAAATATGTCCACACAAAAAGCATTTGTAGTTGCCTGTATTCTATTTCTGTGGCACAATTGCCAATATGCTTCATCGGTGAAGCATTAATATACTCTGAAATTGAGGCATATCCTTTTCCCACTAACATCATGTTATCTTTACTGTGATTTTCCATATACTTCACAACAGCAAGTCTTATCTTCCAATGGCTCTTCTGAGAACCACCGATCAATTGCAATACTGATTTAAAGAAACTATTTCCTCTTTGATTTTATCTGTCTTACAAACAGCACCTAAAGACCCAGACACTGATGGTCCTTGTTCATCCTGCTTTTCAAAGTCCACATTAAACGTACCACCAAGTGTTGTGCAACTTCAGTGCACAAACACTCACTTAACATTATCACACAATCTGTGTCCATAGCAGACAATGTACTACGCTGCTGCTCTCTTTCATCTCCAATATCACAATTTGCAACTGAACTCAAACCATCTGAACAAACAATTCCACTTTTCTCTCTACTTTGCTTTTCAACATTGTGCCCTCTGAAACAAGACCTGTCGACTTTGCAGTAACGGTAACAAGTCTGCATCTGAGGCTGTTGAACTCAAACAACAGTCTCATAATGATTACCACTGCAATTTTTCAGATACTCCCTGATTTAACAGCTGGTTATTCGAGCACCTTTATTCAAGTCAACGGTCATCATATAAATCATAATATGTTAACTACTGGACCTGAGGACAACTTCTTACTAACTTACATCTGTAGTTGTGCCTTTATGAATGATATAAATTCCAGCAATCTCAAAAGGCCTTTGCCTTCCACTGAGCAATGCAGCCAAAATGCATATGTAATCATACACCTGTTTAATACAACTAAAATACACAATAACGCTTTTACCATTTGAATCTGCCATTCCAGCAGCATTGTATGCATGAGAATCTACAGCTGCATACCATCCATTCTGACAAATGATCACTCATTTGCTACTGCACAGTGTTAGAAAACATGTTTCATATTTGGCAAACATATTTTCTAATCCATTTTGTAGAGACATACACCAGCTTAGATGAGTTCTCCATCAACCACATTTACGTCACCCGATACAAACTCGCCATATTCAAACTCAAAGTGCTGTCCATCAATCACTAACTGCTTTGGCAAATCAGGGAAACACAACAGGTTTGACGAGCCACTAATCTTGTTGCTATCGTGCAAGGACGTGTACAACTAATCACCGAAAAGCACAACCATGTCCAGATCTTTGTCTGCCATGTAAACACACTATCCACTGCATGTTTTGCTACACTTGCCAAACCTACGGCCATACCCTGAAGTCCTGCATACTCAAACTGATCATCCCCCTTATGAAATGATACACTGTTTTAAACACAAACAGAACTGTACTCTGCCTCATCTGCAACCTGCTATTCTACCAGACACAAGCTCTACAACCTCATCGTTTGCATCATGACACTCAAAAGCATCACTTGCAAATGTCCCCCTGACTGAACTGCTACCCTCAACCTCTGCTGCAACTCTGACGACAACATCACTACCTGTGATGACTCGTGTCGCATGTCAGGATCAACTTGATATGCCTTCACAGAAATGCTACAATTGGCATACTACTGTGCATCTAAAGACTTCGAGATCCCTGATGTGAAGCTTCAGGTCATTAAGGCATGTGTTGAAAACAACCACAGCCGTGCCAATTTTGGACACCAATCCACACTTGTCACATGTGCCACAATCAACCACCACAGAATAATTTTGGTGAAGAAAATAACGCTAACTGCATGGTGATATCCACACTCGGGACGGTGGTAATGCATTTACAAGCTGGTTGCCAACCGCCAGAAAACGTAGAAGAAGGAGAATGCAAGACTTGTTTTGTTTATTTCTTTTAATGCACATTTCCCAATGATTTGAATCACTTTTGGATGGAAACATAGCTACGCTCCTCTTCTGACAACCCAAAATCCCTGTAAGCTGACTGACCAATAGCTACCTCCCAATCCCTGCCAAAAACACTACGCTGTTAAATCAACTTACACAACTGCTTTTTCTTGGAGCTTCCAGAGCTACATACGTGGCCAACTTGCTCCTTTCTACACCGACCTCATCAACATCTGACACTCGCCATGTATACACAGGAGCAATCACATGTTTGATCGCAGCCACAACACGACATCATGAGTCATCAGTTTCAGCAACATCGGATGAAGGCAACTTTTCCGACTACCTGCAAGGAAGAGGAAACATCAGTTTGACCTTTGATGGATGTTGGTGGGTGCTACGTCTGAAGGCTCTTCTACTCCACAGCCACTGGCACAGGACTGGTAGGTGACGGATCAGAGGCCACCTCCACAGCACACAGGGTCACCTCCGCCTAGAAAAACAAAACACATAAAAAACAATGAATGAATTGCATAAACAAAATGCTGCTCTACAAATCTCTTCTGGGAGTAAGAAACTTCGACACATGGCTTTTAATGCAGGAAAAACAAGATACTTTATTTCTCTTTAATATTTGGCGCTTAGCTTTTCATAGACAATATAAGTAGTCTTAGCTGTTATTGCTTTAGAGGGCTTTTACAATAAAGGGAAAAAGACAAATTGAGCAACCAACAAGTCTGCTTTTACTTTGTTATATTTATTTATTTACAAACTAAAACTTTTTACTAACAATCATGAATTACATTGAACTGTTGTTTTTAAATACAAGTTTATACTATAATAAATATGATAATGAAATAGCTTTGCTGACTGCATTCAAAAAACATCATTCACTTTAAGTGCACCAAACCTCCTCTCCCGCAGCTCTGGCTGGTGGGGCAGCACCTGCACCTGCATGGGCGTCAGGACCAGCAGACGGAGTTGTTTTTACCATAATTTATACTACAATAAGTCTGCATGCTTTAGTCAAAAATATTAGACATTTTACACAAACTGCACAAACCTCCACCAGCACAGCGTCTTGTGTAGGACTGGTCGCTGAAGCTTAGGTGGACAAGGCCACAATTCTTTGCTGCGACCTTTATCATTGTATCATGTTTGCTGTGCAGTGAATGACGCAGCAACTTTTTCAGCATTATGAACTCCTAGCCGAGACTACCGTCTCTCCCAGGTCGAGTTCAAAACTTTCATCCAAAAGGGGGCGTGGCCGTTGTGACAGCAGTAAGTGACGTTGCGTTAAAGTCACCTATCCCCTCCTCCTAATGATGAGAAACTCAGCTCATATACATGTAGCCTGAACTCCATCACTTTAGGAATATTGATATAATTCATTCATTCATCTTCTAACCACTTCATCCAGTTAGAAGATGAATGAACCCTCTTGGGGGTTGCGGGGGGGCTGGAGCCTATCCCAGCTGACAGTGGGTGAGAGGCAGGGTACACCCTGGACAGGTCGTCAGACTATCGCAGGGCTGACACATAGAGACAGACAACCATTCACGCTCACATTCACACCTACGGACAATTTAGAGTAATCAATTAACCTAGTCCCCAAATTGCATGTCTTTGGACTGTGGGAGGAAGCCGGAGTGCCCGTAGAGAGAACCCACGCTGACACGGGGAGAACATGCAAACTCTGCACAGAAGGGCTCCCACACCCGGGATCAAACCTGCAACCCTCTTGCTGTGAGGTGACAGTGCTAACCACCACACCACCGTGCTGCCCTATTGATATAATATGTATGAATATTTACAATTGTAACGTATCCATGGTTTGCAGAAAGTACAATGCCAACATTTTCTGCTGGTGACTGGGCTATTTTTGAACACTAATTATTGAATGGACTGATAAACATTCCTTTTCTGCAGTTAGCTGCTCTGTCTCTCAATCCAACCTTTGGTCCATAGTGAGATTCTTCAAATGATTAATGATTAATGGATGTTCATGGTCCCTGGAAGAGAAACCTTATAATTTTGGTCAGCCGGACCTTTCCTTGTGGCCACTAGCCTAAATTTATTTAAGATGAACCCATTACACTTTGAACACATTAACTTTTCCCCTGTACTGACCTCAGGCAGACTGCCAACATATCATACTTCAGCCTTTTTAATTTTTTAACTCAATAAACCATTTGAAATCATGGTTAGAACAAAAACAGATGTTTTATTTTTCAAAGTATGTTTTCTCAGTCAAGTACCTCAGTCGCATCTATGATTAGTAGAAATAAACGTAGTTGGACTTTCAGTTAAGGTTGCATTCTCCTTTCACTTGAGATTTCAACGAGTATTTGTAGAAGTAAAATAACAGACCTACCACAACAAGCATCCAGTGTTGAGGTCATTATTGCTGTTGGATTGTGTTCGATGTCAGAAACGCTCAGTGGATATGAAGTGGTCCACAGAGTGAGTTCTGGTGGCTGTGGGTGTCTATTCATCATCTCTAGAGCCTGTTCTGTACATCTCGCTCTCCTATTAGACGAAATAGTGGAACAGCATCTCAAATTATCCATATTTTACTATGGATACTGGGCCGATATCAAGCCCCATTAATGCCAGCACACAGTTTAGGAAGATGTGGATTATAGATGAATTCAGTATGTTATATCTGAGTTAACACAAAGTTTTACTATTTTAACAATTGAGTAAAATATGACCCCAAAATGCATCTCAAAGACCTTAATGACTCCTTATCATTTAGTTAACTTCACAACTGAAAAGCTATTTCACTAAGTAGTGAACCACCATACTACTTAGAAATGTAGTCAAATTAGTGATGTCACTACTGGTGGTGATGCTACTGCCAGCACTGGTAGACACACACTTGTAAAGGAGGGCCATGGCTTACAACATGTAACATGTAGCATGAAAAACATTTGAGTGACAAGTTATGACACTTCCTGTAGTGCCATAGAGTGAGTTACATGTTTTTACAGGTCGATCTTATATTTCCATCATCCAAGTGTCACTTCCTTTCTAGTTCTAAGGCCATGAAGCAGATTGTGCTTAGAAGTAGAAAGCTACACTGATGAAATGTCCTTATGAGACCTAAGGCCACTGAAGTAAGTGGGAAATTAATGGGGTTCCCACATGCTTGCAATCAACCATCAAAACCGGCAAAGACCATTTTCCATTGCTGGAAGTAAAGAATCCTACAAAAGACAAACTTCATGGCACAATGACATTAGTATTGCTGAGTGCTACTCCACCATGAAAAATGGTTTTGTTGTTTTTTTCTTGTGTATCATAAAGGGACTACAATTGCATTTCATTGTGCAACCTTGTGTTGTAGAATGACATTGAATTAAGTTTGAACCTTGGAACCCCCATGTGCCCTGCTGCTCTGACTGAGGAGTGAAAATGTGTCAAAATGTTCTGAAATGTTCTGAATTGTTGTCCTACCAAAGCAACCACTACAGCTGCTGATGAGTGTATAGACACACACTTAACATACCTGAAATGGGATGCCATCCTCATAAGCACAAAGTAGTACTGTTTTGTGTTTGATCACTATAGCAGGTATTCCAATAAACAAAGCCTACGCTAATAATGATTTGAGCAGATATTATTTGGTTGCATGGATGAACACTATAGGCTATGCTATGTGATTTATGAAAAAAGCTTCATATTACGCAGAGAGCAGGGAAGCCAAAGAGTCAATGAAGCAATGATGATGACAATGACAGAAATACATTGAGGCATTTATCTCACTGAAAAGCTTACTGTAAGGAATCATCCCAGTGTTCAAGCTTAGAATTTGCATATGATGATAACAAAATGAGAAGTAATAATTTTGTCATGAAGAGCTTACATACTTATATTTACTACAAATGACACATTTCACTAACACACTCACTACTTTATGCTAAACATTTTCCAAAGCATACCATAGTATTACCCAATTGAAATCACTTTAATTTTTAAGGTAACTAATACTTTAATGAATTGATGATAAATCATGTATTAAGGCATTACAGATCAGTCACAAGCCAATCATTAAAACAATGTTAATTATGTTTCCAGGTAATGAAAGATCCCTTTGGTTGAGATTTTAGCTTCAGCAGAAAAAACAAAGAAAAGCTGTAGAGCATCTGGTTCAGAATCCCTTTGTTTGATAAACGTATCAACATTTACAATTGCAGACGTCTTTCAATATTTATATTGTAACTACAGGTAATTACAAACTTTTTTAAAAAAAAATCCTTATTAAGGATAGTTTTCTGTAACATTAACTTAATAACTTGATATTATACAGGGGAGTTGCGCTGCAAGCCAAGCTTTTTCAGACCATCCTTACCACACCCATAGATGATATATATTAATGGACATAGCTACAGTGATCACCCATTGGTTTGTGGACTCCCGTTTTGAAGTCTCAAGTTCAACATTCCATCAGTCGTTGGAGCCAGAAGTGACCAAAACTGGACGAGATATCAGAGCTGTGGAGGAGTGAGGTCTTCCCATTAGCATAATTTCAAGCCTTAATAAAATGTAAATAAGAAATTCCTCCCCTATACAGGTGTCATGCATGTTGAAATTCACTATAGAGAACAAAATTTTTTGGGTGCCAGGCTGCAAACATGTTTATTTCTGCTGTAAAGTTAGGCATTTTAATAAGGGGTCTATGGGAATTGACTCGCTTCTGGAGCCAGCTGCAAGTGGACATTCAAGAAACTGCAGTTTTTGGCACATCCATGTTGGCTTCATTTTTAACCTTGGAGGTTGCAGGTAGATCACACCCACAGAGTTCCACACATATATACCTGGGAGCTGTCCAGTGCAACCACAGTCTGATCTGCTGGCCACTGTGCTGCACCACTGGAGCTCTGAAGGATTTAGGACAGAAATGGTAAAAACCTTAAAGCCAGAATATTGCTTTAAATAATGATTTGCATCTGATGTGTGGTTTTTTTTTTAATTTCTCTCAAAATTACACATTTTAATTTCCTATATTGAAGAATCTAATAAATATTAATAATTATTTATAACTAACACTAGAAGAGTACTCCATTGCTTTTAAACTGCATTCCTTTAACATTGTCAGACTTAGGATGGACAGTTGTGAACAGAGGTATTTTTACCTCTAGTGCAACCACAAGGTTCACATTTGTTGTTTGAGTGAAATGCCTCAATAACTATTGGATAAGAAGCAAAGAAGAAGAAGAACAAGATATACTTCATTAATTCCAAGGGGGAAATTAAATGTTTTCACTCTGCTGTCATACACACACAGTCTCGAAATAGACACATGAACAAACACAACCTATAGTATACATGCATTAAATGGAGAGATGTCAAGGTGAGGGGGCTGCCTATGATGGGCCCCACAAGCAGTTCAGTACCTTGTAGGGCATTAAGAGAAAAGTCAATTTGTCAACGCGTCGACGTCAGTGGCACAAGTCAACGCTCCTTGGGAGGAGTCGACAAGTCGTGTGTTTTTTCCCTCTCTCTCTCTCTCTCTCTCTCTCTCTCTGTGTGCTTATGCTGATACTTTATCTTTGACTAAGTGAACATACTTGGGCGTACTATGAGCGGACTACTTCCTCGCAGAGTCCACTCCGCTTATAGTACGCCCGAGTATGTTCGGGCCTTGAGCTTTGCGCGCACAGGGCTTGCGGACGTCCGCAGAGTCCGTTCCGCATATGTTCGGGTCTTCACAGACACACATCACATGTGTGGAGATACTTCACTTTCCTCCGCTGTGTCAATGTGATGACGTCATCAAATGACGTGTCGACTCGACTTCGACTTTATTGACAGATAAGTCGACCTGAAAAAAATCAAAGTCGTTAATGCCCTAGTACCTTGCTCAAGGGCACCATGGCATTGCCAAGGAGGCAAACTGGCACCTCTGTGGCTACCAGTCCACACTCCATAAGTGGTACGTACAGGGACTAGAGCCGACAACCCATTGGTTCCCAAGCCAAGTCTCTATGAGCTACTGCCACCCCAGCAAAGGGCTGCAGGCTGGAATCAAACCACCCATCACTGTTGCAAGGACAGCGCCTTTGTACATGGGATGCCCACTCTAACTACTAAGCTGTTGGGATTCCCACAATGGATAGACATGGAACTTGGTTCAGACATTTATGATCCCCTCAGGCTGAGGTTAATCTAGTTCTTTTCATGAGGAGCCTAGAGAGACAGGCTTGTATTTGCAAGGTTGCCAGTTCGGTTCTGCGGGATAATGGAGAACATGAAAGAGAAGCGCTTGCCCTTCACTCATTATAATCACTGTATAGCCCTTGGGCGAGGCCTGGAACCTCAGTCACTCTTGTGGCAGCCCTGTCTCCTAGAAATTATGTTAATATGTAACTAATTTGAAACAGCAAATATATTTTGCAGTTGGTGATGTAGGGTTTGGAAGCAATGACTAAATTACCTGGTAATTAATTAACTGGATGGTTTAACGAGGGAATGCATTGATTTGATTGATTTATTTTAATGTTAAAAACAGTATTAAATAACCCACAAGGTTGCTCTGCTGCTTCCCACGGCTTCTGGTACATGATGCGTTTATTTGCATCCTTTTTAAACAGGCTCATTTTTTACGCGGTTCTATGTAGTTTTCACCTGTCTGAGGGCCATGGTGCTACACACAGAAGAAGAACTAGACCAGCAGTGTAAAAGTAGAGAAAAGCCAGGCGATACCTGTGCAGGTAAACATGGTTTCCATGGTCAGTATGGCAGCAAGAGTTGGGTATAACGCATTAGTAATAAACGCGTAGTAATAAATAACGGAGCGTCTATAATGTAGTTTGTTTCAAATGAAGCTGGGAGCCTCTGCAGTTGTGGTGAGTAAAAGCCCCGCCGCTATTTGTTAATGTCATTAATTTATGTCTGACCGTGAGGATGTAGCATTGTTTGCTAGCTTGATGCTAATGACAGTAACATTAACTCAGCGGGTTGACAAAGTGCCTCTGCTGTTTCACACCATCATTTCCCCCTTTTACTCTGTGTGGTAACATCCCTAGAGGAAATATTAAAAACGCTGGGGTGTTGTTGTCATACAGTTGTCTACGGCAGCAGATGGTTCTGTGTTTCTACTGGTCAAAGTGACGGCTGTGATGGGAGAATTGGATCTCAGTGAACGGCAAGTGGTCCATAACTTTAATTTTGGAGACAAAAAATGTAGGCTTAGCGCCCTGTGGTCCATTGTCCAATAGGAAATGTAGAATACTCAAAAGTACTTTAAAAGTGCTTGAGTTACTTTTCTCAGGGAGTAACGTTGGAAGTACTTTCAAAGTAATTGAGTTACTTTACTCAGGGAGTAACACAGTAAAGTAACTGGTTACTTTTTTAAAAAGTAACACAGTAACGTACTTTGATTATTTTTAAAGTAACCCTTACCCAACACTGGTGGCAGCCTAAGTTGATTATAATGGAAGCAGTCTGCTGAGGGCATGCTGCAGCAGACGTGTCACGCTGTGTCCGTGGTCCATGTAATTCCGCCAGAAGCCTAACCACAGACAGGAATTTGGACACAAACCCAGTATTCTGTTGTGACAGTCCTGTACTTTGTGTGTCCAACATCCACCCCAACCACATCCCTGCAAATATAGCGTGGTACACAAATGAGGTGTTTCACTGACTAAAAGAAATATTTTCTCTAGACATAATCCAGGCAGCAATTATGTTGTCACCACAACCTAATTATGGATGCAATTTAGTAATATACTAACTGATTTCTGGAGGACGGGGTTGCTAGTGGGGCTACAACATGGCTAAAAGATCAAACTGAGGTGGGTGAATGACTGTGGTAAGGGTGTTAATTTTAATGTTTCCAGTACTCTGGTTTCTGACCAAATACCTGCAGAACTAATGATATTCCCATCAGCCTTTGCTGCTGTTAAGCAAAGGTTTGATTAGCAAATGTTGGCAGGTTAAAATGCTAAACTAACATGATGAATGAGGTAAACTTACTTGTATCTACCTGTATCCTGTTGCTCAGCTCAAGGTAATGGGATTCCATGATTTCTAACCAAGCAAGCTGGTTCATCCTCTCTGTAAACAAAAGAAACACACATCTCTTGGACTGAAAGCCCTAGAGTTTTTCTACATGTATAGCCATTAGAGGCATTATACAATTTTATTTCACGTTTTACCTGCAGTAGTACCCTGCAAGCACTGTGAGCAGATATGTAAAATCTGTGTTCCCCTTTAAGACAAAGCAAGTGTAGTGTTTTGGAATGACAAAGATGAGCTAAAGGTCATTTTTCCGAGCATACCAGGTAAAAAAACATCCAAAAAGCTGCATGAAGGACGTATTTATGGAAATGTAAAAATACTGGCTGTGGCCCTGACCTTTTCTTTCCCACACTGGTCCCATCATTCCCCATTTTACTGTCACTAGCCCCTTTTACACTGCCTCTTCAAGGCAGGATTTTCACAACATTATGCCACCTCCCTGTCTGTTTAAAAGATACAATCATGGAATGGCGATAGAGTTGTTTTGCCTTTGAGCCAGCATTAGAACCAAAACCAGGTGTGTATGAAAGAGCCGGCAGGACGTGATAATGGCAGCACAGGTGTCATGTTTTGACAGAGGTGGATGAAGTACCTGTAAGCCAAACTTGAGTACAATTGCAGATACCTTAACAGACAGAAGAAGATAGCGGTTAAAGTCACTTATTAGAGCATTACTTAAGTATAAGTCTTAAAGTATCTGATATTTACTTACCAAGGTAATTTAATGATATTAAATGTATTTAGGTATTAAAAGCAAAAGTACAAGTTAATGCTTGTAATAAAAAGCAAGCGCTCAGAAATTTGAGAATTCTGATGTTTACTTTTTTGTATCATGTCCACCACCATGCCCAACCCACAGGGTGCTGACTTTCATCTGGCTCCTTGCCTGAAACCAATCTGGTAAGGTCGAACCTACCCAGGCCGCAGACCCCCCAGCATAGCTCACAGGGCCTTAGAAGCAAGCAAGCCTCACCACCAACAAGGTACAGCCCAGGGAGAAGACCTTAAAAATCAGAGCCTACCTTACACATGAAAAAAAAACAAAACGAGGTCTTTATTACAACTGAGAGGATTTAAAGAAAAAAAAATCAATTTTCCCTTCCCTCCCGTTGCTTTACTCATCTGTACATCCATTCCTTCCTTCCTTCCTTCCTTCCTTCCTTCCTTTCTTTCCTGATTGTAGTAAGTAACCAATATGCTTAGTAAATGTAGTGGTGTAAAAGTGAAAGTGTAAAAACTCAAGTAAAGCACAAATACTCCCAAAAAATACTTAGATACATTAACTAAGTATTCTAACTTCATTACATTACACTGCTGTGTTTTGACGACTTGTTCTGCATGTGACCCACCACAGTAGATTTAAAAAGTCTCAGTTAACAGCTAACTCAAAAAGGACAACAGCCAAAAAATTTCCACAAATTGGGAAAACAATGACGTCTGGGAGCTCCTTACCCTCCGAGCAGAGGACGAGATCAGCCATCTTACAACAGGGACAGGAAATTATTGTTATTGCCATGTTATGCCACTGTTATTGTTCATAAATCGCTGCTGATGCATAACTTAATGTCACAGTAGAGGATGACACTGTTGTGTCCCATGTCACGTGTCTTTTTCCTGTAATGCTGGCATGTTGTCTTAAGTGGAGAGGAATGATGCAGCCGTTAATTGGTTTTGTGTAAAAATGTGTACCTGTGTGACATACATACAGTACACCTCCTCCACAGAGGTCAGCATTGGTCAGCAGGCTGTAGTTTTCCACAGCTATTTATGTGAAAAGGCAGCCTGTTGACTGCTACGTGTGCACGGTGTGTGGCCCGACATCACAGATACATTGTTTTGTAGCCTCAAAGGGAACATATTTGCTTAACATGAATGAAAACGGTATGTTTAATATGCAAACAAGACATCATTAATTCTCTTTGCTTAGGAAAGTTCCAAAGCATTTTTCAGGTGTTAATCATTAATGAGATCAACTGATGTCAACAGTGAGCTTTTGAATTGGCACAACCTGGATAAATGTTCTTTCACCAGGCAAACACTTGATGAGTCTTTTTTCTCTGCTTCATTGTTGGCCAGTACAGACAGATGTGTTGATGTGGTGGTTCCCTCTTCAGGAGGTCACATAGATTTGCATTTTACAGATGTCTTCTGGTCGACAGTATCAGTACTCTCTGAAGGGCTTTTGTCGCACAGTTATTTTTTAAACTGAAAAGTGCTTTTAAAATGCTGCTTTTAAAGGCTGATGAAGAAATCCATTAAAACCAGTCATATTTCTCTCAAGTTCTACTGTTGGAGCATGCAGACTGATACAGGTGATCTCCATCAGCACTAAGTTTTGAACACATATTTAAATGAGATATGAATTTTAGTTAGTGTATGACAACTTGTCAAAACACCACTGATTAAACCACAGAGGGAGCATCAATTCAGTATGTGCTCATGTTTATACTCTATCCTGCGTCTGCAGCCAGACAGGAGAGCACAGACAGTGATTTTACATGACTAAGCTGTGCTAGAAACTAATCAGCACCAGATGCCTAACTGTCTGTGGGACACAGGACAAACTGGCACCCACCAGCCTGTAAACATAACAAACTTTTATGAGAACTGTGGAGTTCAGTTTTGTGTGTTTGTGTTTTCTTTAAGCCAGGTGCACACTCCATGGCGATAGCTTGATTAAGTTTTTTCAGACAAGTGGTTCACACATGGGAGAAAATGTCAGTGATATAGCAGGTTTTATTTGGGCATCTGTGATTGAATTTATTAACATTTTAACATCACTGGATCAAGGAAATAACTTTTATTTTTATTGCCTCTGCTGTAGCCTCCACAGTTGCTGAGGTCTTATCTCTGCAGCGTCCTGTCACCTCAACCCAGCCACTCGCCCTGAGATTTCAACATTTGCTTCATCACTGTCACTGCACTGTCGCCATGTTTGCTTTCCTGGGAGGAACTGTGGACCGCAGACGATGACATGTGTTGCTGTGCACCCACGCTTCTGCAGCTTGGCTGACATGTTGAGTTAGGCTGAAAGATTAAGGATGCTGTCAGTTTTTAACAGGCGAAGCATGCATGTTTTGCTGGTGTAGTCATGTCTCAACATATATGGTAAATTATAGTATAATATAGTGACATGGCCTGCAGTGTTTTTCTGGGCACCACTGTTACACATCTTTCATTCTGCAATCAAACTCTTCTGGTCTATATAGTAATCTAATAATTGTAATTAACTAGCAACACCTTGGGCGATTATAAGTTACACAGCTGGTTTTAGCACAGAAGTTAATTCTTGACTTCTTCCAGAAAATGTTAAGCATCAAAATTCCTGCATTCTGATGTTTTTTTAGTTAATGATTTATTTAACTAAAATTTCCACAGTAGTTGTACTGAATGTGTGTGTTAGTTATATCATTAAACTTTTGTTCAGTTGAAACAATAAATAGAAAAAAACATTCACCTGTGCTAGAAGAAAAAGAGCAGGCCAACATTCCTTCAAGTCATGGACAGCTGGGGACATGGCAACAACTTCCTCTCTGCGAAAGGAAAATGTCCTTTCCATTTTCTCATTGATGACCTAGGATTTATTCCTCTACTTAACTTCACTTAAGAGCTCCAGTCTTTCTCGTTCCAAACCTTCTTGAATTTTTCCCTGTGGGTGAGGTGGCAAGTAGTTTGCCTCACCTTTCCGTGCCTTCTTCACATTCTTCGCAGGTGTTTTCTCATTTGCTCGTTTCTTTATGAGGGCATTCACATTAAGCTCAGGGCATTCACATTAAGCCCTCTAAATTTGGATCTGTAATTACCTATTTTATATTTCATTCGTTGTTGCCATCCGTAGCATCCATTGTAGGACCCTGGTTCTTAAAGGCAAGGATGTTGTCGAATCAATGCTTCTGCTACATCGGCAAACTGTGCAGATGTAGGATAGACAACAAACTCAAAAATATGGCAGTGGAGGTGAGTGGAACTCAGTCTTTGTTGAAAGGTTCGTTACCTGCTGCTAGCACGAGTTCGGTGTCATTGCGGAAGCGTGGAATTGGAAATTCTGGGGGCCAACACTGTGATCGCTGATTACCGTTATCAGGTGATGACAGTATAATTGTATCACAGGAGTCAGATGAAATACCATACGCTTCCCTGCAACGGTGTATGCTGCCAAGGGGAATATGTCAGACAACTGAGCTAGCTCAAGAACTTCGATAGTCTTTGTGTTTTCCAGCTCATACAGTAGCTTCTAAGATGTTCAATGTACCAAGCATTTAAGCATTCTACAACAAATCCAATTTTGCCATGAACAACCACTATCTAAATCAGCTCTCCAAAATCTGGGAGGCCACTTGCTGAACCATTAGCCAAGATCATTCCTGTGGCATATCTAGTGCCACTATAACACACTGTGTTGGCCATTTGAACAGTTAACTCAACAGGGAACTTTACTTCCAAAGCAGCCATCATCTGGTGCCTCACAGAAAGGGACAGAAGAATGTTTCGAAAAGAGTGTGTATGCCTGACAAAACGCTTAAAAAAGCTATGTTTAGCTTCAAATCGCATGGTCCACGACACAAGTGGTCCAAAAGCCTTAATCAGCTGAGGATAATGCTCTAGAAAATGATGCTTTGGAATAAGACTTTCCTTGGGGAAAGCCTCACAGAATCTGTGTTGATGCTCAGAAATCTTAATGTCCAGGAAACAAATTGTCTCCTCTGTATGTACTGGGGCTAGGACAAGTTCAAGTATGCCCTTGAGATTGAGAAAAACCTGCCATTTTGGTTCACTCACTGGTATCTTTGTGCCAACAATAAGAGGAAGTCCAACATAATAAAGCAACAATAATGCCCAATTTTCATGGACATTTCCAGCAACAGTTCCTTTTGCAGCAACATTCAATGTTACTGGTTTTGGTGCATCCTTCTTATCTGCCCACCTGTATGGAAACTGTGAGACACAGTGCCAACTCTTTTGGTACAATACCTCCAAAAAGATCATACAACAAATCAGGTGGGTAGCCAGATATGACATCAAAAGTTTTTCTGTCAGTGAACACAGTTGCTTTACTCCATAGCAATGGGACCCACCTGTGCTCTCCTGTGCAGTCTGGACATGCACTCTGTGCTCTTCTTTTGCCCTGGGAGGAAATATTGCTGTTCGAACTTCACTTTCTTTAAACTGGGATCGTTCACCAAGACACCACCTGCAAACGTATGAACCTGAGAAGCTCTCAACGAAACCACCAATGGAATGGGCACCTAAGTTGTCTGCAATAACGGAAGAAACAGTACCTTTGACTCGTCTGCCTAAAGAAGGATTGTAAAGTCCCTCATGCATGCAAGATCTGTGAGCAGTGGCTACAATACAGTACTATATTTGTATTGTTCAATGTCGTCAGCTTTAGAAAGAACGGCTAAAAAGATTGAAGTCAGTGAGGATGTAACGCATACACCTCTGACAATCCTAAACACTCTATTTTGCTTGCTAATGAGGACAAATAAAATGGAGAGATTAAGTATTTCCAATATCCTGCACTGTAATAAATCCTATTTTCAGTTCTTCATTAGTTTACTGCATTTGACAAATGTCATCTACAAATAATCTTTTGGACCGAAAAAAAATATCAATCACTGTCTAGAGAATGTCCATACATACCACAGAGGTGCTAGCTGGATATCGTTCACCAACTATCTCAATTTTATACATTGTTTGACAATGAAACTTGCCTAAAAATGAATGATTGTCAAGGGTGTACTCACTTTGACCAACACACATTAAAAAAATCCAAGATTAAATTAAAATGAATTAAAATGATTATTCAAACAGCTAATGTTTGATATCTGTAACAAATAAACAACAAAGAAAACAAGTAGACTTAAGGACGTTTTCGTCCACTAGGTGTCAGATTTTTGCCGTTTTCTTGCCATTACTCAGCCTGTGTTTCAGCATATTGAATGATTTTTAGGCAGCCGCCTTACTTTGACATATATTTTGGAAAAAAATTTTTTTTTAATTTTCCTAAAGTCAAGGGAACACCCTTTGACACTTTTACTACCCTAATGTGTCCTTCGTGGCTGTTTTCATCCACTTAAAACAACAGCTGTAAAAATATAGCAGATAAATATTTTTTAGAACTTTTTTTTTACACAAATCTGTTAATCAACTTCAGTTCTGATCAAAACTATCAAATCTTAAAAAATGTTCGGGATTTTAACCCTTTAAATGCCAGTTTAATAGGTGATGTCACTGATTTGGAGAAAAAACACACACAAAATGGCTTATTTTTTATATAAAAAATAATTCAAAACTAAATTCCTTTTGCATGGTATCACAGTCATAGATATGTCAAAGATTAGTAACAACATTGACTTTCATGCATTTTTAGTTTTTGTGCAGCATTAGATTTTAACTTACAATCACACATGTGGCTGAAAACAGTCATTTCAAGAAAAGTGCTGTAAAAATATAGCAGATAAAAAATGTTTTCAACTTTTTTTTGCTTAAATCTGTTAATCAACTTCAGTCCTGCACAAAACTACCAAATCTTTCAAAATTTTCTGAATTTTAACCCTTTAAAAGCCATTTTCATAAGTGAAGTCACTGACCTGCGAGGAAAAACCCCCACACAAAATTACTTGTTTTCAATATAAAAGTTATTGGACACTGGATATGTGTGTGTGTGTGTGCAATCAATGTCTCACTTGCATTTGAGTAAAAAATACAATCAAGCCACTGAGATTAAAGTTTGAACAATTTATTTAACTTTGAACACAGAACAGTCAAAAGAAAGACACAGAAACAGAACAAGAAAACTATTGCACCGAAACTTTGAAAGTGTCCTCAACAACAAAACAAATCCACATTAGTATTTTCAACAGGACTTTGCATGCATGTCCTCAACAACAAAAGAAGTCCACGTATCGTCCAAGGTAGTCCAACAGGACTTCGTGTCCCCCGCAACAAAAACAGTTCACAGTTCTTTTTTTGTTTTCAGTGCACGTTCCCCTCTTTCCTCCGGAGCTGCTGGCGTCCGCTGGCGTCTGCGGTTGTGTGTGTGGAGGGGGAGGGGGAGGGGCAGCTGCAGAGGCCTGGCTCTCTCTCACCAGTGCAGCTGCACCTGGTGCTCGGGGGAGGTGCTCTCTCCTCACCATGGCTGGAGAGACCAAAGCGTTTCCGAGCTCCTGCAAGAAGAGCCTCCTCCTGAACATCTTTTGCTGGTTCCAGGAGGGATCCACTGCCACGAAAATGACGTATGCATTGTATGCCGAGATGTCCAACATGTTGGAAAATAGCGCCTGTGGCCACCGGTTGGTCTTGCATCTGCAGGAGTACGTGCCGACAACCTGCAAAGATAAAAGAACAAAAAGCAATAAGTGGTTTTATTCTAAAGCTGCAAATGAATAAAAAAATAGTCATGCAAACATAATCAAAACACAAAATGCATCTTCTAAATGCATCTCTTACGCATGCAGTAAAAATTAACAGGAATATGATGCATGTAATAACAAATATGCAATGGTATATACCTTGTCTAGATTGTCGAATGCTCCCTTGCAGCGGTTGTAGTCAGCGATGATCACCGGCTTTTTCTTTGGCCCCTCTGTCACCGCTGCCTCCCGGTGCCTGGTGCTCATGAGGATCACACTCCTCCCCCGTCTTGGGATGTAGCTTACAGCTGTGGTGTTCCTTGTGAAGCCGAAGACAGAGGAAAATATTTCCCGTCTTCTAGCCTGCAGAAGCTGGGGTGGAAGCTCCGGCTTGTTTCTGCGGATCGTTCCGACCAGGGCGATCTTCATTTGCAGAAGCTCCTGGGCCAGTGGGTAAGATGTGAAAAAATTGTCACAAGTGACAGTGACACCCTGGAGTCCTTCTGTCATCTGCAGGACAACGCGCTTGCCCTGGCCCACCTCTGCAGCACCACCTGTTTTCCCCAGGTAGATCTGACATCTCCAGGCGTATGATGTTTTCACATCAGCGGTGACCCAAATTTTCAACCCATACTTGGCCGTTTTTTTCGGCATGTATTGGCGAAATCTGCATCACCCTTTAAATGGCACCAGCTGTTCATCAACGGTGATGTCCTTGTCAGGGTTGAAGAGGAGGGGGAGGCGATGTGTCCACAACTCCCACAGGGACCTGATGGGGGCGAGCTTGTCCTCCCTCTGATGAGCCGGTCACGCCAGTTTGTCGTCAAAGCGCAGCGCTCTGTTGATGACGTGGAACTTACGCAGGGACACGGTGGCTCTGAAGATAACACGGCCGCAGTGTTCGTCCCAGAGGCAGGGTGTGGACTCCCCTTTGGACCTACAGACTCTGGCCAAAATCAGGAGCCCAATGTAGGCGCGGATGTCAATGGCGTCCACATCGGTCCAGTCCCTCTGTGTCCGGCGCCCCTGAAGGTTGGTCATACTGACCAGCAGTCAATCATTTCGGCAGTAAGAAACAAATTGAAGGCGGATTCCGGACTGTGCACCCTCCCGATGGCGTTAATCCAGGGCTGACGTACTACGCCATCGTGAGGGTGCACAGTACGTCGGCCCTGGATTAACGCCTCCGGCTGGCTGGATAAACAGGACTGTATTCGCGTTGGTAGGACACCACACCTGTCCATTTTTCCCAACCCAGCCATGTCCAGGATCCTCTGTTTCCCCGTCGCCTTCAGTTGCAGAGGCTGTAGACGTTGTAGAGGATGAGGGTGCCACAGCAAAATCCAGATCTGAGTCGCCTAAGTCGGTGGTGTCAGACGGAGAGGAGGAGAGTGACTCTTCCTGCAGCTCGCTGGAGGAGTCAAATGCCATAACTGCTTCCAGAGCTTCCTCACAGGTGAAGTGCCTCTTCATGTTGATTGCTGCTCTTCTTGCGATCAAATGGCGAGCAGGACAGCACGGAGTTGCTAATATCAGCGTGCCTTATTATTGTTTATGCAATGTGGACTCTTATTAGTTCTTAGAGCTGCGGCTCTCCATCTCACGATCAAAAGGCTACCAGGACAGCAGGTGCGTAATATTGTTTTTGTTTACTCTATCTGGACTCTCTGTAGTCCTGAGAACTGAGGTGCATGTTTTGATTTTCATTGGTCATGTCGAGGTCAGTGTGCAAAGTGACACACAGAGCTGCAGCCTTTTCTTGTTACATCAAAAGGCTACCAGGCTAATGGCTGTTTTCAGCCACATGTGTGATTGTAAGTTAAAATCTAATGCTGCACAAAAACTAAAAATGCATGAAAGTCAATGTTGTTACTAATCTTTGACATATCCATGACTGTCATACCATGCAAAAGAAATTTAGTTTTAAATAATTTTTTATATAAAAAATAAGCCATTTTGTGCGTGTTTTTTCTCCAAATCAGTGACATCACCTATTAAACTGGCATTTAAAGGGTTAAAATCCTGAACATTTTTTAAGATTTGATAGTTTTGATCAGAACTGAAGTTGATTAACAGATTTATGTAAAAAAAAAGTTCCAAAAAATATTTATCTGATATGTTTTTACAGCTGTTGATTTTAGTGGATGAAAACAGCCAGGAAGGACACATTAGGGAAGGGTCCATGAGGGTTAACTAGATAGCCTTATCTAAAATTACTGCATCAGAAAATGGCGGCCCGCCTAAACTTGACAATGTAACGCTCAACCAAAACTTAAACCGCTGAGCATCTCAAATCGGTGGAAATAGGACATATATTTTATCTTGAATGATGCATGCAAACCTACGAGCTATGCTAGTATATTTACCAGGATGATAGCAGATTATCTCTCAGCATTCGCCTTTCTGCTAACACACGTATGCATTTACAGAGAACCACATATAAATGAAGTCCCGCGAGATGTCAATACTTCATGTTGGCGTACTTCATGGATGTATGGTTTATTTCAAAATCAATGTGTGCGACCATTTCTAGTCATTTAAAAAAAATATAGTTAATTTTGCAAAATAAACAATCAAATATGAGGTAGAGCTTATCTATACAATAGTAAACAGTGTGTTGGGGCTCGTTCATGAAATTGACTCACCTTTTTTCCTGCTAGAGGCAAAGACCTGTGCCTTTGCAGCGGTGTGGCTTGGTCTACTGTTGAGACACTCCAAAAAACAACATGGAACTCCAGTGTCTTTAAAAAACAATAGAAAGTACTGAAGTTGCTCTGTTTTTCATCACGGAAACACTTTTCTCTGACTCGCGTATTTCTCCCGTCTTCTGTTTGTCACTCAACTCACTCGAATAGCACGATAACATGAATGTGCATAAACAACAGCGTCAGCCCGAAGCTGCACGTAGCTCAGTGATAATGTAACGATCGCCACCGTTTAGGATTGATTTCAATCCCTGTTTGAAACGTAAGGGCGACTCTAAGGAACAAAAACTGATATAATTTGTGAAAGATGATGATGATGATGCATTTTACAGTCACTTTCACTCATACAATTCCTTGCGTTCTGGACAATCCACAACTATATTGTCTGATTGTCCTACACTGATCCTTAATTTACCATAATAAAGACATCCCTGCCAATATCTTGTCAGACTACTTACAGTCCACCATTACACATACACACACACACACACACACATACTATAAAATATGCGTTAAATTGCACATAAAAATAAGTCAGGGTGTTAAAAGAACATTTCTTCTTGGTTTAACTTGTTGAATTAAATCAGTTACTAAGCAAAGCAAGTAGATGTAGTAAACTTAAATGTTTTTACTGAAATTGCATGTTTATTTTGAGCTGGAATTAGTACCCCCATGTATGATTTTTTTAGAGTGTAAAAACTCAGAGGAAATCTATGTTTCATTTTTGTTGATGAGATGGGATGAATATATTAGTGGTGGACTATCGGACCCTGAAAGCTGAGACATCTGTGCTTACAGTTATCTTCAAATGCCACATGAGCGACAGGCTGGTAAACTCCAGCAAATAGTCAGCAGCAGGATGCTTCGCTGGCCAGCAAAAACACTGGTGCAGCGTTAGTCGTTGGTGTGAGTTGTGAGCTATAATTCAGCAGTAAATAATCAGCCGTGTGTCTGACACTGTGGGTGGTGGAGCTGCTGAATGGATTTGTGGAGTCTATTAGATGCAGTAGTGGCTGTTAGCAGTTAGCTCCGCCTATTAGCAGATGAACAGCAGTGGAGCAAGCAGCCACCGGCCAACAGACTTCACAGCTGATCCCCACAGGACTCAACTCAGTCCAGACTCGAGAAGGTTTATGGTTTGATGCTGTTTGACAGGCAGGTAGGAGGCTCAGTTATCTGTGCGTGTAGCTGTGCTGTTAGTAAAGAGTCTGAACTCGGATATTTTTTCTCTGGCAGAGATGAAAGTTTAGTGTAAATCACCAACTCTGTGTTGGTGATTAAATGTTGCAGATTAAGAATTCAGGCTTAAATTAAGTTGTTTTTTCTGTCTCTTAACAGTGAGGTGGATAAGTCGGCATTCACAAAGAACCTGGGTACAAATCATAGTTGTTTCAGATTAGTTATTTGTGGTGTTTTTGAGAGCATAAACAGAGAGATGGGACCGAGGGGCCCCACAAAGAGTGGTTCATTCAGCTGTACATACTGTAGACGCTGCTGTACCCTGCATAAAGGATGTTTACACCAGGTGCTACAAAAATTAGGCCAGGAGAATTGTAAAAAAAAAAAACAAAAAAAAAAACCCTGCCTTTTCCCCTGGCTGAGGTCAGAAAGGAGGTACCGGTTACACCAGGCCAGCACTGAGCCTCTACCTGGATCCTAAATGAGGACACTGCCTAAGACTACTAACCCATACCACATGTCATATTTATATTTTTCATCCTGTCTCCATGGGCATACATTTAAATAAAGATGCTTTGCAGCGATGCTCTTCAGATCTTATGGTTGAAACATCCATGTGCTCATGAATATTAGGTAGATAATAGATGTTGCAATGTGACAGTGATATATGTTCATGTTAAGTAACCAGTGGCAAATAACCAGCAGGACTCAGAGGCCATTTTGCTTTAGTCTAAGGCCTCTGTCACAGCTATCAGCATTGCACCTTAATGCTCTGAAGGGGTTAATGGACTATTCAGCTTATTTACCCAGTCAATATGGGTCAAAGATCTGTGAAAGACTGACCACCTCAACAACTGATTTAAGAAGGATCACCCCCTAATCTGCACACAAGAAGACAAGAATGCAAAAGCAAACATTACAAAAAAAAGTGTTTCCTGCAGGTGAGCTGCAGCAACAGGATAAGAAGCTGCTACCACTCCTAAAGTGACTGTTTGGCCTATGAACACACAGACTGCTGCTGATAGTTTTATGGTGCTGCTTAAGGTTTGTTTACATCGTAGCAACACTGATAAACAGGCCAGTGTTCTACAGTCTAATTAGATGAGACACCTAATGCTTATCTTTCATCATCATGTCAAACTTTGTGACAATGTATGTGAATATTCCTCCAGTTTATAAGGTTGTAAATATATGAATATTATTAATTTTGACGTTTACTCTTTTCCAGTTACCTCATAAAAGACAATATTCTCAATGTCACACCAACTCAGCGATCAGCCAACCAATGTTACACATAAAGGTCAGTTAAATTGTCCCAGGGAGAACTACATAGCCTGTGAGAGTTTTGTTCTTGATGATGTCATAGTGTTTTTACCTCAATTATCTCAGCTTGGGCTTAAAAACTGAAAATTTATGGCAGGAAGCCTGAGTTGAGAACATGAGCTTTCACCAGGCAGGTTGAATCTAAGAAGAAAAATATGCTATTAATGCTATTTGTTGCATTATGGGTAAGAACTTAAGCCACAGACACCAGATATGACAGCTTTATTGTGACCTTTTTTTGGTATGGATGTACGGTCCATGTTGCATGTGTACAAAAACTTTGTGAGAACAGCTTGAAACAGTGCACTGAAATATGTTTCTGAGAACATTTTAGGTAACAAATAGGCAGTGCAGTAGCATGGTCTTGGTTTGTAATCAATCGGCGCTGCCTAGTTTTACCATTTGATTGCACTTTGGTCTGAGTTTGAGAGATGAGGGGGGCTTCGCTTTGCTTCTCTTTGTGCCTGCAATGGTGGCTTGGGTGGCGGCAATACCAAAATGCCAACAGCAGTTGGCTGGGAGGGGAGCAGGGAGATCTGAGCACTAGTTACAGTAGATGTAGATGGAGGAAAGTTTGCCACATTTTGTTTTACACATACTACCCACATTGTTATGTCACAAAGCTGATTAAAATTATGCAAATTATCCCTTTCAGTTGAAGTTTAAATATGCTGCATCAGGTCTAAAGTTTAGGTGCTGTACAATGCGCAGCTGTCACATCAGAAATAAACAGGGTGGTAGAATAAATATATCGTGAATTAATACAACTAGCAATTTTTCTGACAGCATCCCTCTCTCGTGTTAATTGAAGCAGTGTAACTAGTATTTTTCAAAGGCAGAAGTAGGCGGCAAGCAATCGATCACTTTTATAGGACCACACGCAGAGCCTGAGGAAGAAAGCCTGGGTCTACAGTGCAGGTTGATAACCCCCTAAGGCTACAGTATAAGGTCTGTTGAGCCGTAACCTCACATGATGCAGATTCCAGCCGGGGACATTTGTTGCATGTCATTCTCCAGCTGTTATCTGTGTGCCTCTTTGCTGCCAACTGTCCAATAAAAGTGAAAATGCCAAAAGACAATCTTTAAACAAAACAACATAAAATCTAATTTGCCTGAAATTTGCACATTTTTGCTACATCTGAAACCATGAAACTATGAAAAGTAAAACAAAAGTAATAACTATCAGCTGATTCTGATTTTTAAATGAAGACACACCCAGCTGCCAAACACAGTGGACAGGGTTCACTAGCATTGCTGTATATCTGCTGTATATAAGTTGATCCCTAGCTTATACATCCATGTATAGTGTAAATATACTTTTGTTTGTTACCAGCTGCTACAACGTCAAAACAGCTGGTATTGTTTTCCTTTTGTGAGTCAGTGTGTGTGTGTGTGTGTGTGTGTGTGTGTGTGTGTGTGTGTGTGTGTGAGTGTCAGTGTCATCATGGCATTATTGAAGTGTTAAATGAATACAAGGGAATCCAAATGTAAAGGATCAAAAAGTTTGGCTTCCATCTGGACCCACAGTGAATCCCATCTTCCAAACAACAATGACACTAAATTTCTTAACTGAGCTGACCAAAAATGTCACAAAAGGTTGGTTAAGTGTTGGCCCTGTGGTGTAAACAACAACTACAACAACAAAAAAGTTAAAATAATGTTGTCTTTAGTGACATAATGAACGTTTTTTCCTCCCAATAATGCGTTAGAAGATCAGCAATGTACAAACTTAAGACTCATGATGCACCTGAATGTAAACTGGATCGATCAAGACACTGGTAGAGGCAGTTTTTGTGTTTGCTTGCTGGGAGCCTCTGGAGGAATTTAATGGTCTTATGATGACCTCCTGGCCGGGGCAACTGTGGGCTGCAAAGCTTTGGGTTTAGACAAACATTAGACTCTGGGGAGCATTACGGCTTTGAGGGGCGCTGACAAGCATGATTGGGTACATGTGGGATATTTATTTAAAATTTCACATATTGTTAATTCAGCTCTCATATGTAACAGCCAAGAAATGTTAACCATTTGAAAAGCAACATTCTTGAGCTCAGCTTTGGCAGAGACCATCAAAATGGGGAAATTAGCCTCCCCAAAACACTGTTTAGTTGCACATGTGAGGTCGCACTTGCCAAAGAACTGTTTTCTTAACAATTTCTTCACTTAGCAACGTCCCAGGCTCTGCTGCCCCCTCTCCAAACACACACACTCACAGATGGAGAGAGAGAAGCTACTCAATCAGTCATCAATCATTTTGCTCGGCAGAAAACAATTATGAGCAAGCGCTGATGGTTCAAACATGAAACAAGAGTCAGAGGACCATATGGACTGACCACACGCTCTCTTCATATTGTCATACTCTAGTAAAACTTGATGATCCAGAAGAAGCAAAAGCAAAAAAAGGACGCTTTCCAAATTGAGAGAAAAAATACAAAGAGGCTTGCATGTGCAGAAACGAAGCGGAGTCAAAAAGTTTTAAAGCTTATCTACCAGTCCAAAAAAGAATCCCTAAGGTCAAGAGTGTCAAGATGCCACTTGGAAACAGGGGCATATTCTCCAAAATGGCCATTAGTTTTTGAAAATCCAGCCAGTAGCAGCTGAGATATTTCAGTGGAGTTTGGTGGACCCACTGACTGCCACTCTAAGAGCAATGCCGTTAGCATGGCTAAAAATCTGGAGGTTATTAATTACCCTACTAATGAGAGGGATACAGGCATGAAGGATTTAAGGAAAAATACTTAGTGATACAATCCAGTACATGTGGTAAAATATAGGCCTAATAATGTACGTGACGCATCTTATGAATCACAGAACACAGGGAATTTGTCAATAGGAGTGATGTAACTGATCCTGTAACATCCCATAATTTGTTAAATGCATATAAGCGACTGAGACGGAAATGTATATTTTCTTAGAAAAAAGGGAGAGAGAGAAAGAGAGACATTTTGGAATTTTATTCTCCGAAGTTTATTTCCAGGAAGTATGAATGAAGACTTCTTGACTTCTAGTTTTTGAGTTCTAAAATATTTACATAATTGTGTTTTTGGACACTTTTATTTAATAAATACAGCCCTTGTAATTGTTTTCATATCATGCCACACTTAAGCCTGATTTATGGTCGGGGCCTTGACACTGGACAGAATTTAAAGAGCAGTGTTATGTTTTCAATTCATGCATTGGCAACAGGGTTCAACCTCCATTGTATCTGGTCCTAGTCTATTTCTGTCACGCAAATATCCTGCTGCATATGTGCTTTTAATTTATTAACTGTATCTGCATTGATTGATCAGCCCTCAGTCTTTCTAAGTGTGGCTGATTCTCCTCAGTCACGACGGTAGGCTGGGGAGTAAAATCAGTGAATCAATAAATAAAAACACTGTTGATTTCCTACAATGGAGATGACGTGAAAACTATTTTGGCATTAAATATCTGCTGTCAGTCGGCCTGGTGAAGGCAGATTGGCTGGCCATGGTCCCCTCAGGTCTACAGGAGCTGCTGCTGACACACGGCTGCTTCTCCATGGTGATGATAGCAGCACTACAAATCACATTGCATGACAAAATATGACTTGTCTGCAACATTACAAAAATCTCCAGGTGCGCGACATGAAATAAAAGTGTTGGGGGACACTTGTTTCTGTTGGAAATACTTCATTTCTGTCAGGCGACAAAAAAGTTTTGAGTGCCCAACCATAAATCAAGTTTTAAGAAGGACATTTTGGGAAATAATAAAAAACAGTCTGACACCGTGATGCAGTGGTTAGCACTGTCACCTCACAGCAACAAGGGTCCTGATTTGAACCCAGGGTGAGGGTTAGAACCCTCGGGTGAGGGAGCCCTTATGTGTGGATGTTCTCCCTGTTTCAGCCTGGGTTTACCCTGGGCTCTCTGGCTTCCTCCCACAGTCTAAAGACATGCAGGTTAGGTTAATTGGCGACTCTAAATTGCCTGTAGGTTTGAATGTGAGTATGAATGGTTGTCAGTCTCTATTACCCCTTTTCCATGATCACTCTTGGCCGCGTCAAGTAAAGCCATGCCACACCAATTTGTGTTTCCATTGTCAGTTTAGACACGCTGTGCCACAGTTGCACTACTTGCAAATTACTTCGCAAATTTCACTTATGGATCCTCAAGTATAGGTCAGCTCTCTAATTACAAAAAATATATATGTATTTAATCTTTATCTATTGTCTTATCTCTTAGTCTGTCTGTGTGCTGTTGCAACATGTGGAATTCCAACCAAGGGATCAATAAAGTCGTACCTTATCGATACTCATCTTAAATGATTTTTCCAGTGTGTTGTATGATGACCTTGATAAAGGCAACAAAGCATAAACTCACTAATAATAAGGTTGTTTCAAATACTACAAGTATTCCCACTCAGGCAGAACCAATGCCATTTTCTTTGCCAATAGATCTTGAAATCCTCAGCCCTGACTCAATGCTTGACAGTTTATACTACCATCACACATGTGGGAACTACACAGATGAAAGGAAAACAAGATGTCATTGATGTTGCCTGCCTTTTCATTAAGCATCCATTCCAAGAGCAGAAGCAAATGTTTCTGCTCAGCCCTCTAAATTACGAGCATCAGTCAAAGTGTCATTTACCCTGTTAATGTCGGGTAATGACGAGAGCTGTGTACTAAGAAAAGCTTTCCCAGTCTACACAGCACAAACTGTGCTAAGTAATGGCATGTTTAGTGAAGAGAATCCAGCCTCGCCTCAGTGCGTTCACCGTGAGCTCAACAACGGATAAAATGCCCGACAATTAGCAGAGTTGATTGCAGTCACAGAGGCTGCCAAGCAGCAATTTCCATTGTTAATAACCAAAAGAAAACATTTATGTCTGATGCTGAAAATTGTTTTGCTTTTAGCGGCAGTGGCCCTCAGCCATTCGTGGTATTTTATTATAATTAGCAAGGAAAACATCATAGTCTTGGACCAGAGGTACCTAGAATTGGAGTGACATATTTTTTCAATTAGGTGCCATTTTATGACCCCTTAGAAAAATAAATAACTGTATACAATCCTAACACACATACCTTGTCAGACAGTAAGCATATATCTCCATAGTAACTGAGAAAAACACAGAATGCTGTAAAGAATATCAGCTGAGTAAACAGGTGCATTGCTTCTCATATTCTGCCCTATCACTGGCAGAAAAGTAATGCTTCCAAATTTGTACATATCCCACATAATCATGAGCTAGTAATTCGTGCATGATCCACTTTTTGATCCACCAATGCACTGACAGGAGTGAGCAAAGAAGTGGTCACAAATCACAGGACTATCACCCAGGAATTTCCCTAGGGGACTGGTGTTCAATACCCTGTGAACTTTGAGTAAACTTGGATTTGTTAAAAGGTACCTCACTTTTTTTCCTTCTCAAAACCTAACCATGGTGACCATACTTGCTTAAAGGGATAGTGCACCCAAAAATTAAAATTCAGCCATTATCTACTCACCCATATGCCGATGGAGGCTCAGGTGAAATTTTAGAGTCCTCACAACACTTGCTGAGATCCCGGGAGAGAGTGGGTAGCAACACAACTCCAATTAATGGAGGCTTATGGCGCCCCAGATTCAAATGTCCAAAAACACATAATTGAAACCACAAAATACGTTGACAGGTGAACGGGGTGTACAGAGCTAAAAACAGAGTTCAAATGATGTTTTTCTAAACAACTTTTTATGTCGGGGCTTCGGGACACTTGGATCACTACGGACGAGCAGTATGGAGATATTTTGTGGTTTCAATTATGTGTTTTTGGACATTTTGTTTGAATCTGAATCGACATAAAAAATTGTTTGGAAAAACGTCATTTGAACTCTGTTTTTAGCTCTGTACACCGCATTCACGTGTCAACGTATTTTTTGGTTTCAATTGTGTGTTTTTGGACGTTTGAATCTGGGGTGCCCAGCCTCCATTAGGTGGAGTTGTGCTGCTACCCCCTCTCTCCTGGGATCTCCGTAAGTGTTGTGAGGACTCTAAATCCTCACCTGAGCCTCCATCAACAAATGGGTGAGTAGATAATGGCTGAATTTTCATTTTTGGGTGCACTATCCCTTTAAACCTAAAGAAGCCCAACCTACCCACAGTAACATTAACTGTCTATTCCAAACCTTCAAAACTTTAAATTAATAACGTCACATTACATGAATGATGTAACGTCATCCGCAGGGTGCTAATTTGTGGGATGTCATATGAACTGTTGTGTCTGTATTTTTGCAGGATATCATCCGAACCGATGTATGAGGATACATTGCACCGGCAGTTCATACTAAACTAATCAATGTAAAAGTGCATGAATAGTAGTAATCAACTTCAAGTGAGGATTTGTCTTCGGAACATGAAAACAAACAAATAAAGGTTTGAATTTAACAATAAAAAGAATCTAATCTTGTTTTGTTTTTGTTTTTTTGTTTTTTTACTATGAATTGTACATATTTGCTTAGTCAAAATGATCATACATGGCAAATATTGTGTAAAGCACATGAAGAAGGAGAAGAAGAAGAAGAAGGATATGGCAGCAAGGGTTAAACTAAATAGTGGAGAAAGAATGTGAATTATAAAATATGTTTTGAATTCAGAAATGTTTAATCAGTACTGTTGCACTGCATAGCGAAATTTAGGTACTTTTCTGATACTGTTTGGTTAGAACAGTTTGGTAAAAGAATTTCCAAATGTTCTGAATTTATTGTCGGTCAAGTAATCTCTGGTGTTAGTGGTCACAAAACAGTACTTTCCCCCAGGGCACCTTTGTTCAGAACCATGTGAAATTTCAGTGAAGTATGTCCTTCCCATGTTTCTTTCCCTAAAACTAACCACAATAACTTTACTTGCCTTATATTTAACTTAACACTAGTCCATACCCATTGAGTACAGCATACCATACCATGACTCATACCATAAATTAGGAAAAAAAACACTGGGCCACAGGGGGAGCCACAGCGATCGGTCACATTTTATCCATTTTTAAGCTTTTTTCTGTTGTTATATTGCCACCCAGTTGCCAATTAGAGTTAATTTGCTCCAGTCACCTTGAGGCGTCCTGTTCTACATATCTACCTAGCGCCCCCATTTTGTTTGATGGGGTCAATAATGGAGGGGTCCCCTCAGATTATGTGTGGTCATATGCCTACAAAGTTGCGTGGTGATCGGTGAAACCCTTGAGATGTTATACACCTTTATGTGATGAGCCACGCCCTCCGCAATATTCATTGCCTTATAGAAGCTCAGTTTTAGTAAGTTTTCCAACTTTTGCCAAGAGGGAACTTTAGATATTGGTCCCTAGATTATGTTCACTGAGTTTCATGCAGATCGGTCAAACTTCCTAGGAAGAGATCGATTTTAAGTGTTTTTCAAAAAATTCAAAATGGCGAAAAATCTATATAACCGGAAGTTATGGGTTCTTGAGGCAAATTTCTTCCTCATGAGGAGAGGCATCTCTCTGCAAAGTTTCATGTCTCTACAACATACGGGGCATGAGATATGCCCATTCAAAGTTTGCAATTTCAATCAGTTGCTATAGTGCCCCCCTTTGGCCAATTAATGTAATATTGCTTCATTCGCATCTTCCCATGAGCCTCTACCACTGTGCCAAATTTCACATGGATTGACCAAGTCAGTGAGGAGAAAAACGTGGAACAGACACACAGACATCCCACAGACAATATATAGTAAGATTATTTACTTAACTTTATATTACAGATGTATGTCATTCATGGGACGCTAATTCATAGGATATCATGCTAACATTGTAACATTTGACCCAATACCATAGACCATAGATTAGCAACTTGCCCTGATGTGTATGAAATTAAAATGGAATAGTTACAATTTCATTGTAAATGTATTTTCTACGCTCTGTGGGGCTCATAGTTTTGCACCAAAATGCTATCAGCCCCTGTGGACATTCTGTTTCTGAACTAATAGGTATTGAGAATTGAATTAGTTTCATTTCAGTTCATTGAGAGGGTATTGAGAATTTGATAAGTATCATTCAGTATCAAGTATTGTGATGCTTGGTATTGGAATCAAAATCAAAATTTTGGCATCTTGACAAGACTAATCACTAATGCATGACAGACATCCTGTCTAGTTGTCTGACGTTACAGGAAGTCTTCTTGCCATGTTGCACTTAATTTTAGAGATGTCACTTTATTCTGAGATCTGTTGGCTCATAGAGACAACTCTGGCTGTGTAATCAGTAACCAACTTTGTCAGGAGTCCAACAAAATGCCATTTATCTCCTGGTTTTAAGACGCAGTGCTTGTTCTTATCACTTTGGGTAAGCATGATCTCCATCATGTGTGAGTGTGAGTGGCCTAATCCCTGTCTGTTCTGGACTCAGTTTTCATTGTGCACCCTACTTTATAGAGACAGCTGTTTTCCCTCTGTCCAGCAGTGAGGGAGAAGAAGCTGAGTGCTCGCTCCTCTCCAACATCAATACTGAGGCAGTATCTGCTGTCATGATAAAAGTGCGACTGAGAGAGAAGAGCTGGAGCCTAACTACCTCTTAAGAGACTATTAAAGAGCGAGTTGCCTTGTCCTCTCTGTCTCCCAGCTACAGTCATTGAGGCTGGCTTTTATCATGCCAACACACTGAGAGCTTTTAAGGAAGCGGTAAAAATAATAAATACGCCCAAAACACCAGCTGCAGGCTCCAGAATGGAGCAATATTGATTTCAAAACAAATAGTCAAACGTCAAAGGGCATTATTGGTAATTGTTTCATCAGGTAGTGGCAGTGCAGGGGCCGATGGTTGGTCCAAGGCAGGCTGGATGTTCTGTAACAGTAGACTAGTCAGCGCAGCGCTGCCAAACTCCTCAGGAGCCTGAAGTCATAGCAGCAGTACAGTTAGAAATCAAAGTCTAGCACAATGCCAGCTGTCTTGTTGAGCACTTTAGGATAGCTCATGTAACATAATACAGTTTGCTTCAAAATCTCACGAACTGCAAAAACTACTTCCACAGTAGAGCCTTACAAATGCAGGAAAAATCTGAACTGTTCCTTTCACAAAGATGAAAGCAAAGTGTTTCCTTTTTCCAGAAACAGATGGGAAGGTTGGCATCACTTTAAAAAAATACTCAATCAAAACAAGATTTCATGTTGGAACTGTGGAGTGTAGCGACTCCGCTCCAAGCTCACCTATCAACTCACATCGGAGATATGTCTTTAAAAATGTTTCTTTCTCCATTCCCAGACTACATTTATTGCACTGCATTACTCACTAAAGCAAATTTCAGTGTCACCGTCAGAGACACCGGTGCTGTGAGGTTAAACACGCAGCTGACAGACAAATTGCACAGGCCTAATCTGTTTTCTCTTCTAGTTCCCATAGTAACCGGCTCAAGATGTCAGGAGCTGGTCGGAGGCCCCCCACCTGTATATAAGGAGGGGATATCTTCCAGTTCAGCCATTAGCTCCAACAGCCATAAACACATCAGCAACTTGACAAATTGTTGCAGGTATGTGAAAATAATACCACAGGAGTAATGATAATATAGACAGATGAGACATGAGCCAAGTAAACACTGGCTGAATGCTGTATACGGAGCCCCAAAGGTGACAAATGTCATGCAGCAGGAATTATTCATAGGCATATGCTTTTGACTTTTGATAAGGCAAAAGTTTGAGTGATTACATACATTAATGCATTTCAGAGTTCAATAATTGTTTTAAAATTATACAATGTTTCCTTGAGCTTTTAATAGTTGATGAAAACATCAAACCTTTGTGTCTCTGGTTGTTTGTCCTTGGCTTTGTGTAGGCCTGCAGGTTTCTGGTATAGTTCCTACATCCTGAGCTAGATATGCCATGTATTTTTATTTTCAGCATAGGTTCAGTTAGTCAGAGATGCCATTATTTGGTATGCTAGAGTATGTACAAACATGTTATGCAATTTGATGTTGCATGTGGTTGTTTTCTTTGGTCATATAAACACTTTTGCCTGAGATTACACGGTGGTTGGGCAACACATCAAACACTACTTTGTTTCAGGCATTCCTACTACTTTTGCCATGGAGTCAGTAACTTAGCTGCAGGCTATACTGTAGTTTTTTTTGTTTTTTTTTCTTTGTTTGGTAAATCTGCATCATGGAAATTCATGCTGCATTAGCTACCAGCAGTTTTTTGTACTTGTCAACTAAAGGTTTCAGAATGCTTCACACAAACAAGTTAAATGTCATCCGAGGGGCTTTTTTAACGCTATCCAGCAATCTCACAAGAACTAGGTATGAAGGATATTGACTTACCACCCACAGTGTTGAGTCTAGATGTTTTGTATGTGTAACACCAGTGGCAAGTTCTGACAAGAGCAACTGAAAGGAACAATATCAATGTTGGATTTGATTTGGATTAAATGCCCTGTCCGGACGCTTATTTGTCCTCCGTTTTGGAGTTGCACTTGAATGTAATGCAGCATACCGTCCAATGCTGTAAGACTTTCTGTCTAACAAAAGATTGGCAAAAAAAATGATGGCTGAAAGTGGTGTAAATAGATTATCTGATCTGGTTGAAAATGTAAACAAGCCTCCACGTGCTAGCTGTGTCATGTCGTCACGTTAATGGAATGTTAACATGCCAAAAAGACAGACCTCATTCAATGCTGAATGGTCAAAAGAGCACATTTGTCAGCAAAAGTAGCAAAGACGACTTGCATGCGTATTGTACACTTTGTCGATGTGATGTGGACGTTAGTACACAAGGAAAGGGGCCATTGAAAGGCATGCTAGCACAGAGAAACATAAAAGCAACAGACGAGCTGCAGGTACCTCTTCCCTAAAGTTGTCTTTTCGAGAAGCTACATCGCCTCAAGATGTCAAGATATCCGCTACAGAGCTTTGTAAAGTCTATCATGCAGTCAAGCATCACCGGTCATACATGATATACCATAGATCAAATTGTCTTGTGATGAATAGAGTATCTCAGAATCACTGCTTGCAGCTTTCTGGAGCATTCTTTGCCACCAGCTAGCTATTTGGGACCAGGCTAATTCCAGGAACAAAAGGGCTCATCCTGAAAGTCGCATCACTGATGCTGACAATGTTTGCATTTGGTACAATGTAACACCTCTGGTCTCTCTTCTGTATCTGTTCTTGAATGTACTGTAGCAGATGATGGAGAATGAGCTGTACCCACCATGCCGTTTGGACCTGTAACAATTAATAGGGCTCCCCTCTTAATACACTACACCATATGCACATAACACACTACTGACAAATATCTCTAGACTTGACACTGCACTTACCTGGGTCTTTAGCAATACACCCATCACATGTGAAGTCGAACGGTTGTCAAGAAAATCAAAGGACAAACTGACAGAGACTCCTTCCAGTTTAGTTAGATGTAGGTGCTAATGCTGCACAGCTGCAGTACATTATATTACTGTACCAACTGTTTGATCAAATAAAGTATTCATATCCAATCTAAACTGTACTTTTATGTACTTTGTTCCGTCTTTTAATTATATTAACTTGTGTGGATGCTCCTTGTGCTTGTATCAATGTGACACAGTAATTTTCCATTGTCCGAGTACAGTTTGTCATTATTATGTAAGAAAAAAAGAAAAATGTAAAGGTGATGAAAATGCTATAATCCTGAAACGGAACACAGATAACAGATGAAACATTTATGAGGACCACAACAAGAGTTTAAGTAAGGTCAATAATAAGAGAAAGAGTGCATTTTAAATAAGCGCTTAAATATGTGTATTACCTTTAAATACAGTGTGACACTCTTGGGACAATAAATTGCAAAGTGTTTAACTGATAAATCCCTACTATACTCGAGTTTTAATAATTAAATTGATTGTTGCCCTGCTTGTGGTTCAGTATTGTGACAGTTTTCAACCGTCCCAACCCCAACCTCCCCATCCCTCCACAGTCCATACATCTCTCAACCCAACAGAAAAAAAATGGTGACAAAGTAGATGAGAGAACCTCCCAGCCTCCCAGCCCCATGCTTTGGTACTTTTAATGTTGTGTTGTGTTTTCTGTTCTGTTTTGAGGCACTGGGGACATTCCTGGCACTGAGCTCTTTGGTCTCAATTGCAAGCAGCTGCCCACTCCCATTTCCAGAGAGCAGACTATCTCCCACGGGATCTGCAGTATATTTATTTCTATGAAATCATTCCAACAGGGTAGCTTTTAAAAGATGTCATTTCACATTTTCTTTGCTGTCCGGGGGGAGATTGCACTCGCCTACACACATCAAGTGGGACCGAAAGTCAATGTGCTGCTCCCTGCTGTTTGCATTCAAAACTGTACATTAAAGCTAATTAAGTGGTTTTAACATTTTACATGACTCAACATTAATTGTTATTATGCCTCCGATACCTATTGAATTGTTTGGAAAAGCTGTCATGGCCTCTAGGAGGCTATACACAGTGTTGCTTTCAGCTAAATGCTAATGTTAGCATGCTAACATGCTCCATATGACAACATTAACATTCTTATGTTTAGAGGGTAATGTTTACCATGATTAGCATTTTAGTTTAGCAGGTTGGTATCCTAATATTTGCTAATGTGCACTAAACACATAATAAAGTTGAGACTGATGTCCTTACTAAAGTTATAACTTGCAAAGAATTTGAATATGATGTAAGAAAGAAGTTGAACTTTTATGTGAGAAGGATGTTCAATTTTGCTAGGAATTGGGCTGATGATATTTTAAATGTAACAAAGTAGAAGTTCTCACTGTTTGAACATTATGCAGACATTGGGTTTTGTTCTCCAAATGTTAAGACTAAATGTCACTATTCTACATCAAGATGACGTTGGTATGTATGAGATTGAACTATGTCTGAAATAAGACATTAAGCCATATTCAGGTGAAACGAGTGTTTGCAATTGCCTGCTTAGAATGGACTGTGGGCAATGTTGCAGGGATGGCTTGAGAATTTCTTTCTCTTTTTGATGTTTCATTATCATTATCGCCATTCATGCTACCCAGAAGATGAATTCTAAACCCTTTGACAAAAGCTCAAGGGCTGAAAATTTGATGTGCAAAACATTTTTTAAACAAAAGGAATCCCATTAAATGAATTAAAAAGAGTAAACAGGAAAATAGTTACTAGAAATAGGTGATACGACATTCAACATTTACTGCACCACAAACTATTCGCAACACCTCAAGGTCTCTGCTGGTACACCCTAAGACAAGACTGAAACAAGATCATCCACTGGAAGAGTTCAAAGGTTATAGACCAGGAGTCAGTGGACGACCAGATAAAGATCGAGGAAGACATTCACATCTGACATCAGAGACCATCTTTAAACAGACACAAAGGTTACCATTTTCAACCACATACACCCAGCTGTTATCATGTCACTGAAGTTCAGTACTCAATGGCACCTGAGGCATCTCCATTCATTGAACACGACCTCAAGATGCAGTTGAAAGCTCTGAAAGGCTACTGAGTGGGACCTTTGAAGTAAAATGATTTTATTACACATAAATAAAAGGGCTTTGTGTGATGTTGGGAGGCCTGTGCGCCTCCACTTAATGAGACATAAATGGTGAATATCTACTGATGTGGAAAAAATACTCTACAGTGATCAGTCTTTTATTCCCTCAGATCCCATATTTGTACAGTGTATGAAATCACACTCCTGCATATTGAAGAAATAATTACACAGCTGAGTGAAATAATATCAGGGTCACATTCCACAGCACACTTGACACTGATGAAAGGAAAGGTGGTGATGCATGCAGCAATTTTCTTTCAGCAGCTCCAGCAGGAAAAAAGAAATCAAGCAAGTAATGGTTCAGTGCAGTGTGACGTGGAGAATTGTTTCAGGAGGACTGACAAGAGAGGCGTGCTGAAACAAACAAAGCCCTCCACATTTCCACACCTCCACATACCTGGTTGATCATTGTTAATGATTGCCAAGTTTGTGAAATACTGCTGCTTTGTCAGTAATTTTGGTGTCACACACCAACACAAAAAAAACACATTTTATGGCAGTATGATACACTGCCGAACAGCATCGGTTCATAACACTGCCAGACGGTGTCAGTTTTAAACGCCACCAGTAACAAAATAATAAAAGGAGCTAGAAAGTCCCTATGAGGCAGGTGGGAGGGGAGGTGGATGGGTCAAACAAACCGCAGACTTTCACCCTGGAGGCTGTTGTCCCCCTTCAGTGTGAATGTTGAGCCAAACCGTGATGTATTTTTCTAAACCTAACCACAGGCTTTTGTTGCCTAAACATAACCATGTGCTTTTGCTGCACAAAGAAAGAAATGGAAATATTACTGTAAGTGTTTTATTGACACTATATTTTGAAAAAGACTATATGCATTTAATGAGCAGAAACTGTACATTTCCCGTGAAAACTGAAGTGTATTTTTGAAAAGACACAATGCATGAAACAAGCGTAAACTGACACAGCATCCTGGTATATAAACAAAAGATGCAGGAGGATAGCCTACCCAGCGTATCTTATGTAGATGTGAAAGTCCACTGACAAAGTTGTGATATCTCATCGAGTCAGAATGAGAACGTGTTAAATTTCCATCAATCTGTTTCAGAAAGTGACAAAAACTACTGGCCATAGCCCTTACCAATTCTGCCACTGGAAAGTAGGTTCAAATGTTGTTGGATGATCTGAAATGAATTTCTTTTAAGCACACTACAATTGAAAGCTCCGTCATCTGAGAATTTGATTTTTAAAGCTGACTGTGTTGTAGATCAGCAGTTCCTAATTGGTGGGTCGCAAATGTGTCAAGTTTGTTAAAAACACACATCAAACAAACGACAAACTAGCTCAACTACTTGGCCAAATGCAAGTATGACACTGAATATATTAAACTGTGTGGCCCTTGAACGAATGACAAAGAACAAATCTGGACCCTGTGGCTGGACCAGTTGGGAGCAACTGTTTTTATAAGATAAAATTCATGTTGCACAGCAACATTTTAATAAAGTATCAGTTTGGACTTCTGTGTCTCCTTTCAATGCTTTAAACACCACAATCATCCACCACCACTGTATTCAAAGGGCAGCAGAAGTCTGACAGAAAGACCCAAAACCTTGCATACAAATTCAAAAACAAAAAAGTGCAAGTGGACACAAATTCACTTTGCAGCAGTGCAAACTGTGGCTAACTTTAAAATACTGGCAAAGAGATGCTTATAAATCTATAAATGTGGGTCAAGCAGAAAAGGAGGGTGAATAGAGGAGAATGACAGAAAGAAATGGAGTTCCTAGTAACTTCTGAGGTAGTAAAAGACTTCATACCAAAAGTCAAAGGTCTGGCTACAAGAACATCCAGATTAAAAGGCAAAATGTGTTGTCTCTCAAAACCGTTGCCCAGAATTATTGCAGAGGAAACATCAGACAGATTCAGCCATACATGTTTGAGCCTCAGTCAAACCCAGACTCAGTAGTCCTTTGTGCACCAAAATGTGTGATTAGCTGATGTGTCAACCTGGTCTCACTCCGAGTTCACCAAAAAGCACCACTGGGTCAGTGACTTTCATCATCAGACATAGAAGATAAAGCTGTACTTTCACGTCGGCATAATACGCAGATTGGTCACCATTATTGTTTAATGGTGCCCAGTGGGTTGAGAGGGAAACGCAGCGGCACAACAGCGGAAGTTAAGGTGGCAAAAGTCTGAGAAGGGTGGGAGTGGTTGTAGATGGATCCAACAACCAACAACTTTCACCTGGGAGGCCCATGTTCACTTTCCGTGTCACTGTAAAGCCAAACCCTGTTTTTTTGGGTTTTTTTCTTCCCTAAACTCAACCACCTGCTTTTGTTGCCTAAATCCAACCACTTGCATGTGTTGGCCAAACGTAACCATGTGTCTTTGTTGTTAAAGGGAGAAAACTTCAATTCAGTGTCTTGTACCGATGTGGTGCGTTTATTTTGAGAATTCACCACCTACATCTCCACCCCCCTTCAGCTATATGGAGCTTTATGGTGAGTTCTGTTTTCAGAGCACAGTGTTTGGCTGCAGCAGTCTGCTGTCATCAGCAAAAACAACAAAAAAAGAAACAGTGATAACCCCAGTATATACCCCCTTCTAAGCAGCAAAAAGCAGACTGACACAGTTAAAGACTAGCTGCTGAACATATTGGAGTAAGCAGCTAAAGAGACAGATATATGCCTCAGGAGCTGGTGGAGACCAAAAACAGAGCTGATAGAGAGTGAGTATTGGACTTGCATTCATCAGTTCACTATGACAGCTTTAAAGGTGATGGTATGTCAGTGTTGTGCTCACAGCTCGTTTGTGCTGCCCCCAAGTGGTCAAATATGTTGTTGTTATTGCAGGTTTAATTTACATCAACTATCTTCCCCCCGATGGAACATCCAGAATTGATAAATTTACAAATATAAGTCATTTCATGATGACCAGTTTAATAGTGATAATAGGAATATTAATTGTTTAAGTGAACAAAATAGTCATAAATATTACAAACAACAATAGGACATCAAGAACTGCAGATGTAATTTCAGTGTTGCAAATATGTTACAAAACAGCATAGTTCTCAGAGTTGATCTTCATCTCTGGCAAACTCAGTAAGTGGCGTTTGTTTTATCTCCAAGGTAATAGATATAATGGCATGAGGGTTAAAGTTCAGGGAGTGATGTTATGAGTAAGCAGTATGTCCCTATTGCATACTGCAAGTACATACTTTGTAAGGGCAGCTGCAGTACCTACTAAAAGTAAAAAGAAAAAAGTATGCCATTCAGAACATGCCCTTAAATGTGAAACCTGAAAAATAAGCCACCAACAGCAGCCTGCTTGGGTCAAACTATGCACAAACACCATTCTGCACAGTCATTCCCTCTGTTTCATCCTAGCCAGGAGCTTCTCTCTCTCTCTCTCTCTGTGTGTGTTTTATTACAGGAGTGGGATCAGGTATGCAGACGATGGGTAGCAAGCTGCTCATCATCCAATCAACTCTGCTTGAAAAGCTGGGCCCTAACACCACCACCACTCAGTTAGTCTTGTTGAAGCCTTTTCATTCCCTCTTGTTGTTTTTAATAAAAAAAAAAAAATTCTTGTGCCTGCAGCCATCTGAGTGGCCTGTCTCCTCCATCCTCCTGCCTCCATCCCACATCCCACCCCTGTTTCACCTGATCACACTCTGGACCAAACACTGTCTCCTGGGATTTTTGGACTCACTCTGCTTAGTTTCCCTGCTCAGCTTTACACAGTCCTCCAGGTCATTCCTCAGTCCTAGCTCTCCCGTGACCAAGAGACTCTCTGCCTCCATTACAGTAAGTAATTTTTTTGAATGAATTCTCTGTTTGCACCTGCTCCATGTCTCAGTGTTCTGTATTTGGGTTCAGTCAGTTAATCCTGCGTAACAGAAGGTCAGATATCAAAGTCAAGTAACAATAAGCAAAACATATTTTGGAGTAAAGGAGGACCTTAAGGTTAGGGGACTTTGTCATCGTGCTTGCAATAATAAATAATAAACACGTGGTCATGCTTGAGAAAACAACAAACAAACAGGAGATGAACAGCTGAGTCTTGTTAGAAAGTCTGATGTATTTTTGACCCATCCCGACACCCTGACCTCCTCCCTACGCAGACTTTGTGGCCACTACAGGGCTTTGTTACTTGGACATAACATGTCGTCCTGGGGCACATTCTGCTAACTGATGCTGCTCTTGTTCTTGAAGGGCCAGTATCTTTTTTTTGTCATCATAGAATGAGTCATCTATATCTACATACTGAGCGGGTTCTCCATGTTGTTGTTACAGTAGCCCGGGATGGACAAACCAAACACTGGCTCTAAATAAGGCCTAGTCCACATGGACCCGTGTACTTCTGAAACCGAAGTTTTTCGGGCTCCAGTGGCCAAACAGCCAAATTGCATAGAATAATACACGGTTTCAGAGGTACACAGGTACGTGTGGACTAGGCCTAAGACCATTTGCATTATTGCATTGACCAACATGGTTCATAATGGTTTGTATCACTGTTTGCTTGCACACAGTAAATATCATGTGTTCTTTCATTATCAGGCATGTTGTTAATGCGCTTAGCTCCTTGGATCCGTTCAGTTGGTCCCCTGATTTCCCCTCTTTGAATGACAAATACAGGCAGACTTTTAATTTGAGCTTTTTTGTCTCACACAGGTGCAGACCAAACACGTTAGTTGTAGTCTTTGCTATCTGTTCAAGTGCAACATTTTGGCCAAGATAATAGCAACATGAGGCGACACAACAGTTGGCTTTCGTCACCACTAGTTCTTTGATGTTGGTTTGGTGTGTCTGGGCCTTTAAGCTGCAGAAAACCTGCATTACCATAGCATGAGTAAAGCAATCTGTCTTGCGTCTCTTACATTTTATGTTCTCATGTCTTGTGTCAATGGAAAGGAGTGGCAGTGTGGCTCAGCAGTGGCAGGAAAGCTCTGGGAGGGATTTATACGTCCTTTATTCACCAACATGAATAATTTACTGAAGTTCAGGTGCAGTTTTACAATCAAGTTAAAGTCATTTGAAGTTAAGCTGTATCAATGCAGTGTGAAGAGGTCTGCAGTTATTTAAGTGAACAGTTGCAGAATTTTAATTACTAATAACGGATACATAATAGACATCAAGGTAGAAGTGCCCCCCACGGCATGGGCAGTACTGGCGAATGCTAAGGGCGCTGTCATCAATACGGGGCGCCACAAATGGAGGAAGAAAAAGAATCAATGCTTTTATTTTTCATTATTTTTTACAATACTATTACTAGAGAGGGAATTATGATGTATTATATATGGTAAAAATGCTTTTTTTCTTATTTTCTAAAATGTTTTTTGTGTAAAAGAAGGTTGTGTCTAAGGTTGTTTCATAAATGTGTATTACTGGATTTGTGCTCATTCAAAGGTAGAGTAATGAAGGACTGAATGACTTTAGGACATTTATTTTTTATAGTGTAGATTTCTGTGTACCCTGGAACAAAAGAAGAAAAAACATCAACAAAAAACAAAATTTATTAGGTTGTTTATTTGCATTTTGGTAATAAACATGCCGTACTTTGACTGTTGAGCTGCAGCAAAAGACAGTTTTTTTCTTTTCTCTTAAGAGGGAGCGGCCGAGAGCACCAAATGTGCCAGAACCGCCACTGTATGTTGGTACATGCGATCATGGTCACATCAACAGTAAGCTACAGGCAGAATGTGAACAGTCGCTGCCTTGATTTCAGCTGACAGGATTTTCCTCTGCTGCAGATTTACATGCGGGCCGAGTCACCATGGGGTGGCCTCCAGTTGCTGTCTACATTCTGGGTAAAATGTGGAGAGAAGCAGTAGGGGGAAACGGGAGTTCTCATCCTCAATTGAGCATCAATCTTGTGTATAAATGGGGCAAGTGAAAGGGATACTTAGTGAGAGAGATCTCCCCTTTGGACAGTCCTCAACAATAACAAATAAAGCAGAGCACTGCTGGCAGCTCGGAGGTGCAGGAGAAGGGAAAGTTGGGGATGTGTAGCTCGCTGCTGATGCTGCTGCTTCATTCTGTACAACACAACCTAAACACTTTGGGTCACAACACGGTCATTCACATTGGTCATTTTCTGACACTGTGTGTATGTGAAGAAGATTTATAGTCTCATTCATTGTAGTCAACTAAAAACAGGACTGTGCTGCAGTAGCTACAACACACTTCAGTCTCAGTCCTCTCACTCGGTGCAGCCTGACAGCCTTCAAACTGTGGAAAAGGCTGCCCTCAGCTGTTGAAATGCAACTGCCTGGTACATCATCGGCCCTGAAGATCTGAGTGATAACAGACGACAGCCTGCTGATGTAGATGGACTTGAACAGACTGAAATAGGTAAACAGGGGGTGACAGACTCACAGATTGTTCAGTTATGATTATTTCTATTTGATTTAAAGGACAAGTGATATTCTATTTTTGTCCTCTGTGCCATTGAGCTCCATTGCTGTTAAAAACACATCAGTGAGCAACACTGTTGCACAGGGTGGCATGTTTCTTCATTACCATGAACACACACTATTATTATTTTGTCTCAGATCCACACAAAACCATCCTGCTGCCCCAAATAATAACTACAGCACCAAATCCACCACTATAAATAGACCACAAAAAATGCACTCGTCCTTCCTTTTGTTTCAGTAATATTTGTGGAAAGCTACAGTGGCCACCTTTTTTTTCTTTTAATAAAACTACATATTTGTGAAGTGCTCTTGAAGTTTGGGCTTGGGGCAGAGAGCCACAGCCAGGAAGCCAGAAACTACTAAGACGGATGTTTTTTTTCATGTGTTGTGTTTAGAGCCACCGCTAAGGGCATGTGCAGCATTTACTGTGTGCGTAGGACACCAGTGGTAAAGGGGGCACCAGAACAGCCCAATATGGTCATCTCTGGTCATAATTATACAGTTGCATGCAAAAGTTTAGGCACCCCTGGTCAAAATTTTGTTTACTGTTTATAGCTAAGCAGGTAAAAGTTGACCCGATATCCAAAAGGCCTGAAGTTTAAGATGACATACGTATTTCTTAGGTGTCACTGCACAGTACAACAGTGCACCACCAGTCCAGAGTCTGATAAATCTTCCTGCAGGTCTTTTGCAGTCAAACAAAGGTTTTGATTTGCCTTTCTATCAATCCTACAAGCAGCTCCCTTTGAAAGTTTTCTTGGTCTGCCAGACCTCAACTTGACCTCCACAGTTCCTGTTAACTGCCATTTCTTAATTACATTATGACCTGAGGAAACAGCTACCTGAAAACACTTTGCTATCTTCTTATAGTCTTCTCCTGCTTTGTGGGCATCAGTTATTTTAGTTTTCTAGGCAGCTGTTTAGAGGAGCCCATGGCTGCTGATTGTTGGGACAAGGTTTCAGGAGTCAGAGTGTTTATAAAGCTTTGATGTTTGCATCACCTGGCCTCCTAACAATGATTGTGAACAAGCCATAGCCCTAACAAGCTAATTAAGGACTGAGACTCTGGTAAAAGTTGTCTGAGAGCTCAAATATCTTGGATTGCCCAAATTTCTGCATGGTGCTCCTTTTTTTCCACTCTAAAACTGAACAAAACAAACCAATAAAGTAACCTTACTCAACATGTTGGAAAGCATGTTTCATCTTAAACTTCATGACTTTTGAAGATCAGTTCATCTTCTACTCACTTAACTACTCACAGTAAAATAAATTTTGACGAGGGGTGCCCAAACTTTTTCATGTCACTGTACGTATTGCATTTTCTCTTCCCTCTCAGACACAACACGGTTTGAGCTGCGCTGCTGCTGGTTTCAGTGACCATGGCCCAGCTGCATAGCGAGCTCACCAAGCACTGCTCTCACGCTTCTAGGTTGATATTGATACAGTCAGTTGTCTTTACTGAGTGAAGGTTTTTAAAACTGAAGCTCGTTAAAACATACCTTTGTTAAATAATGGGACAGGAACATCTTTTCGTCTTTCTGTCAGCAGCAAGGATGCAGAACTCACTCAAAAGCTGTATAACGTATAATGACGTCATTAATGAGCCTGCAGCCAGGTAATGCAAATTTGTGCCTCTGTTGAGCCTCTCATAACTGCTGGAAAATGCCTGTTCCGTAGTTCTTCTGTAGTGGAGAAAACACTGTCTCTAAGGAACCACAATTTTGTGACTTTTCTTCTGTCATGGGTGACTAATGGGACAGTTCTGTTTTTCTTGTTATTTACTTTATTTTTTTTAACAGTAATGTTGTTGATATAAAATCATATCATATCAAATATCATTCTTCCTTTTATTCTATTGAAGGAGACTGCACACACGTGAATGTGTTTGCTTGCTCTGTAGTTAGTTCAATACTATAATATCAGTGTTGGACTCCTTACTTAAAATACACGCCACTATGGCCACCCCAATACAATCGCTGCCCGCCCCACCAACCGGTCCCCCCTCATGAAAATAATCAAAAATAATTAGAGGCCTTTCTGTGATGTTTTTAACCTTGAGAGGACTTGTTTCCAGTAAATGTTCTGTTTCTTACAATCAATGTACTCCTTCAAATTAAAGCTGTATTTGTCTTTTTAAGTAAAAGGACAACAAGCCTATTTGAAGAACAATGAATTGCCTAATACATGTATAAACAGATACATAATACATTAAAACAGGATTGTTGTGGAAGTCAAAAATGTTGAATGTTAACTGTGGTATTAGTCATGCACATCAGATAATTAGTAACATTAGCATAAGAAAAAGTACATCAATATTTACACAACTGGCATAGTTTTCAACTAGCCTGCATACTACAACAGCATAATTGAATTCCTGAAATTCAGTAACAGGTTTTGGTTTTGGTGCTAAGCCAAAATTTTCAGTGGCCCCATCTGGCTACCCCTATGAAAATGCGTGAATGTACACATGTAGGAACACAATTATCCCAGTAAGTTAAGCCCTGTTTGCACCAAGCAGTCCCGTACTGTTCAGTTCAGTACACATTTTTCCACTGTTAAAAGTTGTGGATGGTACCAATGAAACCGTTCCCAACTGTCCCCATTTTTGATCATCCCTCTGTTGTGGTACCTAGCACACAGATCTGGTACTAAAAGGTGGAGCTAGAAACACTGCAGTCTGGTGATTGGTCAATAAAGAGCCGTCACTCTTGCTCAGGGCTGAGTTGTGGCTGGTTTTGAAGCTTTTGCAGCCACTGTTCATACTGTGGTAAGTTTTACGGTACATACATTAGTAAACTACAACTAAGAAATGAAAGGATGTTTTGCTGCCTCTAGCAGCAGCTGTAGACTGAGAAAAGAATAACTTGATTCACTGCGCTGACCGGCAGCAACTTTTAAGGTGGGACATTTTCTTGTAATGTAACAACGCATGAGTTGACGATGTGAATCCATCAACACACCTCGATTTGTAATATGACAACTTTGACAGTTCCATTAGTTTTTATCGTCTCTCTTGGAGATGCCATACACTTTTATTAATGAGTGGATCTTCAAGCATTTAAAAATATATATAGTAATTTTGATTGGATCATGTGAACTGCATATATTCGAGTCCTCACTTGGAGAAAAAAAATGTATTGCAGCGAAATGTTCCTGTGGGCTCCAGCAACACTAAACCCCTGAGCTTGCCAGAGAAGGACTAAATGAACAAACCCACTATTTTTAAAAATATCCCTTCGCAAGAGACTCTCACTGTAGCCTGTTTTGTTTTGTTCTGAATGTCAGGTACCCTATCTAAAGGGTTACTTTTGCTTCCAAAGGTACCATACTGAAAGTGTGTGGTGTTTGGTGGGCTTTAAAGGTCCAGTGTGTAGGATTTAGGGGATTGGCAGAAATGGAATATAATAAGTAGGTTTTCTTTAGTGTTTAATCACCTGAAAATAAGAATGGTATTTTTGTTACCTTAGAATGAGCTGCCTATATCTACATACTGTAGGGAGCAGGTTCTTGTCCATGGAGATCACCATGTTGTACCACCATGGTTCTACAGATAACCCAAACACTGGCTCCAGATCAGCCCGGCTCAAAAGCTGTCAGAAGAGAGAGACCAAACGAGCTTGCTGCCAAGAACAACGATTTATAAAAGGGAAATTACGGTTTATTTCAACCTGTCTCCTATTGTCAGAAAAACATAAATTAATCAATACAAGTTCTTATCATTAGGAAATCAGTGATGAAATGCATGTATAGGTGTGTGGCAGTGGATATAGATAACAAACAAAAGAAAACCAGGAGCTGTCCTCAGATTGAGAGACAGCGACTGTCAAGGGAGGGAGGACAGACCAGGCCCAGGTGTGGCTCAGTCAGCTGACACCCTGCTCTTAGTTCCTGCAACACAACCTGAGAAGAGACCCCAACAGAGCAATCTAGGGAATAGGAGGAGGGTCACAAAGGCCAATCGCGTTTTTGCATTTTCGTGTTTTTGTATTTTCATTTTAGCCACTGTAGTCATCAGCACCTTCGTGGTGAACGCATTGGAATAGCACTGGATTTTTTTTATGTGAAACTGATTTATCTAATATTTCTAACCAGTTTAAATCACAGGGTCTATTTGCTGCAGAGAGAAGGAGACCTCTGTGGATAATTTGGCTCCTGGTGACAACATCCTGAATGTCTGGGTCTTAAGTTATAACAGGAAAAAGGTGAGCACACATTAGCAGGTGCTGGGCTAGCTGCCCATCTCTGACATGCCAAATAACATTGGAGAAACACTGATTTGTAACGTGAAACTGCTTCATTCAGTATTTTTACTAGTTTACATCACCTGATAATGTTGTTTTGGAGAGCAAGAGTCCTCCGCGGATAATTCGGTTCCTGGTGAAAACGTCCTGAACGTCTGTATCAGAAATAAGGTCAGCACAAATTGAGGACAAAAATGAGCACACTTTAGCAGGTGCTGGGCAAGCGGCATGTCTGTGACGTGCCATACAGCGTACGAGGAAGAGCGTAATTCGGCTCATGGTAAAAACCTCCCCAACAACAAACCCTGAAGCAATTCCATCTAGGAGAAGATTCAGCTGGTTGCATTCTGCAGTCCTCACTGCTAGAAGCCACAAAGTTGCCCAGAATCTTCAACAATCACCCCTTGATTTCATAAGTTATCAGCTTTATAGAGCTCCATATTTTAGGCCATTAATGAAGCATATCATTACTTCCAGCAGTGTGCCCTGCACTCTTGTGGACTGAACGGTGTGTCAGGTACTTTAAACTTAACAAAAATCATGTCAAGACTGTGTGTGTGTGTGTGTGTGTGTGTGTGTGTGTGTGTGTGTGTGTGTGTGTAGCAGCGCAATGAAGCTCAGTCGTCTTAGAGGAGTTATTGGTTATTGAAGCCTCTCCATGTGGCCCTCAGGAACAAACACAGTGAAAACACAGCTGTGGATGTCCAGTCCTCTGACAGGCCAGACCTCTACCGTGGAGGCCAGAGCATCCGTCTGCCTGAGGGGTCCAAACCCCACGCTACATTCCCGCTTCATGCGGTTTGCTTTATTTACTCTCTGGTCACATGTTCCCCGCTCAGTCGCAGCGGCTCTGGCAGAAGCAGTTTGCTTCACCGAGCCTCCCCTCTCTTTCTGCAGATGTTACAGACGTTTATTTGTATTTAGAGGGCCTTTGTTTTCTTCAGTTGCATCAGTAAGCTGTTCCTCCACCGGTGGGGTCACATGCCTTTGTGTCAGACTGTTTCTAGCAGTTGGACAGCTGAATCTTCTAGGGCCACAGTGCTCATGTGCTCCAGCCAAAGACTCAGAGGGGTCTTACTGCCTGTGATGCTCTGATTCAAGATCTGATGGTGAACTTGGAGTTATACATAAAACTTCTCTCCACCTGGGAAATGTTGTCATTTTTTTTGTTGTTGTTTGTTTGCATCTTTTATGTCTGCACTTTGAATGGGGACATGTATTTTACTGCTTCATTGCACTGCTGTGATGCTGTGGTTATTATCTTCAGACTATTGCTAGGCTACATGTTAAATATTTGTAAAACACACATGTCACATTTCTGTGACATGTGGAGGTGCCTGCTGGCATCAGACACTGATATAAAAAGCTGCCCTTTCACATCCGCATGACACATGTTGTCATTACTGTTTAAATGCGACTGGCAGGGTCATTGGGAAACGTGGCAGGACAGCAATGAAAGTTAAGGTTGAGGAAGTCCAAGGAGGGCAGAAGGGAATGGTGGTGGATGAATCCAACAACCACAGACTCTCACCTGGAAGGCCGGTGTTCGCTTACTGTAAGATTGTAAAGGCAAACCCTGTTCTTTTATTGTGAACCCAACAATGTACCTTTGTTCCCAAACTCAACCACCGTGCGTATTGGCAAAACAAAGCCACATGCATTTATTACTTAAGGAAAAACGTCAATTTGTGGTGTTGTATCGACGTAGTGGGTTAAATTTTAAAGAGACTGTATGGAAATTATACATTTCCTGTGAAAACTGAAGTGTACTTTGAAAACAGACAATGCATGCAACAGACAGAAGTTGACAAGGTGTCCAAGAACGTCAACATCCAACACATCCAGGGTACCATCATGGAAAGTCCATGACCAAATGTCGATATGTGATGAGGTCCGAGTGAGAATAGTTCAGGGAAACCCGAAGAAATGTCATGAGTATGTTGAGAAATAAATGAAGCAACATAATTGCCTGTCCATCAAGTCGTATAACATTTTCCATGTAACCGATACTAGTTGTGCAATAGAGCCAAGAGCAACATTTTGGAGATTACGGTTGCTTCTCCTGAACAAGGAATTACAATTCAGCATGGATCGTACACTAAGTCTGCCCTTTGTAGCCTAAACGCCACTTGTTGCTATGACCATATGGATGGTTTAATGAGATCCTTAAATGAATCCAAGCAGGTGGAGAGCAAAGACTACAAATATGAAAAACTGTGTGTGGCAATACCATAGGACATGCTATCCATATCCTGCTACATATCCATCAGCGTTGCAGATGGTTCTTCTCCAGGGACAGAGGTGCATCTTTTGTGGCTGTCTGTCCTCTTTTGGGATTTGTGGTTGTGGTTCATGAACCTAATTTTGAATTGATCTGAGCAATGCAGTGCTTCAGAATGCCAAAAGTTGATTCCCAGGTGGAACCAAAAAGAAAAAAAGAATGCAGGTCTTTCTTTACCTGAGGTGTGAACTGTGACGACATCAGTGGGCATTTCATATCCTACAGTTTGGAAAGAGAGGGTGGAGAAGGCAACAATGGAGACATTGAAAATACGTGTGCATTGGTCTATTCAATAGGTGATCCATGCTTGTTTTGGGGTAAAAAAACAGTGTTTGTAATGACACAACAAAATTTTGCTGGTAATCAATGCAATCTGCCATCTTGCTACTATTATTTACTTCCGCTGTGCTTTGTGCAATGTCCTCTGCTGATGACTCATCCTTGAGTATGGTGGTTTTGTTTAAAACTAGTGAAAACCTCAGCTGCTTTGCTGGATAGCAACTAAGTTCCAAGAAACCTGAAAGGAACTAGTTCCAGAACCAGAGCTGATTTGATGAAAAGGGGGTATTTGTGGTTGTCATGCTTCAGTGGGTGATGGCCTGTAGTGGATTGTGGTGAGCCTTATCCCTTTCCAGTAACTTGGGCCTTTCTGCATTTTCCTTATGTGAGGCAAGCTTGCTGCTTTGTTTTCAGACCCTGTATATACCAAGAAAAAAAGTTTTTTTTTTGTTGTTTTTTTTTTTTTTTTGGCAAAAAATTAACAAATCAGTAGAAGTAGTAACTGCTTTCTGGCTAAAGGCTGTGTTGTTCAAGTACTGGGTTGTGCTTTATTGCCTGTCTTGTTCATTTTGAATGAATCAGCATTTTAAGATTAAAAATGCATGCAGAATTTTAAAATGGACAAGGCTGCTAAACTATTACACCACAGGACAGTCTCCCATAACTTAATCAGCTCTAACCATCTTCTTCAAATCCCATCTTGTGGTACTCTCTGTCTCCGTATTTACACTGGCAGTCTGGTGACAGACAAGGCCTCTTGAAGGTTGAGGTTAGGGGCTAATAAGAAATGTAAAAAACTGCAAAGATGTCTTAAGCTACTTTCTCATATGAACTCCGGAGAATGTCCCAACAATCAGGTACATTTCCCTGTTGCACATGTAGCACACAACAAGACATCCTTTGTGTCAGACACTATCGTACCTATTGGCTTAATGTTATACTGGCTGTGCTTTGAAACAAATATATCAAAGCCGTTCCTTCACAAGATGTCAGTTCATCACATGTGTGCATCATTAAAGACAAAACAGCCAGTGTAGGTTGATTAAATACATTAAGGGAGTCACGTCTAAAGGAGAGACACACACATTCATGTTTCCCATCCCCGTCCCTCCCCTGTCCCTCTGTGGGGCATCATGTCACTTCCTCCTGGGAGCTGAAAGTCATAGGATCTTCATAAGTTTTTCCACCTGCTCCTCTGCCTCTGGTGTGAGGCCCGCCGGAGCAAACTGACAGGAGTCAAAGCCTCCATGTTGATTCAGCTTCCTCTCATCCAAAGCATTCCCTGAGGAACAGATCCTGTGTGTGGGACAGGGTGGGTAGGGGGTGGATGTGGCCTGGAGCAATCCATACAACATGTTTAAGTTCATAAAGAACTGATTTAAATCATGCTGTATAACTTTGTTGATTTAAAGTGGCAAAACTGGTGAAAAGTTGTCATCCTGGGTCAAACAGGAAGCTGTATCTTTTCACCTTCTGTGGTCTCTGTATCGTGGTCTATAAACGAGAGTGTAGGAGGGCATTCCCACTGTGTTCCCATAGGACCTTTTTAAACAGTACACACGCCACGCTGCAGAGGGAAAGGGTTAAGAAAACATACACACTCTCACTTTGATGTCCACTGTTCACTCACCTATGTATAGCCACAAGAACACATAAGAAAATATTGATACATCCAAAAAAAGACCATTGAAGTCCCAGCTTAGTGGAAGTCACGTGACATGAAAAACTTCTTAGTCAATGAAGACCAGAGTATTGCTTTTCATCTGGTAAGCTAGACTAGTGCTGTGTCCCAAATCAGATAACAGTACACTCACATGCAGTACACTGTAAATTTTGACATCGTTTAATCACAGATCAAACACGGCTGTTGCGCACTTTATGGAAATAATCAAAGACAGTTTTTCTGCTTATGCTAGCGATTTGCAACCAAGCGGAGAATTATTGCATTGTTGTATTATAGTTAACATTTCTCGCTCAACAAAATATACGCTTGCTGTACTGTATCTGCTTGTTTGCCCCCTTGTATTCTTCCTTAATTATTTATTGTTTTAAAATTTATTAACTTTCACATTATGAATGTGTATCACCAGCTAATCTATGATAATGTCTAATGATAAAATGTGCTGCTGTTAGTTAACTCGCAAGCTAACTTTACCATTCGCGTTACCATATCCCGTGCAGAATTAATCCAATAAACAAACTAATGGCTTATATCCAACAACAGTTCAACAGTTGTGAAAAATACACATGTATATTTAATGCTTCAGTGTTCACTAGTGCTCAATGACCAGAGAGAACACAGTAAAAGCAATGTTGCATTTGCTTTTGCTCAAGGTGTTGAAAACCTACTATAGAATACACTGCAGCACAACAGAGCAATAAACGCTCCCACTGGTAGGTGGGACCGACGTCGGCCTAAGGACGACATATCGGTCCTTATCTGACATCTGACAAGCATCTCCGCATGGGTGGATATCTTTAAATTTAATACTCTTTTGTCCCAGCTCATCAAACATCTCTGTTATGTTAGCTTTGGGTCGGCCCATACCTGTCCACATATGGAAGTTGCCACAGAAGGCGGAATTTCATGTCCGCGGTCTTTGTTTGGAACTGAGCTTGCAGGTCACAGCATCTCATCACAGTTGATTTCAGGTAATCTAATTGGAATAAATTGGCAGAAAATAGCTATGTTGATTATTCTGTGACTGTTTAAAGAGGTTCCTGAGTGGTGAGGCACAACTGGGTGTATAGCTTAGCACAGGTCCCCACCAGCTAATATCTTTCGTTAGGTGTTAGCTAGTTTAGCTCATGTTAGCTACACACGCTACAACTGTGGTGTTTTCATTTTATTTTCCCTAGTTGACGTTATCTGCTAATCGTGAGCACTCGTTTTGGGTTAAAAGTGGAAGTGCCCGGAGCTGCCACCCGTGGTCCCGGGCAGGGCCCGAGACTTGGGATCCACTCATAGTGAAGTTTAAGGATGCCATCGGTATGTTGTTAATGTGATTTTATGGGCAATTTATCAGTCAAGGTCTCCTCCTCTGCAAAGCAAACTGACCCGTTGGCTACAGGTAATAGCGCAGTTTTGAAACCACTGTTTTTCCGAGATGAAGGACTAATTGTTGAGCCGCTGTTAACAGTTAACGGATCCCATTATTTAGCCATTTCAACACTAAATTAAGCAGAGTGACGGACCCAAAGCCTTCAATCTGGCTTAAAGACAGCTAAAATGCTAAAAAAAAAAAAAAAAAAAAATACAGTGGTGAAGTTGGGATTTGTTTCTTGAAGTTATGTGCTTATCGTCTTCAGATATTGTTTGTGGAAATTTGAAAATAAAGTATCTCAAATTGACTTTTGTCTCTTCATTGTGCACTTTTACACACGAAATAGGGTAACAGTCAGCTATTTTTGATTGTTAGCATTGATTTCTCACATTGGATGGTGAAATATTTGTAGTTTGAAAGGTCCGACCTAAATGAATACAGGTTGTAGTTAACGAAGCATATGAATATAAAGATAGAAGGAGCGCTCACTGAGCGCAGCTTTTTTTATTGATCGTTTGAACTCCATGTTGGACATTTTCGATTAAAGGTCGACGTCTTGGCAACGTCTTGGCAATGAGCAAACACTCTCCCTGCTACGTCTTAATGATCTAAACTTGATACATTGAGCCGATGTCGGCCAGATGTAGGCCTATGTGTGCTGTCTGGGTAGTTAAATGGTTAACTAAAATATGTTTCTGAAAAAACAGGTGATGCTGTTCTTGGAATCATGGTTTATATGATAAGCACTGCCTACTTTTACCATTTGATCTCAGTTTGTAATGGTAAGTTTCCACAATTTAGGAAACAGTATGGCACCAAAGTCCTGTTGACAAATTCTTGTATTACACCCAAACAGTGCACGGAAATCTGTTTATGACATTTCAGGCGAAAAATCGGCAGTACAATAACATCATTTTGGTTTATATTTGATCAGCACTGCCTAGTTTTACCATTTGATCTGAGTTTGGTCTGAGTTTGAGGAGGGGGTACTCTCCCTCGATCCACTTCTATACTCTTTGGGTCTCATTCATGAAAAGTGAGTAAATCTGTGTGTAGATTAGCACATAAAAGCCTACTCTACTAAAAACCTACTCCGGATTCAGGAACGCCGCGGGAAACTCAGATTTGATCGTAAACACGTGTGTATGATCATGAATGCCAATCCATCGTAAAGTAACAGCGCGCTCCCGGTAATCAGCAATTAGCATAAATCCCCGCCCATGAATAGCCAATGACCACCATATAAGGAGGTGTAGGTGCATCCAGTCGACCTGTCAGTCATGGCGCAAAGAAAGAAAGAGAAAGAAAGAAAATAGAATTTTTCCAAAGCGGAGATCGAAATAAATTTGGGTGAAGTGGACTTAAGAAAAAACATTTTATTTTCTTCAGTTAGTAGTGGTGTGACAGGCAAAGCGAAGGCCTGGAGGGAGGTAACAGATGCTGTTAATGTTGTCTCCGTAGTACAAAGAACCATGTCAGAGGTCAAGCGTAAATGGTTTGATATGAAACTGGAAGCAAAGAAACGCATAAGCACACACACAAAAATACAGTGGTCACAGGAGGTGGAGGCTCACTGTCACAACTATCTGCTGCTGACGAGCGCATCGCTGGCATAATTGGGGAGACTTCTCTGTCAGGAATTATTCCTGACGGAGACGGCGACATACCTTCACTGCAGTCAACATCAAACCCAGACAATTAGGCGTTGTATCATAATAAATTCTGAAAACCATCACTGATAGCGTAGTGGTCACCAAACTAACAGAAGATTCATTTGTGGGGTTTTGAATGAAGTGGGAACAGGAAACCAGAGATGTTTTGTGCGTAATGGATAAACTCTAAATCAGTGACGGCTGTCGGAATGTAGAGCTATTTAACATTTATTTTAACAAATGATACGGATAACACATAGCCTACAGCAGTTTGTATGCATCGTCTTCAAATTATTTGAATCTTAATAGCCTAAAGTTTTGTTTTATACAACGTAAATTAATCATTTTCAAATCACATTTATTCATTCAAACAATCAAAAAGCCACAAAACAACAACAAACAAACACCTGTTGTCTCAAATAATTCTTTCAGCTGCTCCTGCTGCCCCTGCTGAACCCAGGCACCGAGGCCCAAGAGGCTGTGATCCGGCTGTCATTACGGATATTTTTATTATCATCATTCAACATGTAGAAAGAACGTGTAATCTATTGAGTCGATTTACATAGATAATTCACAATCACGAACCTAATCTGGATCTCAAACCTGCTAATTGCCAACTTATTTAACTAAATGTGTTATATTTTTAATATTTTGTCATGTTTAGATTACGTGTTTCAAAGGCATCTGTGTATTGTGTACATAACAGAGCGCAATACGAATTAAAGTTGTCATTTTCAATAGTGAAAAGCAATATTTATGTGCTTTACTAAATTTACACAAGCACTGCGAGTGGTCAGGAGCAGGAGTAGATTTTGTTAGTAGCTACAAAAAGATCGGAGCTACTAAAATATTGATGAATGCGGACATGCACGTAAATTTCCGTCTGCGAACAGTTTACACACAAATTCCTTCTGCTCACGTTTCATGAATGAGACCCTTTGTGTCCAGGATGGTGGGCATATGAAAATGTGGAAGTACAATCTGTAGTTTGAGCAACAGCCCAGGCCCCTAGATAGGGCGCCAGACTTTGAATCCAATTTGATATAGAGTCACATGAAGACTTAAATTAAGAAAGACACATCTGTAAATCATTCCCATTCAAGCTACCTGAGGGCTTAAAGTTAGTAGCCGGAAGTTAGCCACTTGGCCAGTATAGTCTTAGTTTGCTTGCTCTATGGGTCCAATGATGCAGAAAATCCAAGTAATTATACATTTGGGAAATCAAACTTTTTGGCTTCATGTGCCACTGAGCAACTTTCAAAAGCATGAATGGAGCTCCGTTTCCGATGCTGTATCCACCTCTCTTTATACATCCATGCAGCAGCCCCAGAGCCAGCTCAGACCCACAAGTGACACATCATTTGGCAGATTTAAGCTCGGAGATGATTAGGGAGATCTGGGTGCGTACAAGGTGGAGGGAAATTTGCCACAGTTCATTTACACATGCTACCCACATTGTTAAGATACAAAGCTGATTTAAAATCAGCAGAGTAAGTGCCAGAAGTTCTTATTGGTTGTACCAAATCATTACAACAAGATAACGACTCCTAAAGGTGTACTTTAAAATAAGGATTTCTAGTGTAAATATTTTTATTGCAGTTGAACGATTTCATCAGCAGGTCTGATTTAGAGTCCCATCTGTTTCAGACAATCCTTTTGTTCCATTTTGTATTTTTTGTTGTTGTCTGTTGGGTATGAAAGGCCAAATCTCTGTGAGGGCTTGGAGAGCTTCAACCCTCCACCTTGTCAGTGATGGATTAATTGTTTGCACAGTACACACCATTTTTATCCCAGACACTGCTCTTGTGATTACCATTTGCACATTGTCCAAGATGTATTAAAGGAAACGTGGTATGTCATTTCTTCTGGTTCATTTACAAACAGCTGCTTCCTCCATCTCGTCCATCCATGGGAGCTGCTTCTCTTTCTTCGAGAGTTTTTTTTTTAGCATTAGAATCCATCAAGCTCAACCTCTTCTGCAAACGTTTGTGGCATTTTTGCTTTTCAGAGGACCAATAAATTCTTTTTTGCGTAATGGGAATAACTTGTGACCTGAAACACAGCTGAGGGAGTTTTGTCAGCTCCATCCTCAAGATAACATGAGTGTTTTTATGATCAGCACTGTTGTTTTTGACTGCAATGATTAGTGAAGGAACATTATACTAACCCCACTTCACATCTGCAGTTGGACAGGTGGGCGCTGTCATGAGGCTAATCATGGAAAGTATTGGATTTTAGAATTTTTTTTTTCTCTTCTAATATCCTGTATGTTTTGGGTCATTCATCTTTTACTATTTACATACACTTACAATTGCTAGGATACAAGCTGTTTTATTGTTAGCTGCACCACAACACTGCTCTAAGGATGGCAATGCTTGTCAGTCCAGACTTTAATGTCTGTACAAAGAAGGAACAGATTGCCATAATATTTGGTGCATATATTGAAGGTGCCCAGTGCAGTCCAATATTCGAAATGTCACCTAGTTACCGCTAGTGCATTTACACAGATTCTATCTAGGGACTCTCAAACATTCAGTGAATACCATGCAGTTCACCGGCTGAAATTACAGTCCGCTATGAACCCTGGTTGTCCAGAAGAAGAACTAATGTCTCAAGCTCAGTCTGGAATTCATCATTATTACAGAGCTCCATAAAGTGGAAAAAAATCATTGGTTAAAATGCATTTTATGACACTTGAGAAGATGGAGGATGTTCAGGTTCTAGCACTCGCCCTTTTCCTGATACTGAGTTCATTGAAACACTCTGCAGTGACTTGCAAGGTTCCGCTCTTGACAAGTGTGATGTGGCAATGCTAGAGATTTTCACTTGGGTGGGGGTTGAATTAGAGTTGTCACAATACCAAAATTATGACTTTGATACAATACCTGCCAAAAATATCACGATACTCGATACTAACCATACAATACCAAAAATATGATACAACACCAAAATTACGATACGATACTGGCGTCTTTTAAAATATCTACAAATAATAGTAGTAGTACTTCCTTTACACCAACTTATTCCTGCCCAGCTTTTTGAACACTTAACAAACACAATTAATATTAGTATTAGCCTACAGCAAGATATACTAATAAAAACCACATGGTGGGATCATTGCATGGCTATGTAGACAAGTATGAGCACTTGCAGAGTTACATACGTTTACAGATGTGTGTTTGAGGGGGAAAAGTGAAGCTTTGTGGGATGAGTACATTAAAGATGGACACAGACTTAAAGGGCACTTTCTCCCCTTTATTGAAAAACAACAATGAAAAACATGCCACCACATGCCATTACACCAGTGCACACATGCCAACACTGGCAAACAATGAGACAACCATGCTGTCTGGCAGAATTGTGAGCTATTTACACTTACACTATTGCAAATGTTTAAATATCACAACTATTTTCACACTTGTGCATAACTTTCAGTTAACATTGCTTCTGTGAAAAATGTGATTTCATTACGTTAACCACACTGCATTATGATCACTGTCCTACGCATCATGACAACTTGGGGGAAACAGGGGAAATCGCTTGTCACGTAACTAGGCAACCTATTTTTACCTTGTTTATAGGCTGTATATGAGTGGGTATTCATGTAGCCTGATGTTTCCAAACGCATTCACTAACCTGTCGTTCTTTGAACTCTTTGAAAAGTTCAGGGTGTCTGTCTGAGAGGTGCTTTGCTAGATTAGACGTGATTCCTCCTTTGACTGCGTCGCTTTGTAACATCTTTTGCAGACGGGTCTCTGTGTGTCGGTGGGATTTCCTTCACTATCTGCAATGTATCCAAAAAATTCCAGATTTCACTTCGGCAATCTTTTTTAACAGCAAGCTGAGGACAGTCTGCAAGAGCTCCTGCTGCACTTGAGGCCATGTCTCCCCTGTGATCACTAGCTGCCTGTGACTGAGAGCTTCCTGCTGCGTGTGTGAGAACTGGCAGACCCGCCCACGCACTCTATGTGTGCAGGCAGCATTACAGGGCGTGCAGCAGTGAGTGCGCTCTGATTTCTATTTGCTTCTATTTGCTACTTTAATGAAGTATCGATACTAAAAAATATGTAATATCGTATCATTTTCAACGTGAGGGTACCGCGGTACCTTTCTGGTATCGATATAACTTGCAAGTCTAGTTTGAATTCAGGTGTCAGTCAGCATTTCTGTCGGAAGACTATCATAATGAACTGGTAGAAAGAGTCAGGACCACAGTGCAAGTAGAAGATGAGGGCACAAGAGACCTCATGCCTACATGTATAGATTAGAGGGTGACATAGGAGTGGATTTTCAGTCCTGTCCCATCCCATTCCCACAAAAATAATCCCATCCCATCCCATCCCAATCCCATGAAGAAGAAAAAAAAGAAATGCTGTCCCGTCCCAGTCCCACAAGAATGACTCCTGTCCCATCCCGCTCCCGTGTTTTAGTTGCAGTAAAACTTACTTCTATAACATGTTTGTTTGCTTTCTCATACTCATCCTCAACATGGCGAGAAACTATGCGTGCACTTGGCAGAACATCTCCAACGTCGACGCTGCTTCCATACTGAGCACCGATGTTAAGGAGCTCCTGAGCAACACTGGCGAAGCCTTGTCCGTCTACAATAGCGAAGGGTCTTAAATCTTGGCTGCACATGCGAACAATAGTTTTGGTTACTCGAGACATCACCGCCACTGGCACTTTACGCGTCACAAAAGAGGTGATTGTCGGCTGCCTTTCGCCGCCAGATTTACAGGTGTGTCTCTGAAGGCCACTCGTCCCTGAGTCACTCGTGTATTTCACAAGTAATTTACACGTCTTACAAGCAGCGTGCAAAGATTTAATGCTGTCACACTCGAGTCTTAAAAAAAATTCTTCAGCACACTTGCCCGAAAGCTTTGTAAGGGTGATGCGCAGATCATTTTCCTTCACTTTCACTTGTAACGCTGCCCTCCCTAACTCCTCCAACTCCATTTTGGTGGCTGGCTGCACCGTGCATCAAGATCCATATACGTCATGCGCTGGTCAGGTTGCAACCAACCACCAACCAGCCACCTGACAGGAGAGACTAAAAATGAATAAACAAGACAACAGATCGACCAGCTTTATACTAAAAATAAGGAAATAGCATTTATTCATTGTGGAACTGCATATTTGTATATAAAACCTTGACTATTGTTATTATGATTCCCAGTCCCGCCCATTCCCGTTGGCTTTTTTCCCATCCCGTCTCAATCACAAGTTTGAATCCGGGACTTATGGCGCGAGAAGTTTAATAAGTGAAAATGACATTGAAAAATATCATCTTCAAACTAGCCAGTCAGCTAAGGGGCAGCAACCTGAGTATTGTAGAAGCTGTGTGCACCCTGGCGTAGAAAATTAAGGGATTAAAACAAGTTAGGTCCTAATGAATATCCATCCATCCATCCATCCATCCATCTAGCTTGTGAGGTCAATAGGCTGAGGAGGGTACCACAAATGTCTCTCCTCCCAGCAACACTTTCCAGCTCCTCCTGGGAGATCCTAAGGCAATCCCAGGCCAGATGAGAAATATAATCCCTACGGTGTGTTCTGGGTCTGCCCCAGGGCCTCCTAACAGTTGGACATAAAGTTGGATGGAAATAATTCAGTAAGGAAATTATTCTTAAGCTAATGTAGTTTAAAGGCATACTATGCGGGATTTGTCACTTACAGACTGCAAATACAACATTCAAACTTGGCACTTCCTCAACACAATGAGACTGAGAAAGCAGAGGTGGTCAAGCGAGCTAGAGGGTAGATAAAGATAGGAAGCAATGTTAACGAGTACAAAGCATTGCATCTGAGAAATAACACATTATATTCTGATTCTGTTTTACAGCAGTTACATTCAGCTGAAGTCAATACTTCATCCTGTTCACTTGTCAAATACCGTCTCTTTGTCAATACTTTCAGCATCAGATACTGCCGTATAGAGGCACCTTTCGCAGCAGAATGATACACATCAGGCGGCAGCTATTTCTGACGGACGGGTGGAAAGAGAGGTAGATGGGACAAACCCCTGACTTTGCTCATTCATTTCTCGTGTTTCTGAGGAGCTCACATCCACAGAGCAGAGGAGAGATACGGAAACAGCCATCCGTGGTAATATGGAGTTCAGTATCTTGCCTGGGCATACTTCAGTATGAGGAGGTGGGGATCGAATCCGGATCTTGTGGTGGAGGACCTGCTCTACCTCCTGAGTCAAAGCTGACAATGCCCTTGTCATTAATCATTGGCCAGGTGTGAAGGTGTGAAAGTAAGCAGGGTTCGATCTTGTCCCTTAGGCTTTGTGTTTTCATTCTTCACATGAATTATCTCTGTCACACTGTGTGTGCAATACTATGACTGCCTTTGAGACTGTCTGAAGGTCAGGCCTCAAGCAAAGGAGTTCAGGTATCTCTGGGTATCTCTGGGTCTTGCTCAGAGTGAGGGTAGGATGGATCTTGAAATGGATAGGTGTGGCAGTGATGCGGGCGCTGCGCCAGACCGTCATGGAGAAGAGGGAGCTGAGCCGGAAGGGGAAGCTTTCGACTGAATGGTCCATCTACATCCCAACCCTCACCTATGGTCATTAGCTTGTGATACTGACCGAACAAATGAGATAGCGACTACAAGAGGCTGAAATGAGTTTCTTGGCTAATCCTTAGAGAAAGTGTAAGAAGCACAGACATCTGGAGGGAGCTCAGTGTTGAGGTGGTTTGAGCATCTGATCAGGATGCCTCCTGGGTGCCTCCTGTAAGAGGTTTTCCGGGCACATTCAACTTGTAGGAGGCCTTGAGGGAGACCCTTAACACCATGCAGGGATTACATATTTCATCTGGCATGGGAATCCCCCAGGAGGAGCTGGAAAGGGTCACTGGGGAGAGGGATGTCTAGGATGCTTTCCTTCGCCTGCTGCCCCTGTTTCCCAGCCCTGGATGAGTGCATGAAATAGATGGATGGACTGTTATACAGGGGAAGGCAGTCACTGAGCTGCCTGCTTGTTTCTGCTCTGTCTCCATCTCATGGAACACCAGCAACCACTCAGCTAACCGTTCCATTTCAGCCTCTGCTAGAGCTCATACTGAAAAAAGTGAATTGAATTCAGCTGGATTTTTGGATCGCTCTGCTGCAGAGTTGCAAGCAAAACTCTTGAGATTAGATGATGACATTGCTGATGATGTCAGCTTGTTTTATCACATCCTCCCAGCTTCCCGCAGAGTGCCAATTTGGGATGCTCTTACAGCATGAGAACAGAGACAGAAAATCAATCTGAAATGTTTGCCTGCCAGCCCTCTTCCATGTGCTCTCACTCAGTGGATGTTTAACCAAATTAGAAACAGTCTGACATGTGCCACTGGATGTCAGACATACATTTGGCAAAAAGTAGCATGTCAGAATGAGAGAGACATTAAGAATGGACTGAATGCAGGAACCTTTTTACGGGAAATTGGTTTTTTTTTTGCCCCCAGTGCCAGATAACCAAGTCAAACACTAAATAAATGCCTGTGAATAAATTTAACATATTTATTTTGTCCAGACCCATTCTCACAACAGACATTTTGACTTTTCCCAGTAGGAAAAGTGTTGCCCCCGTGGTCTAGCGTTGGCCAGGTGGGCATATGTGAAAATTAAATCCTGATAGTTTAAACAACAGACACACAAAGAGCGTGTTAGCAGCTTCACCACAGTATTTATTCTGTGTAATAAGGCAAATAAAGATTATGCACTTATTGAAACAACTTCGCAGTTCTATTACAGTTTTAACCATTTGTTTACATGTTGTATCAAACAAATGTCTTTTGTCTCTTTTTTTCCTATACAGAAAATAATCTCTAACACAAATCATAAACATAACCCTTTCATACCAATATATAGTAAGTGACAATTTAGTGTTATCACTGTAGCTGTTACCACAATATAGTTATACTTAAACCTTTGTTTTACTTTTGCTCAGCTTTAACATTCATAAAACATCATAAAATAACAAGAATGAAATATTAAGTGCATGAAACCGGTTGTTTTCAGTACAAATTAAGAAAACACATATCACAGCCTGCTCCTTTAACGGCAAGATGGCGTATGTACATCAGGCAACGTTCCTAATAAAGTTACATTCATATGCTGGTGCAGGCGCCATATTTCTACTGTTCCCATATGCTCCAACAGCATTAGCTAGGCACAAAAACAATAAAAGTAACAATTAACTCAAAATACTCTCAGTATACTCATGCCATATACCACAAATAACATCAACAGATTGAAACAAGTGAACTGAGCTGTCTGTAATCTCACATTCTTATTAAAATCTACAGGTTAGCTTATTAGCATCTTCAATGTAGACTCAATGGGTCCGCTAGCTTAGCACATTAGCATGTTGTTGAATGGTCCAGTAAATCACACAATACTACAAAACAAACTCTACCGCTGTTACTTTGACACAAACCAATACACATACAACATTAACAACATGTTTATCTTTCAGACTGTGATGTGCCGGTGCCTTCTGGAGGAATATTTACCCACCTGACAGTTGAAAACAACAGACACACGAAGGGCGTGTTAGCAGCTTCACCACAGTATTTATTCTGTGGTGGTGCGTGTCTCAGGGTATGTCAACCTCCCTAGCAACCAACATGAGTATCATTTTTAGGAAAGGCATTTGTGATGAAATGACATTTACATGAATTAAACCCAGAAAAATTCTGAGGTATCTTTTATTCTTTTAAACACTTTTATATTTTTTAAAATTCAGACTTTAATCATGACTATCATGTTTTTAATCATTTCTCATGAACTGTTTTTTATACACCTTTTTTTTTTAACCATTTTTAATCACATTAACCTTGACCATGAGCTTTTTAACCCATTACACACTTTTTAACTATGCACTTTTTAACCCATTACAAAAGCACAGATGTTACTAATAACAATAAAGATGACTCTATCCTATTGAAGTGTGCCAGTTAAAGTGACAGAAGACCAGCATGCAGGATACCAGAAACCTATATTCAGATGACATTCAAAATGTCTTCTACAAAAAAGGCCTATTGTACAGGGTGTTAAGCCAGACAAGCTATTTTAAAAATATATTACTGATCCTTCAGTAATTGGATCCAACTCTCAAATGTTACAGTGGTTATGATGAATTTCTTCATTAAAATTCTATTCAAAAAAATTTACCACCCTCTGTTTACATAGATCGTATCGACACCTCTTTCGGTTTACAAGAAACAGCATCGTTCGTCGAGCCCTAGACTTCCAGTCAGACCACTACTGCACTTACATAGCATTTGAAATGCTGAATTTTAGTCCTCCTGAACTAAAATACACACTGTGGGAAATGGCAAAATTAGTTTTAGGACCTTGCTGCTCAATTGTAGGTTGTTCCCTTCGACAGGGTACAAATTTGATGTCAGATATAAAAGTCCCCCACTTCCCTGATAAAATGAACAAGTGCAAAGCGTGGATTGCAGTGGTAAAAACCTCTTAAATGTCTGGATCAGCAAAAACGTGAGCATGCATTAGCATGTTATGGACAAGCCGCCTGTCAACAATCCAAACAGAGTGGTAAAACACTGATTTGTGATGTGAAACTGCTCTGTGCAGTGTTCTGAGGGGTAGTACACATGCCACATCTTTGGAGCCTTCAAATTCATTGTTTTTAATGCAGACCTGCAGCAGTCGCGCTTAAACACCAGACTGATGCCAGCACGGCGCACATGCATGCCCAAGCGTTATTTTTTTAGGGCATGATGGCTGTGCCCCGAAAAAAAACGGAGTCGCATCGCATGTCATGTGATGAGAACCGACCAATCACAGCCAACAGATATCTTTCCCTCCACCCGTAAATATCAGTCTGTGATAAATATGGAGAAGTTTATCATTTCAGTACAGGGCTGCCAGAGCTTCTGTCCCACGAACAATAGGCCTACACACTAACAGCACCTGGAGCTCTGGAGATCAGCTCTGCACCCAGGATTTCAGGCAAATAGGCTGTGATAGGGTGCTAGTTGAGGTTGCTTAGCAACCTCAGACGCAACCTGCTGCCACGCTCTTGAAAACTGGCACAGAGAAGGCACAAAAGTTGCACCCAGTAACTGACCTCATTTTTTAAGGCGTTTAAAGATGCGGCACAGCCTCTTACTGGTTTTAATCGTCTGGGGCCTCATTTAGAACCACTGTGTACGCACAAAAAAGGGCTGAAAATATGTGTACACCATCTTCTAAGCATAAATTCATGAAGGAAATGTGCCTAAATTTGGGGAAACTCTGACCTGTGCGTATGAAGGCAGAGGGAAAATAGCGCCTCTACAGGCAAAGATTTTTGAGTCTTGCAGGGCCTTTTCTGAAAGTACAGATGCAGATTTTAAGTTATTAAAAGGATTATCAGGGAAACCTATGAGCTACATAGCAAACAAGCCCCCAGTCGAGGTAGTCGTAGGTTAGGAGAAGCGCCCTCTTGGAAGTGGCTTGAGCTATCAGGTAAAGAAGTTCAGAAAAGCTTGATGAAGATTAAGATTATTTTATTATCACTTGTGGGCAGCTGCAGCTTATTTCAATAGAAAAACATTTGCAATATAATAAAATATTTTACTGGTTTAACACTGGAAAGTAAACGTTGGATAAGACAAAATTATACAATACTGTTACAGTAATTTGAGAAGTTAAAAATGGGATAACAAAATGAAAATTCATTATAGTTAGTTGTGTGAGAGACAGATAAGAGACAGAGAGATATCATGGCCACATGTGTTCTGCAGATCTTTGCTGTCGCAATGTGTTTTCCTCAGCCTATGCCTCAATGATGTGTGGCTGGAAATTAGACAACACACACCACAAACCATACCTGGTTTATATTTCCTAACCTGGCGTTGGGGATCTTAACAGATACTATATTAAATTTCTTGACTTTGGCTATTGCACTTTCTATATGCACCAGGTGTTTGGTTGTTTTCTTTGTCATCTCAACATCTGGGACTGGCATTTGAGGATTTGACTTTGCAAAAGGAGGAATGTTAAGTTCAAGGCCAAACAACATCACATCTTTCTTAATGAGAAACCCCTTATCCACCATGAGCCCATCACCTCTCTTGAGGTAGCCGCACTGAATCAGATCTTAAAGTAGATCTTTGATTTTGCATTGTTTAAATATCTCTTGATCAGATATTGCTCCTGTGTAAAGTGTGGATACAAACATGTCACTGTCGGGATCATAGCAGATCAGTGACTTGAGTGTGTTGGCAGACTTGTAGTTGAAATAAGTCTGACTTCTTAGTAACAGTGAGCTTTGTTTCCCTATCTGTATCTCTGTGCAGTCTACAATTGCAAAAGTTGTTGAGAACTCTGCTTTGTAGTTGTCGGGTATGTTTCCTGTGATGCTGTCCTGGTGTGGCCAAACACACACACTACCTAGCCTACCATCTATGTATTCAGTCCATGACTTGAATCAAGTGCTAACACTTTGCAGATCAATCTGAAATTTGAATGCTAGTTCTTTTAGGTCAAAGTTTTGTCTCAGTTTCATAAGGACAAGGAAGAATTGTTGACAAAGGCATCTGTTGGATCTGATAGTTCACTTTCTCATGTGTCAAGAGGATGTGTGTCTGTGGGGCTGTTTCATTGTCTGATATTCTGAAAAAAGTGCATAGTTTGTTAAATCCATCATAAGTCAACTCAGTGCAATATTGGGAGAAGTTAGATACATTGCTGTTATTTACTGTCTCTGCTGTGAGTAGGTTAGAAGCCGGACAGTCTTGTAGTTTCTCCCTTACAGATTCTTTTTCTTTTTCTTTTTGAGCAAGAGAAGTCTTCCAGTTCCTCTCGTGTTTCTGTCATCTGGGGTTGTACTCTGAAAACACTGTAATGAAATTATTGGGGGGGGACACACAATAGAAACACAATATAAATGTGAATAATTTACAGATATTGCAAAAAAAAAAAAAAAGCAGAGGCAATACAGAAAGAAAATAGACAGCAGAACAGCAACATCTGGCATTGTGTCCGCTCTCCTTGTCTTACTTCATCCTCTTTTAAGAGTATAGACCAGGAAAGCAGCCTTTGAGCAGCTTGCCACTAGCATACTGAGGAAGAAGACGACAGTGCAAAGCAAAGCAATGAAGAGTTGCCTGGAGGTTGAGCCAGTTGCTGCAACCTAATACACAGAAGTCATTGGAAACCAAGTCTACATGTGTGGCTAAGATACATCTCCTGACAGAAAAGTCCTTCAGAGTGGTGATGACCCAAGCTATGGATTGCTAGAAATAATATGCCCACTTCCCCCTTTCGGTAACTGTTTCACTCTCCTCTGTAGTGGTGTCCTTCACTGTCTCTCCTGTGGTGTCCATGGAAGCACCTTGTGATCACACTCTGTAAAAATGATATGTTGTGTTATCAATTCAGTTATTTGATGCTGCTTTGATGTTGTGTTAGAAATAAAATTCATTGTCCATAAAATGAGATTTGTGACTTCAAATATTACATGTTTTGGTATTGTAAACACACATAAGGATTTTATAAATCTTAAGAGATTTTTTTATCTGTGAGAGACCCCACACATAAAGATAATCTCTTAGCTCCGATATTCTTAACACAGCACACCACACACATGACGATTCTGTCCCACAACCGATCAAGAATCTCGTTCTCCAAACCAGAAGCGTTACCACGTGATCTAACAGAGACGAAGAAGAAGCCGTGGGATATCCAGAAATCAGACGGAAGATGAAACATAGCAACAACCCCCAACAACCACAGACTGAGAAAAACACAACACGAAACATGGAAGAGGGAATGATGGTGGTTTTGGGAATATTGCTGACCGAAAAATCCCAAACAAAAAAAAAAGTAAAGAATGTGGAAAAAATCCTGGAGACAGCATGAACACAGACTTTATAACCTACTGAGCGAGCAAGAGGTGAGTTGCTCTCAAATTAGGCTAATGGCTGGTGTTAGCCTAGTAACATTATAGCCTAAACATAGCTAAATAAATCTGGCAGCCAAAGAGACATTGTACATGGTTAATTGTGTTAAAGTCATTCATTTGTATTATGTTGACAGATAACTGACAGAGCAGGTTTCCAGGGGCTGCTAAGGATGAACGCAGAGGAGTGTGAGTACGTTCTCAACAAAGTAGCCCCTGTGATAACAAAAAAAAACACAAGATGGAGATTAGCCATCACTGAGAGACTGGCTGTAACTCTCCGCTACTTGGCAACAGGTTCGTAGCTCAAGATATGAAGCTGTTGTGTACACACACACACACACACACACACACATTAAGTGTCAGTGCTGGCTAGTGCTAGCTACCAATACTAGCCGTGAGCTTGCATGAGCTTGCTAGTTGCCAAGTGAGGTTGGGATTTGGAGTAGCATTTGATGGAACAGGGAGATTATGCCTGTTTGGACGAATAGCTAACAAGCTAGCTTTCTTGCTGGTTTAACGTTAGCTACTATGATTACACCACTGGCTGGAGCAAGACTAGCTGTTAGCTAGCTAGCTAGCTATTAGCTTACCTGATAACTCCATGGCACTGGCAATTTCTTGCCAACTCTTGTCCTTGTTGTTCCTGTTGTGATACGACTTGGCGGAGGCATGATAAACACTCTTGGGTTTCCCACAGCTCTGGTCCTCCATTTCCAACGTTCACCTGACTTTGTGCTTCGGGTCGGCCATGCTTACTTCTTTATTTACTATGTCTGCTGCCTTGTTCCTCAGTCAGCTCGCTTCTTGATGGGCTACATTCCGTTCCACATCACAATTCACGGAGTTAGGACTCGGGAGTCGTCGGCTTTCCCCACACACATGAGGACTTTTGATCGTAAATAATGAACAAGTTTGTTTGATTGTCGGCCCTGACTCTTTTCTGAGCAGAATATTGGGACAAATTGACTCACCTTAACACACCTCACACCACCGGATAATCATATAGGATAATCTTATGAGACATAAGATAACCAGGCGTTTGCCGTCCTTGGTCGGGAAGGGGGAAAATTAGGACAAAATTAGCCCGATTATCTTTATGTGTGTACCCTGCTTTAGTCATATAAGCTTTAACTTGTTAATAGATCACAAACTGATACCTTAGACTGTTTTATAGAATCTATGAAGTCATTCTATAACATTAGTCTTATATGACCTACATTTTTTAGGAGGTGGTCAACATCTGACTGCATTTCCTTTGCCATCAGAAACAGCAGAAACTGGGTTTGGTTACTGGGGACTGGGCTCCTCTTTGACAAAGTGCTGAGATAGTAATGAAAACATAGTATTACATTGTGACGTCCATCTAACGTTACCCACTTGGTTTGGTAGAGCTTGACTGTAAAATCTTAACGTTAGCCTTACCAGTTTGGCAGTGGGTCAGTGATGGTCTGGGGAGACAAATCGCACAGACCTCCATGTCATAGCCAACAGTACCCTGACGGCTGTTAGGTACCGGGATGATATCTTCAGATTGACTGTCAGACGTTATGCTGGTGCAGCAGGCCCTGGGTTCTTCCTGGTGCTGGACAATGTCTGGCCTCATGTAAGCGGAGTGATTAGGCAGTTCCTGGATGATGAAGGCAATGGTGCCATTGACTGGCCTTCTGATTCCTCTGACCTGAATCCAACTGCGCTCTTACTGTATGGGACATTATGTTTCTAACGCCACCAAGTACCACCACAGACTGTCCAGGAACTCACGGATGCCCTGATCTAGGTCTGGGAGGAGATCCCCCAGGACACCATCTGCTGACTTTTCAGGAGCATGCCCAGGAGTGCATACAGGCACACAGGGGCCATACACACTACTGAGTCACATTATGAGTTGCAGTGCTAAAGTTCACACAAGTTGCATCAGCCTGTGATTTACAGTGTGATTTTGAATCCAGTCCTCAGTGGGTTGATGATTTTGGTTTCCACTGACTGTTCTTACGTCATATGGTTCTCAATATGTTATAAAATGTACATCAGTAAAGATTTTCAACTTGAATAATTCGCTCAATAAGATCTGATGTTGGATTTAAGTGTTCCCTTCATTTTTCTGAGCAGTGTAATTGTATCAGTGTTGCTGCACTCCTTAGTGGCCACAGGATTACTTAATACCTCTTTAACTTAATGGGAAAATGACCGTTATCTCAGTAATGTATTTGGCTTTTGTTGGTTCTCACAACCACAGTTCCCCACATGTGTTCAGTTCCAGCTCATCCTGTTCTCTCACACTCTCACACTCCTCCTTTACACAGCATTTAACTACATGGGACAACTGCCAAGGCCAACAACCTGACAGGACCGAGCAGAAAAATGAACAGACACACACCTTTAAATGAACAAAGTAAGCCCTGCGGGAAAACATTTTACTCTAATTTCTCACGAAAAGTTATTTAAAGTGCAAGGTAGAAGCATATTTTGGATTTGTGTTTCCAGTCATTGAAGTTTTCCCTATAAATCACTGCCTGTATTATGTGAGGTCTCCACACTCCATATCACTCTCCCATTGTGTCACCCTCTACTTGTTATTACATCAGATATGTAAGTGCAAATGCCTGACATGGTAACATGGGAAACAACGGTGAGGAAATGGTGTGTTGCAGCTCTATTGGACTGAAGGAGACCTCCATCTTAGAATCAGATAGACCTTATCTGTCAAAAATTACTTAAGTGGCTCCTTATAAAGGTATTTTTCTATATAAATGCTTGTCTGCAAAACAGACAGTGTAGACCTCTGAAGACATTAGGCAAAGTGATTCAAAAAGTCAGATTTTAGACTGACAAATTAAAATTGCTTTCAGTATGAGGCTCTGTATACAGCAAAACAGAAACTGAATAGATTTGAAGTGAAGTGTAGATCTGTTACTGTAGCAACTCCACCTCGTCGTCCATCCAGACAAAGTTATCTGTGCATGCTTTCGCCATTATGTCTTCTTTGTTTTGGTTTGTAATCACTCCATTGTAGAGGAAGGCACTTTAGCGCAGGCTTTGCAAATTTACACTGCCACCCATTGGCCTGGTGTGCATACTACAGCGTTTCCAGTAGATTTTGCGGCTCTGTGTGAACGGGGATCGTTTCAATAACGTCGTAATATAAACGCAGAAGTTTTTTAAAACGCAACGGACAGACTTTTTCGTTTTTAGAGAAACTGTTGTCGTCTAAACAGGGCCTGAATCTTTGAGAGAATATGTAAGGAACTGCTCCACATAGGGCTGGGCACAATGGCTTATAAATAATATTGCAATATTTTAGGCTATATTGGCATGCAGAATATATATATTTTTATATGTTATATTTTTATCTCCTCTTAACTATTGTAGACTACTCAGGGTCCGACATTAACGGTTGCCCGAATGCCCGGGGCAAGTAAAAATAGCCAGCGGGCCAGCAGACCCTGCGCAGACATGCCCGATTGGGCAAGCAGCACCGACTCAGATTTTTTTTTTTTATTATTATTTTTAATCGCAGGGCAGGAATTATACCACAGCCAAACGGCCAGTGCCGTGGAGTCCCCGGTGTGTGGCCATAATGCCCCTCCTACCCATACGGCCAGTGTAGCATGCCCTGTTTTTTATGACAAACAGCATAGCAATGCTACGACACTCCGAGACACACACACACACATAATGTTACCGGACAGCCTATTATCCTTAGCCGCTAACGTTAGCTCATGTTAGCACAGTTACCACACAGAAACTTTTACAAAGGGTCATAATGTGCTTCTAGTCACTGTCAAATCGCCAGCGAAAGCTTTTTACACTGCGGACACGGAGATGGGACAAAGATCCTCTGTGAAGGAAGATGGTTCACTCTGCTCTGCCGCCAGGAACAAACTGGGAGGCAAAGATCCTCTCTGAAGAAGGGGGCTCACTTTGCTGCAGGGGTCACCAAAACGTTTTTTTGTTTTTTTCTTTTAATAAATTGAACACACATTAAAGAACATACAAGATCCTGTAAAGAATTAATACATATAATACAATACAATAAACATTGTCTAATTTAATGAAGGAAGAGGATTTTTTAAAGGCAAATAAAATATTGGGGATTTATGTTAAAATATTCATAGAGACATATAAATGATTATATAATTAAAGATATGTAGGCTATGTTAGGTGAATACTCCTGTCAGTGACCCTGACCACTGGCACTGGCAAAAGAACTGGAGTTGGTCCCCGGACGCTGCACTGCTCCCAGTGTATACAGTAGGATGGGTCAAATGCAGGGGTCAGATTTCGTTTCAATGTATGTTATGTGCTGAGAAAGGACAATAAAGACTTCTTCTAATAATAATTTCTTAATAACTGGGAGATAACAAAAGAGATTTCAAAGACTTAAAAAATAAGGGACATGAATCAAAACAACAAGAAACGAGATATATCCCCAGTCATGCACACCCAGTTTTAACAAACTCAGTACTGTTTTTCAACACATATCTTGTTTTGTCTTCATTCAGTGTAATTAGCACATATTGTTATTGCGCCATTGGTTTTGGCCTTGGTACCCCACATTTTGTCCGTGATGCCCCAATAAATTTGTATTTATCAAAGGCCAAAGTGGCCTTGCCCTAAAAATGACTTAATTCCAGGCCTGTAATCGTGTATTTCCTCTCCTGTTTCTGTCCTCGGAGGGGCCAGTTGCAGTGTGCTGCTTTTTTATGTGCTGCTGCACACTGCTGCGGCTAAGCCTCTCTGCTGACATAAGATATAAGTTATGAGCGAAAATATGCACCACACAGCCAGGAAAAGAACCTCTTAAGCAGGGCAAGTAAGAATTTCGATGGGGCAAGTAGATTTGAGAAGTACTTGCCCGACAGGGCAAGTAGGAAAAAACCTTAACGTCGGACCCTGCTACTAAGATAGTACTGTTACAATATAGTCAAATAAAGTGCTGTTATAATCAAGTTATATGAAGTGCTGCTCTTATAAAGTATTATAAATTAAAGAATAATAATAATAAAGTTTAATAAAATACTGTCAAAATAAAACTAAAGAACTGTTATAATAAAGGAAAATTAAGTACTGTAATAATGTTGAATAAAGTACTGTTAGAATGAAGTTAAATTACTGTTCTAATAAAGTTATGTTAAGATACTGTTTTAATGAAGTTATATAAAGTGCCGTTCTAATAAAGTTAAATAAATTACTGTTAAAATACAGCACAATAGAGAACTGTTATTATAAGGTCAACTTAAGAGCTGTAATAATGAAGTTAAATAAAGTGCCTTAATATAACGTTAAAGTATTGTTCTAAAGAAGTGAAAGCAAATGAAGTTCTTTTATAATAAACATAAATTAAGTGCTGTTAATATAAAATTACATGAAGTTCTGTTATAATAAATATAAATCAAATTTTGTTATAATAAAGATAAATAAGGTACTGTTGCTCTTAATTTAAATGAAGTGCTGTTCAAATAAAGTTAAATAAAGCACTGTTGCAATTAAGTTAAATAAAGTATTGGTATAATAAAGTTGAATAGGGTACGGTTATAATAAATTACTGTTGTAATAAAGTTAAATTAAGTACTGTTGTAATAAAGTTAAATTAAGTACTGTTATAATAAAATAAAATTGAATAAAGTACTGATGTAGTGAATGTTATTAAAGTACTCTAATAATAAAGTTAATTAAAGTACGATCATAATAAAATAATTCCAAGCAGAACCGCTGATGCTTTTATTCTGGAGTACCCTGCTTGACTGTTAGCAGTTATGGAAAGTTAAACTGTTATCACAGCACCACTTAATGTGAGGATTTACTCACTGTGAGCTGGGAACAAATTAACAGCTCTCCACTTTCACAGGTGCTCCACGGTAGCAAAATATGACGTAATGGTCACAGTCGGGGGCCCCACAGAAACAAAACACATCCCGCCTGCTAACACTATCGCCCAGGAGTTTGTGGTGCGGCTGGGCAGGGGAGTGCATGTTACGTATCATATTTGTAAGTTGTTTTTTTAATTTCTGTTTGATGTTTTTATTGATGTTCACGATGTAGTCATTTTATACATCCCACATGGAACAAGCAGCAATACATGGTGTATGATCTATATATTGCCAAGCCCTGGCTCCATGTTATTTTTCTGACTGGAATGTGGTCAATTTTCTGATCAGTGTTGTTGACATAATACTCTTTCCATACCATTTATACACTTCAGCCAGACACATAAAACAAACAGCAGTAAACTCAGCCAACCTCATGTGGTCTGCCATCAAGTTAAAAAGTCACCATTTTGTAATTCAGCAATTCTGTGATTTCCTTTTTTCCTAAGCCACAATGTTTTATTTGTGTCCTCTGTGCTGTTATGTGTTTCTTTTTCCTGTTTTCCTAGAGTTGTTGCAGCACAGAATACTGTTTCCTTATAGGCTGCCAACAAAATGAAGAACATTTGTGCCAGTGGTACCAAAGTTCAATGCAGCACATAATGTAATGGGTGTTCTACTCATAGAGCCAACCAGGAAATGAATCTAGTTTATTAATTTCCACGCTCATGCTGTCTTTGCTCAGTGCTTTATGAAAATAGTAACTATTCTTTCAACACTTACACTGGCTCACTACGTGATGCTTTAAAGACATGGTTCTGGTGTTTTCTGGGTGTATTCTCTTTCTTGGCTTTATGATGGGGGTTTAATGATTAAACATTTCATTTTATTAATATCTATAAATGTGAAGGCAGGGCTCAGCTCTGAACAGCTTTTGTTTTTTAAAAAAATATTTTCTGATCCAAACCATCTTAGGTTCTTCTGTTTAAACTGTGTGCATGCAATGCAGTAAAATGTGTGTGTTTAAGGTGAAAGCTGGGAATTATTTTGATTTAATAAATGCATGTAATCCAGCATCAATCTCTCAGTGAGTATGACACAAAGTCTTTTCTATGTGGAGAATAAAAGATGATTTGTGACTCTGTCCAGAACTGTGGAAATGCTGTTGCCTGAATGAGGCAAAACAATTTGAATCATCTAAGTGAGTCAACTAAGACTACATCACATAAGTATGTGGACACTTGGACATTACACCCAAAAAGCAGATGGCCAAGGCAATAGATACCTACAGCTTAGGCTCTGATTTTTATAGCTCAGAGCCTAATACATTCTCACTCAGAGCTCGTCACATATCCACATTAGGTCATGGACTTGTCATGTTGACATATTATGTGCAAGGTACCCTGGGTGCTTTGGTTGTTGATGTTCCGGGACGCCATGTTAACTTCAGCCTGTTACATGCATTGTCTGTTTTCAAAATACACTTATGTTTTCACAGGAAATTAACTGTTTACATACATTCTCTTTCAAAATAAACGCACTACATCGGTACAACAGTCCGAGTATATGTTTTCTTTCCTCAAACAACAAACGCTTTGTTTGTCGTTTTCAGTGTTGGGTAAGGGTTACTTTAAAAGTAATCAAAGTACGTTACTGTGTTACTTTTTAAAAAACAGAACCATCTGCTGCCGTAGACAACTGTATGACAACAACACCCCAGCGTTTTTAATATTTCCTCTAGGGATGTTACCACACAGAGTAAAAGGGGGAAATGAAGGTGTGAAACAGCAGAGGCACTTTGTCAACCTGCTGAGTTAACGTTACTGTCATTAGCATCAAGCTAGCAAACAATGCTACATCCTCACGGTTGGACATAAAGTAATAACATTAACAAATAGCGGCGGGGCTTTTACTCACCACAACTGCAGAGGCTCCCAGCTTCATTTGAAACAAACTACATTATAGCGATCCATTATTTATTAATCCCTCTGTGTGTTTATATATTTACTTTTTATCTGCTCCATTGTCTTTGTAAAGTTAACACATCGCACCGTCATTTCAAACTCAGCACTTGTTTCAAATTAAAAGCCCCTTATAACCTCGGCTGAGAGAATCCCTCCATTTTCTAAAAAGGCTTTTATTCTGAAACATTTGTCAGAACTTCCTGTGGAAGGTACAGTAGCTTGATAGTTTACATATGGCGCTTCAAATGTAGCTCCTGCCATCTGCTGACGCTTTTAGGTGACTACAGCAACATGTCGGCTGGCACATGAACACACACAGTGACTCAAATAATAGTCAAAGTAATAAAAATAGGTCAAGAATAACCTGATGACATCACACACGCCGTGAAAGACGACCGGGGATAATTGGTGAGTACCAGCGTGTAGCGTGTACCAGGCATAATGCAAGTCCTGAGTCTGAAATATGTCTGTCAGCGAGTCCTACTCCACCTATTTAGACTCCACCGTAGACAACGGCAGCATTTCTCCGACCACGTAGCGAGCCACAAGCTCCGTGGCTTCTTCCAGACTGATAGGTTTAACGTTATCTCCTTCATTAGAACCAAACAACAGTTGTTGCTGTTTCGGAGCTGAAGGACCAGCGTTCTAAAAGTAACGGAAGTAACTGATGTCTTGTTTGAAAATGTACTTGAGTATTTGATTACTCAAACAGCAAACTAACGCGTTAGGTTACTCCCAAAAAGTAATCAAAGTACTCTAGCGCGTTACTTTGTAACGCGTTATACCCAACTCTGGTCGTTTCGCCAACGCATACATGTTGTTGGGTTTAGGCAACAAAATCAGGGTTTGGTTTTTGATCTTACAGGAAATAAACACAGGCCTCCTGGGTGAAAGTCAGTGGTTGTTGGACCCATCCATCACCCCTCCTGCCCACCCTACTTGGACTTCTGTTGCTTTCATTTTCATTGTTCTCCAGCCACGTTTACTTGTGACACCACTGGGCGCCATTGAGCAGTTGCGTCTACTGGCCGGGTATCATTCTGACATGAAAGGACAGCCTTTTTTTGTCAGTGTTTGGCACCAGAAGTCAATGACCAAGTGGCAGTTTTTGACAACTTAGGAGTGAGACCGGATTGATGTATCATTTCATGATATTACCCCAGTAATGTACAGTGTTTACATACTTTCATTCACTTTGTGAGTGGAGAGGTCCACTTGTTACCTAATATGAGAATATTCCATGCAATCGCTGTACTTCCATGTCTGTTAATGTGCCTCCCCCACTATCTTTGGCTTCTGCCCAACTTTCTGCTAAAAAGATGGTAGCACACTAATGTCTAAAATACCATTATTGTGTAAATATTGACATTTTCAAAAGCTGTGGAAAATATCATACAGAGAATGAGTCATTATGCTTTTTTTATTATTATTACTCATGTTTTTGGATGTTTCCAAATACATGTTTCTGTCAAATATTCTCTCATGTTTTCCAAAGTATCTCTAACAAATGACTGCAGGAGTCATTGTTGGAAGGAGTAGGCTTTTATTAGCAATGTGATTTTTCAAACAGAGCTGAATCCAAAAGGCAAACCAAATAACTGCACCATCAAGCATTAAACACAGTGTTTCCCACAGGCTGACAACGTATTGTGATAATTGACTGATGACCGAGGCAGTGCATTCATGTGAAGTAAATTTATTCAAACTTTTTTTTTTATAACACTAAGCCACCGCAATATTAACATTATTATTCTTAGTGTTCCTTATGTAACTGACTTGAACATTAAATATATATCAGTCATATGACGATCACTGATTGACAACAAACCAAAAGAAACTAACAAACCGATCTCTCTCTCTCTCTCTCTCTCTCTCTCTCTCTCTATATATATATATATATATATATATATATATCCCATACAAGAATATGAAAATGAAAATGCAAATAGGTTAATTGCATTTTCATTCTTACTGAAATAACTCTTACATAAGTGGGAAATTATAAAGCTATTTTGGACATCCACCTATATTTATTATGTTTAGGAGCTGACAAAATTGTCACTTTTTTTTTTTTTAAGCTGTTCTTATTTCCCCGATGTGTATATCTATATATTTATGTATACATACATATATATATCTATCCATATACATATATATGGATAGATATATATAGAGAGAGAGAGAGGGAGAGAGATCGGTTTGTTAGTTTCTTTTGGTTTCGAGTCATGTCCGCCCCCCCTCCCCTACAGATTCAAGGTTGCTGGACAGTGGCACGCTGGAGACTGATCTGTTTGCCCATGGGCGGCTGCCGTGGCAGGGCCGCATCGCCGTGTCCTTGATCTTCGGTTTTCCAGCGGACTGTTCGAGCAAGTCCGGCTTCTCTGCTGCTAACACTGCTGCCGGATACAGCTGAGGAGGAGCCGGCTGCTAATGCTATGTACCGGGACACTGCCAACGCTGCTGCCAGGATACAGCTGAGGAGGAGCCGGCTGCTAATGCTCTGTACCGGGACACTGCTTATGCTGCTTGCCGTGCTGCTGTAGCTCAGTCATAACTGTAACTGATGCTGAGACTCTACTGACTGTGTGACTGGTAGACGGCGGTGGGTGGTGCAACAGGCCAAAACACAAATTCAAAACATAAACATGATTTGCGGACTGTGAAAATGTTTTTTAAATGCGAATATTCTGGCTGTACTATTGTTGTCGGTGAGATCAGTATGTTATATGAACATTATTCCTGTGACATATTAGGAGGATTTTATGACTATTTGCTTTAGATTTCTTACATATAGCTCCTTTAAAATGTTAATTTAAATTTAAAAATTCAAATGCAATATAAACTATGTAACCTGATTTTCCATTTATGCAAAGTCAAAATGAAAATGCTATTTCCTACCAACTTGAAAATTAAAATGGCATTTGACGTTTTATTTTCAAACACTATTCACTTGATAATGCTATTGTGGAATTACATTTTCATTTTCAAATTTACAATATCATTTTGACAAAGTCTGCTAGTCCTCTGTACCCTGCTTTTTTCAGAGGGATGAAGCCTCCAGATGACTCATTGTTAGCTAAACTGAAGCAAGGGATCTTCTCTGAGTAGCAGCACACCATTGTCCACTTATTATGGACCACAGTCAACGATTCTGGCATTACCTTCCCATTATTTCACACTCATTTGAAACCGATGTGATAGTTTACTTTTATATAAAGTGAACCAGCCTGCCTCACTCGTATACCACCTATCAAATTAAGCCAAGCTGCAAAAACATGAGATGTTGAGCTTGGAATGGAGGGCAACAGTAAAATTACAGGTGTAACATGATGTCATGATGACGTATTAAAATCTGCAGAGCACAACATGTGGAGATGTTATTTTAACAGAAAGCTCACAATGTGCATATTCTGCTAAATGAACTTAATGTTGTTACATCACTACAGCTAGCTGCATTTGTTTCCCACAGCTAGTTGTCGGGTTTGTTGTTATGATACTATTGAATTGCTACTAATTCTTTTAAAGATACATTCAGTAAGGTTTTTATTGGCCCATGGCGCTAAATGAGTATCATATATCTGCCGAGGTTGATAGGGTTGTTAATCAATAGCGATGACTCATTGATTTATTGGCCAGGCGCTGAAACTCCCCACCCACTGGAATTTCAACTCCCAATTCCCTACGACCTCCTGGTATTTTCAGCTGCTCAGCCATGGAGGACAGTGTAATGAGTGAGGGAGCTGAGTTGCAACACTTTCCAGGCTAAAAAGCCTAGTTCTTCAGCCAAGAGATTAATCCAGTGCTGGCAGCATGTATTACCTTTGAGTTCCCAGGTGGCTGATGACTACAGATTGCTCAAAGTCATTATATTCAAAGCACATCTTAGTATCATGAGCAGACATATTTTTAGTATAGATGTCTCCAACCAGAATCAGACCTTTGCCCCCCTACACTGTAGCTGGGCCATGTTTTTGCATGCATTGCAGTGAAGTTGAAAATGATCCATGAAATGACTCTTCAGAGGGAAATAGATCAGCTCCACTGAACTCTGTTTTGATTTTGTTGTACTCCACATTTAATGAGAGATGCTTTTAAATAATCTTGGCTTCGATTTCAGAGGAGTGTATTTCTGAAGCTACTGAAGCCACAAGACATGATATAAACAACACATGACTAAAATATTCAACCCCTCTTTGGGGGATTTCTCAGTTTTCCGGAGAACCTCACCAGACTCTGAATCTGATGGATTGCTGTTATTTCACTGTTGACCAAAACCTACCAGACGACCATAGGCACATGCACAATCTTCGTACAGTAACATAGTGTTTTCCATACACTGATTTATACCAAAATTAGACAAGAATTAGCAGCTCAAATTCTGCCAGTGCAAACTGCCCAGTGCCAGGTCCAAGCTGTGTAACAGCAGCAACAGAAGGTTTGCTGATCTGAAGTCGAGGCTGTCCAGTCCCCCCAAGCTGGGGTTTGTGCTGGCAGGATAAGGGTTGCTGTGGGTGCTGACTGGGAGTTCGTCTCCGGAGCTGCTGCCCACTCTCCTCACAACAAGGTGGTCTGTAGCAGCAAGGAGTGAGTCGGACGACACAAAATTAGTTTTGTGTCGTCCGACTCACTCACTTTGCCCAATGATGCCAAAACTAAACTGCCTACTCCAGCTTTAGGTAAAGGTTTCTTTTATTGTTTGTTTTGTTAACTGCTGTTTCCAATTCCAAGAGTTCACTTTCTGGTCCTTAAAATGCTTTCTGAATTTCAGCGTTCCTTGTTAACTGTGCATTTAGTCAGAACCTCCAGAACAGCTACAGATTAAATCTTGGAATGAGATTGTTTTGTCAAAAATTATGTTTGTATATGAGTCAGTATGTTTAAAATGTTTAGCCACGCATCAACCCATCCCAATCCAGCTGCTCTACATATTCTTTTCAAAGAAAGGTATGGTGGGTGTGGCCATTAATAATCCTTTATTGTGCCCTTTGTGGCACATCAGATTTGAAGAGTTTATTCACTCTATAATCCACGGGCCAAATGTCTGAGGAGTTGTATCTTTTCATTTTTTCATGTCCAGTGTATAAGATTTAGTGGCATCTAGTGGTAAGTTTGCAGAACTTCTGTGTGCCAACCGTGTAAGAGACCTATAACGGCTGGCACAAAAACGCAGATAGTCCTATCTAGGGCCAGCTGTCCTTGACAACATGGCAGACTCTATGGAAGAGGACCCACTTCATATCCAGATATCTAGATGGCCAATTCTAAGGTAACAAAACACAACGATTCTTGGTAACTAATAAAAACATAATTATGAATACTGTATACCATTTCAACCAAGAGAACTCAACCTTTAAGTAGCATACCACTGATCAGCCAAAACATTAAAACCACTGACAGGTGAAGTGAATCACAATGGTCATCTTGTTACAGTGCAGTGTTTTTCTGAGAAATTTTTGGCACTGTCATCCATGTGGATGCAGAACAATGCACCATGCAGCACTGCAAAAACTGCTCAGGCCAAGGAACTTGACAAAGGACTGGAGACATCAACCTGGCCTCCAAATTCCCCAGATCCCAATCTGATTGAGCACCCAGGGGACATGCTGGTACATCACCTCACAACTCGCAGGACTCAAAGGATGCTCCACCAACACCCTAGTGCCAAACACCACAGGACATCCCCCAGAAGGCCTGTGTCCATGCTTGACAGGTCAGAGCCAAGTCTGATCCAAGGAGGCCCCACTGTGGATCGAGGGTACCTTCTTTAGGCTACCGGCATGTCCCACAATTGCTCGATCAGATTGGGATCTGGGGAATTTGGAGCCCCGGTCGACACCTTGAGCTCTTTGTCACTTTACATTTCTGCCATCTGCAGTGGTGTTTGGCTATGTGAAGTGCATTGAGTGGTATCCACATGAATGTCAGGGCCAAAGATTTCCCTGCAGAACATTGTAATGCAACAAGTGATTAATGTTATTCAACTCACCTGCCAGTGGTTTTATTATTTTGGCTGGTCAGTGTGTGTCTTCCAACCATAAGATTGAATGAAGTTACAATATTATTCATAATTCAATCAAGATCCTGCAGGGTCTCTCAAAACATTACTGTTAAATCAAAGCACTCAGATCAACCTCTGTAAAAAGTAAATGAAATTAAATCAGTTTTATAGTTGTTATTGATCGACTCTAGAAATTAGAGCAAGACCAGAACATGTGTGAAAGGTTAGATGTCATTCCTTGTCATTCCACCAGAGATTTAGACATTAGTTAAGGATAACAGGTGGTATTGTTGCAAACAAAACTCAAAACGAATAGATCAAACAGAGTAAATGTATTGTCTTTTCAAGGACCCTTAAAGTTGTTGTTGCTGTCAGCAGACAATGTAGAAAATATGATTCCAGTTTTTACAAGGAATTTAATAATCCAGATATTTAACAAGAGAATGGAAATTACTTTTTTTCCAAGCACAGATAAAGCCTTTGGCAGAAACCTTCAGGCACTGTCTTCATAATAACGATGAATCATTATGATATTTACTTTCCTAAGCCTGTTATCCTCAAATTATGATGTCATCTTTATTTGTGTTTTCTGGTGATCTGCTGGTGATCATTCTCTCCACCTACATTGGATGATAGTGTTACAACCACCAACTTTAGACAACAAGCATGAGGACATAAAGAACCTGCAGCACTCATAGCTTCCATACTCACAACCTCCTTCATGTTACACTAATCACAAGACTTTGTGTATGTGTGAAAGGAGTCACTTGTAGTGATGAACCCACAAAGAATTATTAGCAACGGTGCAGTTTCCTGGGCAGTGACATTCTCCATGTCCAGAGGCTTTTTCACGGCTGACGATCTGATGGTGCATTTGACCTGTTTTTCCTTTAAAGAAACTCAAACCAATTAATCAATTGTCAGATTAGCTGGCACTGACTTTAATAGTTAATAACTGATTTACGACTATCAGTCTTTATCAATGCTATGGTAAAGAGTTTGCTGACCTCTGTATGGTCTTTACTCAGCATTTCAGAATGTCTGTAGAATTCTGTCATGGCCAAACTGTTTGGTGTACATCTAACACACAGCATTAAATGCAAAACTCTCACTTGCTGGGTGGGTCAAAGTGACATTGTCTTCAGTCTTATATGAAAGTAGAAGTGTGATAGCAACCTGATGGTTACCATTTTGGTTACCTCCAGGTGGAGAAAATTTGACCGCAACACAGTGCACTGATTATTTGACAGAGTTTAAAATGGAGTGAGTGAGCTCCAGAGAGAAAATTTAGGAAATTATAATTCATTGCTTGTAAGCCACTGGCTGTGCCAAAACAACCAAGCTTTGAAGGGCTATAAACAGAGCAGGGCAGAGCAGCACCGAGGGAGTCGACAAAAAGTTCAGGGGAGCCAGCCAGCATCCCAATATTTCACCCTTCACTGTTTCATCTAACCACAGAGCTGTGAATCATGATGAAATCTTCTCACTAAGTGACTGTGTAGACCTCCATGAACTACCACAGACTCTGCTCTCTCCTGGACTCCCACATCCAACAAGCTCCTTCCCTGCTTCCCCGTTTCTCCTCTTGCCCTGTAAACCTAATTAACATCAGAACCAACAGTGAGCGCGAGGGTCAAAGTGTTAATGCGGAAAATGGCTACCACACTTTTCAGCAGGTCACACTTCCCTCGCATTGAGCTCAGTGAGAGGGAGGGAGTGGAGGAGATCGCAGGGTCCACTGGAGGGGAGCGAGGGGGTTCAAGCAGACCGTGGCCCCGTGCATTGCATGAAAGTCAGTCAAGCATAATCAGTCATCCCACACAGTACAGGAACATGCCCACTGTTAAGTTGTTTACATATCCCGAAAATGACTCTGGAGCGGGTAGTAAGTGCAAATCAATGAGCAGACGGGGAGAGATTTGGGCGAATGCTGCAGCCCCTGATGTAGCCCAGGCTGACAGTGCATACCCATATGATGGATTAGTGCAGCTGGCAAATTACATCTCTCTAATTACGCTTTGCAAAGTGCGTTACAATGTATCACTCTTGCTTTAATCTCAGCTAAACACAGGGCTGATGCTTGATGGAGAAAACTAAAGGGTGGACACAGCAAGGGCTGAAGCTCAATTCTTAGATTTTCTCTTAATATTCAAATACTTTAGTACAAAGCAGGATGAGACTTACATGAGGATAATTCCAGTTCATGAGAACTTTGCTCTGGCCATCATATCATTGCTTTATAACAGTAATTATTTCCTAAACTGACACTTTGTACATACTCATTTGTACAGCGCAAACCTTATCACAGTTTCCCTTTTATGACATTCATGGTGCTGCACTCACACGAAAACTGCCAGAAGCAGTTATGGGAAGAATGATAGCTGATTGGTAAATGCACATACCACATAACCCCAATGTCCCTGTTCAAATTCCGGCCGAGGACCTTTGTTGCATGCCATATTCAGGCCTCTGGGAATACCGCCCAGCCTTGCTTCCAATTTTCCCAGTGGCCACTCATGGTATTGCAGCAAAAAATCCCAGTGGCCCAAAAAGCATTTTTCACAAAGAACACTATTATAAAAGAGACATCTGTAAAACTGCTGGCAGGACACCTTCTATTGTGAATTTTTGACCCATGGAGGTTTTAAAAACCTGTGATGTCATCACAGTGTAAAGTCTATGAGCTGGGAAGGAACACTATAGGGCGAGGCCAGCAGGAGAAACACTACTGCATATATTTAGTTACCCCAAAAGTAAACCTAGGAGTTGGAAACTTTTTTGGTGTATGAGCCAGGTTAACAGTTCTGTTGGACTGAATAGCCACCATCTTGGGGCCAAGTATCTAATCATCATTATTAAAGCTCCCTCCAGCAGGAGACAGAAGGCACGAGGTCATGGTTAAAAAATGGGGTTTACTCCATGAATCAGACCAACCCAAGAGAGCTGGGTTAAAGGACAAAATAAAGTAAACCATAAATGACATGCATCCTGATCAGGATGCCACCTGGGCGCCTCCCGGTGGAGGTATTTCAGGCACGTCCCACTGGTAGGAGGCCTCGGGGCAGACCCAGAACACGCTGGAGGGATTACATATCTCATCTGGCCCAGGAACGCTCTTGTGTCCCCCAGGAGGAGCTGTACAGGGCGTTGCTGGAGAGAGGGGCATCTGGGGTGCCTTGCTCGGTCTGCTGCCCCCGCGACCCGACCTCGAATAAGCCAATGAAAATGGATGGATGGATGAATGACGTGCAGGAAAGTATGTCTTCATAATATAAGCCCTTAATTGGCAGTATATAAAGCTGTCACATTTATAGCATACAGAACATTGCCTAAAAATAGCACATCACAGCATCACCCATATTTAGTTGCTAAGCCACATTTAGCCTGTACATTTAGCTTTACTTAAAGGTTACGTACACTCACATAACACACAGTATGCAAATTATGCACTAATCAAGCAACACATCATGAAAATATACTTACATACATGCACTTATTGCATGATAGATGTCACATGTTATTTGCTTGCGTCTGGGCTAAACAACATGTGTTCTCTATCATACACAAGTGATCACATACATACCTCATGGGCTGCTTGCTATTTAGGAGGGGCTTCTTATTTATAGTGTTAAACAAATAAGATAAGACCTTGTGCTTCTTTGGGGCTTCACTTGCAAGGTGTGCTAATTAATTAGGCTGTGCGGCACACTAGGCCAGCAGAATAGTTTCGCCTCTAATAATGTTACTCTCTAATGTTGCCTCTTATTCTCTCCCGATGTCTCCTGTCTGATGCTTCCAGCTGTAAACTGTCCAATAAAGGCAAAAAATGCAAAAGGTTATAAAATGTGTTTTGTAAAATTTATAGAAAACCTACAGTTTATTACAGCATACTTTTATATCTCTGGTCTTCAGTACCTTGGCTTATGATATGTGGGGTGACTGTGGCTGAGGAGGTAGAGCGAGTTGTCCACTACTTGGACAATCAATGATTTGATCCCCAGCTCCTCCAGTCTGCAAGTCAAAGTATCGTTGGACAAGATAGTCCTTTTGAGGTTTTGTGTTGTTTTTGAACATTTTTGTTTCTCTTTGTTGTTATTTTGTGTCTTTTGTGGCTGCAGTTTGTCTCCTTGTAGTCGTTTTGTTTCTCTCTGAGATTATTTTTTCTTTTTTGGTTGTTATGTGTCTTTGTAGTAATTTTGTGTCTCTTAGGTTATGTGTCTTTGGGGTTATTATGTGTCTTTTTTTCAATTTTGTGTCTTTTTTGGTCGTTCTGTATCTCTTTGTAGTTGTTTTGTATGAGTATTGTAAGTTACGCAGCATTATCTAATTAAAGTTTGCTAATATAAGCATTAACTGGTATAAACTACTGATCATACCAGACCAATTAAGAAACTGAATTTGAGTGAAATTGAGTGCCATTCATAGAATTCCACTTTCCATCTGAGGAGGAATATATCACAAATTCTTTAAAAGGTACATTGTCAGCAAACAGAAAAGCCAGAAGTCTTGGTCAACACACTGATTCTCCTTTTTAACAAGCTTCTTCCAGTGCATCCAAAAACAATCAGCTTCATGGTTTTTCTGTGTAAATCTCCACAACATCCAGTGTGCTCTCATGTTTCCAGGGCCTCCTCCTACTGGATGGTAATCACAGGCGGGGTCAGTCGAGGTCAGGCCTGTCAGTGTAGCTCCCAGGAGAAGCTCTGAGGGCCAAAAATCCAAACTATTTTTGAATTCTACTGGGGGCCGAGGCTGAGACCAATTTGAGAATGACTGTAGCACAGGAAACTAATCAGCTAAATGCATGTAGGTGGAGTTTGTGCTTTCTCAGAGTTTGGTTAAAGTGCCTCACATCAAGAGGTTTGCCTGACATTAAAGAACAGCATAAGTGAACGCAAACAGGATTGTATGTGTGTTTTAGGATGTTGGAACTTTTGGTACATTACAGAAGGTCATGGGTGGGAGAGTTGTTCTATGCGGCAACAAAAACGTTAATTTTGATCTCTTTACACAGTGATCCCTGAGCCTTTTTTGTGTCTCTCAGCCCCCTCCCCCAGCCTGTCTGAAATCCTAACACCTGATATTAGTTGTTGCTCAACTGAATAGGCTACAGTGAAATAATTTTGACCAGACCGGTTGAGAGTTGCAACATACAATAATCTTGCAATTGCACAGGGCCCCCATTACATAGTACATGGGGTTTGAGAGGACTCAGGCTAAAGCCATCATTAATCAGACTAAATCTGTAAAACACATCTCAAATACAAATGTTAAACAAAGGGCTAAGAAGGAGTATCAGGTGAGAACCATCATGAATTATAGACCCCAAATTTTATGAGAAATGAGGAACAGAAAACATCTTGGATTACAGCATCCAGCTACCAGCTACAGCTGCTAGTTTGGACTTATTGATGTTTCCAGCGCCTTGCCAAGACTGAGCTGGGTGGAGCGGTGGTTGTCCTACATCATAAAGTAGATCAGTTAATGTGTACTCAAAGTAAACATTACTGCATAGCATTTTGAAAGGAACATCATGCAAACAAGCCCGGTTGTCCAAACCAACAATAATTTCCATTCCCTGTAGATCGACACTTTGCAGCCGATGGTCTGTGGTTTCTTCCCTCCTCTGCAACAGTAATGAAAGTATCTTTGAATTGTGGATGAAACATGACATTTGAGATATCATCTTGGGCTTTTTCACTATTTTCTGAAATTTTATACATCAACTAATCAAGAAACAATGTATTTTACCTGTTCACCTGGGAGCGACCGCACACTCCACAGCCTAGTTTATGCTTGACACAGTCGCGAGTGCCACAAATGACGTAATCGCGCACCAGCCGCCAGCCGCGAGCGCTGGCGCTAGTGTCGCTCAGTTCAAAAAGGATGAATTTGAGGAGAGACTAGCTGAAGTGCATCTCTACAGCCTGCATTGGATTCACAAGCTGGCTGTGTTCCCCAGTCAGATATCTCGCGACATGCAACGGGCGGACAGACCATCTTCTTTTGCAATGCTTTTGTCTGGTCAAAAGCCATAAACATAATAACGACATATAACAATTCCTCCTCCTCTGCAATCCATACTTTTCGTGCCGCCATCATTGCTGTTTACATTGTTTTCCACTTGCTTCTACTACTTCCTATAGTATTTTTTCTCTACTGCCCCCTGTCTTTGTGGCGAATACTGCAACGGAGAATGCGCCAAGTATAAACGCTTTCGCGCTCTGTTGAGGTGCGTGCACAATCCGCGAAAGGAGCCAGGCGAATGTATAATTGAGGCTTTACACTTAGCCAGTGAACATACACATGTAAAAAATGTATGTGTTCCAGAGTGCTAGCTGAGGGCAGAGTGTCTCCTCTTTGGCGCTCTGCCCTCCTGTGACTGCAGACACACCAGCAGCTTGTTCTCTGCTGCAGCTGGTGATTATGCTCCTTTCTTTAATTTCACCAAAAACAGACAGTTAACATACAATATATCTTATTTATTTGTTTCTATATGAAACATTGAGACATTTCATCTGTGAGACTTCTGAACACTGCAGCTGTGGATGTCTGAGGGCCAAGGTGAGCGCTGCCTCTCATTCAAACATCATGCAACGTGTAGCCGGGGCCTGAGGCAGTCACCTAGAGGGCTCGATGGGTCACAGTGGTCAGGGCTGCGTGCAGACGGACATGTGTCCTGGGAGCGCTCAGCTACGAGTGTTGAGCTCCACAGTTGAGGCGGACCAATCCCTATTTCTTCACCTCCTCAACGAGCGCAGCCTCCATTTATCAAAGCCAAGTCTTGGCCTGAGCTAGTGACACAGTGGGACTGCGGTTGTCATCCAGGCCATACATTATGTCAGTTAAAGCTGTTTTTTATTAGCTGGATGATAGATAGTTCTTTAATTGTTTTGTTATTTTTTTCTCCTCTTGTGAGAAAACAAGGGCCCGAACGTGGGAATGTGTGCACTCTGCTGTTGCTGTGTTTGGAGAGAAAAATGGGGAAATCTTACAGAACATGTGTGATCAGGTTTCTAATGTGGTGATGTACAGAAAGCTGATAGCACAGTGGAGTGTATCCAGTTCATGGGTTGTACTTTAACATGCAACATAGATGGCTTTATGATAAATATACAACCTCATCAGTGTGTGGAGTTAAATCTCTCAGGACTGTGGCGCTGTACACTCTGACACAAGTCAGAGGGTTTATTCAGAGTGCGTCCTCCAATTTTAGGAAACAACACTTTAGTTTATCACAAGGACACACCTCAGTCTAATGTGGCAGGGCCTAACGTTTTTGATTTGAGACCATTTAGAATTAATACATGCCAACTTGTGACCTGACTTCATCAGCTGCATATGTCTATGGGTTATGATTGGGTTACCCTGAGAGTTGGGCTGAAACGATAAGACAGAAGTTGACAGAAAATGCAGACAATCTTTATAATAAATTAAAGGAAAACTCCACCTACAAAATTGTCATTTTTGTATCAGTTAGTCGCCCTGTATTACATTGAATTCATGAGGACAACTTTATTTCTCTGCATGGCCCCACGGTGAATGAGGGATAGGGAGCAAATGTATGATGAATTGAAATAAAAAGAGCCACATTTAACAACAGCAAAATTATATCAAAACATTTGCAGTTTCACAAAACTTGTGCAGGATCATCCATGTCTCATTTATCCAGTCGGTACTTCCCAAACACATGCATTTCTTGCTAAAGTCTTATCATTTGAAACACTTCCACATATGAGTAGCACGTCTGGGCAGCACACCTTTGGACTCTGCTCGTGCACGTGCTTGCTCAAGCACGCTCCTCATCTACGCCAATGAGGTTTAAAAGAGGAGATGTCACAGCATCATATCACGTCATATTGTGTCATATCCTTGAGGTATAACACTTGAGCCAGCCTTCCTGATGATCTTGTCGATTCTGTCTTCTTTGCTGTGGTGTGATGGGGCCACAGGGTGAGGACAGTCAACGCCAACAGAATCAACAAGATCATCAGGCTGGCTTACGGGATGCAGCTTGATTCTTCAGTGGTGGTGACATGGAGGAGGCTGCCGCGCAAGCCGTGGAGCATCATGGACTCTCACCCTCTCCACCATGTGCTGGTCACACACAGGAGCGCGTTGAGCAGCAGACTGATACGTTGATATGTACCTCATGCAGAGATGATCAGCAGAGACATAAGGTTGCTCCAGCCTCCATTTCTGCACTGCTTTGGATTGGATTTGGACCATCAGCATCTTATATATCATCCTCACCATTAACTGTTTGTCATTTGTATAATTTGGATTTGCACTTGACTGCTAACCAGTTTTCTTCCGACATAGTAAACTGTTAGCCCAGTCACCAGAAGAAAATGTTCACCTTGTATGTTTCTGCAAACCATAAGTATGTTACATTTGCAGGTTTCGTACATGTATTGTCACATCAGTGGTCCTAAAGTGATAGTTTATAATCTGACTTTGTCGTTTGGAGGTGTAGGGGATGGTGCATGGCGTGAAGCCTAGGCAAGTCACCTGCCCAGCTGCAGACCACAAGACCAACAAACACTGGCTGTGTTTCCAGCAGTGTTTGTGGCACTGAATCTGGGTGTGTTTTTTTTTTTTTTTTTTTACCAACACATCACTGTGTTGAACCAACCTAGGTGTTTTTAAACCATCACCTAGTCACCTTCCAGTCTAGCTAAATGTTCTCACATTTATCAATCTGTGGGTTTGATGAACTGCTCCTTTAAGGCTTTGCTTTTTTCATCCTGTTTCCTTTTCTTTCACTGTGCAGCCGTAAATGTGTTCATATTCTCGTCATAGTTTGTATAAGGGTATAGCAGCTTTTATTTGTCTCCGTGGGCACCTCTGCAGCAGCTACTGGTGTGATGGGAAGCTGCAGCTTCACTCTCAGAGCGGCAGACTGGACCCTGGATTATTTGTCTGTTACAAGCTCCGCTCTAACTCCGATGTTTTCCAGATGTTACAGATGTTATTACCACATTATTGCTGCTGGTAGAGCCCCAACTGTGAAACCAACCACAACAGTCCCAGCCTCAGTACCAGTGGTGGAAGTGGAAGAGTTTGACTCGTGTTGTTTCTTTTGGCTCCAGGCCAGCGGGGCCTCGAAAGGCTTTAACTGATTTATTTAGGAAATCTGAGACTCAAGTGAAGAGATGATGAGGTTTTTCAGTAGCATGTTGAAGGCGTAGAGACTGTGATACTAAATGGACCTGCAGTGCAACATTAATGTCCACATAAAATAATGGTAGCTATATCTAATGCTAGCTATAGCAATAGCTACCTACTGTATGTTTAGTGTCAACAACTCAGTTGTTCTGTAAATTGCTGAAGCAGGCTGAACTGCAGCGTGTACTGGTTTCACCCTTTTCTAAGTCTTACTGAAACTCAAAATGTGTTCTGGCCAGGAAAAGACAACAAAAAGCATTTAACACATAATGCATTATCAGATCAGAAATAACCTTTAAATGTAAAACATTCATGCATACTGTACCTTTCAGCTGGTCACCAATGTTGTTCGACATATTTAGTTGACTTAAGGTTGTGTCGTCAGGTGACCAAAATTCAAAATCAGGAGGTGCTCGGTTCTGTATGAAAATGCAAAGGAGGCATATAGAAGGGACTTAGCAGCAGCCCTATAACTTGATCTCTGTGTAAAACGGGCTATAGCCTGCCAAACCTTCCTAAAATGTCCAAGCGATCCACAAAATGTTTTCACAGCCATGTTCCAGTTCAACCCAGACCAAAACCACCTCTTTTAATCCAGATGGTGGTTCGGCTGTTTGGTCTGAACTGTGGTCTGAGGGAGGTTTCACACCTCTAATTTTGGTTCAGATTGAAAGGAAAAGTCCTAAAATCCTGACCAAACTAGATAGGTGTGAAAGGGCCTCAGTCATGTGATAACATTAAGTTCAGTTTGTTTGCAAACACAACATTTAAACCACTCCCTGATTGCACTGGGGAGAGGTCAAAGGTCATGGACCAGGAGTCAGTGGACAACCAGATTAAGATCAGGTGAAAAACTGATGTTCATCAAGAAATAGTTCCAACATACACTGTACACTCTGTTTATTGGACAATGACCGAATCTTGTGTGGAGTTAGATGAGTGTCACAAGAGGGACTTTCCAATTGAAAAATTAATGTACTCTGTATGTAAATTCAGAGTAGTTTTCCAAACACCTTGATATGGAGCCAAATGTTAATCAGAAAGTTTGACCTGGAGCTAAGAAAGGTCAGCAGGTCACCACAGTGATTAGGAATCATTCTTTGTTGATATCCAGACTACATTTTAGCTCTGCCTCAAACTGTTGGACAGACAGACAGATGGATGGATAAGTGGACCAACATCGCCACCTCTGGGCTCTGTTCTTATCATTTCATTTTTATCATTTCATCACACAATAAATCAGTGCTACCACTTTCTAGAAAATATCTGCTTTTTTTTTAATCACATTAAACGTGTAAGAATGTGTGTACAGAATAGAGGCCATGATGAGGGCTAATCTCCCACTGATCATAAATAGCCCTTTACATTCTACACATTGTTCGTACCACAAAGAAAATATACAATCCTAACTGTTGCCAGATTTATGTTAATCATCTACCAGCCACAATGATGTAGTTTCATCATGGACCACAGTGGGCTCATGACTAGGGTAAAGCAGGCACTGTTCCAGAATCAGTGGTGATGTGTGATCACGGGAACTGCCCATTGGTTGGACAGCCCATTGTTCCGAAGTCCCGTCATCATGATGCCCTGTGGTTAAGGTCTGGTTAGGTTTAGGCACAAAAAACACTTGGTTAGGGTCAGGAAAAGATCATGGTGTGGGTTAAAATGAAAAAGAAAGGGGCAAACACAGAAGCATGCTTCGCCTCAAGCCTTTCCCAGCTGACCCAGAGCCGGTTGCGGCGAACTATCAAGGCAGAAATACGCCCGTCGGGAGCTGTTCAGCACCACGGAGAGCTCCCGACACAACCCCGACCCCAGAGTTAATAACAGGAGGTTATGGTGTTTCATTCTCTTCTCTCTATGACACTTGTATCTTGACCAGTAGCCTACTTTTGTTGCGTTGCTGATCCTCTATGGTACACAAATTCAGTATAGCCTAGTATAATCACATATCGGAACAACGGGACGTTGGACTAATGGGATGTCGGAACAATGCTACGGCACCACAGCAAAAGACAGCTGCTTTGTCTGTGAATCCTGTGAGTTAAAATGATGCAGACTGGTGCACTTGTAATTGAAAATGTCACTATTAAGCCATGTTTAATGTGTGTTTTGAATCAACTAAACTTTACAGCACTTCACAGAAACCGTTTTTAGAGTTTTGGAGGTGTAATCACAGAGCGACACAAACACCACTACGCAAGTGTAAATGCTCACAACCGTGTAGGCCACGTGCATAGGCTACGTGGTAGGCTCTGCACAGTTTTAACGCACAAGTATAAATCCATCTTTATCCATCTTAGTGGAGAAAATAAACACAAGGTCAGTTAAATTTATGGGAAAGTTACAGGCCTCTACCAGGATAATCTTGCAATGAACAAAAAAGGCATGGGGTGAAAATGAAACTAACTAGCCAGCATTATAAAGGATTAGCACTGACTGATAAAGTGTGACCACACAGGAGCTATAGCTCAGATGATGTCTGGGGATGGATGGTATTTTTAGATAATTATTTGACAACTTTTATACCTCTCTTAAAACATACTGAGTTCCAGACCTCAGGAGCTTAAGACAGCTGGTCTGCGCACATCCACCCTTTTCAGGTTCTACAGAATCTCAAAGAGTCCATACTGACTGGTCCCAGCACTGTGAAGTACGAGAGCTGTTCAACCTAGGGCCAGGTGGTATGGCTTATAGAAATACCTCAATATTTTTAGGCTCCTCCGCTACATCTCCAAATACACATTTTCTCTAAAACAACATATAGTAAATTCTCAATTACTGGCCCAGGCCAGACCTGTTAGAGATTTGTAGTTCTAACAGGACAGCGATACTACAAACATATGATGATCTCATAGAATATGATGCATATCTGTACTTAACATACTCATCTGTACTATTAAACCCGGTCTCACTCAGAAGTTGTTGAAAACCGGCACTTGATCAGTGACTTCAGGCATCAGACACCGACAAAAAAAACACTATCCTTTCATGTTCACATGATACGCAGCCCGTTGCTGTCATTGTGTAATGGCACTGGGTGGCACCAGGGAGAAATGTGGCGGGACAAAGAGAAAAGTCAAGGAAGCAAAAATGTCTGAGTAGGCCGGTGTTCACTTCCTATGAGATTGTAAAGCCAAACCCTGTTCTTATTTACTAAATGCAACCATGTGTGTGTGTTTGCTGAGTGTAACCACTTGTGTTTGTTGTTGAAGGAAAAAAATGTGAATTTGCAGTTTTGTGCCAATGCAGTGCATTTATTTTGAAAGAGACTGTATGCAAACTGTACATTTCTTGTGAAAAAGGAAGTGCATTTTGAAAACAGACAATGCATGTAACAGGCTGAAACTGACACAGTGGCCATGGGTCACTTGTCATATCTCGACGTTGAAAGTCCATGACCAAACGTCCATATGTGACAAGATTGGAGTGATAATTTGTTGTAATACTAATCCAAAACATTAGATATGATAGTAAAACACTGACAGGGAAAATTTTAATGTACAATGACTTAATTTTGGGGAGGAGAACGCCATCCTCCTCTTTAGCAAAATGCCAACATCTCCTCACGATGCGCTAGCTACATGTCCTCTGAATATGCTGTGAAAAAGTCCGGTCTCTGTAGGCAGCCCAGGCTCCGCAAATACCAACAAAAACATCTGGGTCCAGGCTGCACCAACCAGCCAGCACGAGACCAGCGAAAGCAAGCACACACACACCTGAATGAACACACACATTTATGGGCCTTCTCTGCTGTGATCTCAGAGTTAGGATTAATAACCTACTCAAGTATCACCATGTTTATCATTTACATCATGCAAAGCCGGACGTTCTACACAGTCCGATCACCTAGACTCATGTTATTACCAGGTATAAACAGGGACAGCAGGCACCATTAAGGCAATGAGCTCATGTCCAGTATTATTTGTCAGAATCATATCAGAATCTGAGTTTGGCCACCTGGGCAGTTTACATGCACAATTAAAAATTAATTTTGGTATTTTTAGATACAGTATATTTCACTTTTATAACATTTTGGCCAATCATTTAAATGATTTAGCAGAACTGTATTTCACACAATGTTTAGATGTTAAATGAAACAGTAACACTTAATTGTATGGCCGCATCATTTCCTAATGATTGTGAAGTTTCCTGGAGAAAACTATGTAAACAATTGAGAATAGGTTTAGATTAATAAATAAGAGAGGCAGAACATAAAATTCACAAGTTAACTACTTATACAATTGCAGCACTAAGGAGATAAAAACTACACACACTTTTGAATTGCCATTTTTACGAGCTTCCACGAAAGCAACTGTCACCCGTTGAGGATTATGGGTAATGGTCATGTCGTGAAGCCAGTCAGCTGATCCTTGTACCTCCAAGCAGCAGCTCAGCTGATGGCTACTCACGCATAATGATGAACGGAAAGACGGTGATAGTGACTGGTGCTAACAGCGGGATAGGCAGAGCCACCGCAGCGGGCGTCGTGAAGCTGCAGGGCCGCGTGATAATGGCCTGCCGGGACCTGAGCAGGGCTGAGGAGGCAGCCCGAGAGATCCGACAGGAGACCGGGGCAGACAGCTCACAGCTGGTCGTCAAACAGCTGGACCTTGCCTCGCTCACATCTGTACACACTTTCTGTCAAGACATAATAAAGGTAGCTTGATGGCTTTTTACCGCAAAGCGACGCTGGACCACATGACAGCGCAAATACACTCTGTGCCACCATTAAAGCAATGTCAAGCGAAAACTCACTGAAATAATGTGCACTTTTACAAATTACCTCGCTTATCTTCAAATTCTATCACTTAACCCAACTAAGGGTATATTTTCCTGCCTCGCAAAATGACACTTAGTAATTCGGCATATATTCTGTTCCACTAATATCACATATTTAAGAAAATTTCAACTTTATAAACCTGCCATCTGAGTATTTTCATCCAGTAACTATTAACTGTACGGTTAGAGGAAAAGCTCAATGCTGAATTGTTGACCATCACACAAAATTGTACACTGTACATTTAAACACATAATATTTTGTTATTATTATTATATCTTCCTGAACAAATCAATAGAGACCGATTTTTTTAGTTCTCTAGCTTAGGAGTTACAGTAACATTACTTGTCCTTGTTAACAGGTCACTTGTCTGCTACAGAAGTTTGTAAATTATCAATCTAAACTGTTGCTAATTTACTGAATAACACTACTACAACAATATTTCTGTCTAACGGAAAATAAACTGTAATTTTGTTCACTAAAGATATTACAACAATGGCACATTAAGGCATGATGAAACATATGAAATCATATACAATTTGGAGGCTAATTTCTATTATTAAAGCATAATGTACCATACAGTATAGGCCTATATATATATGTACACACATTTATTACTGTTTTTTCCCAACTGCAAATTAAGATAAAGTTTTCAATCATCTAGATTACATCAAAATGCAATGCAAAGCAGATAGATTGACCAACACCATCATACAACCTGTCAGAAATGCTTCAGATTAAGACCAGATTACGCGTGTGATCCTGCTAACTGAATGGCAACACAGTTTTCTGTGAGATAATGTACCGTTATAGTCACATGTGAATCCACTGACCTTTAAGTCCAGGTGTCACAAGTTAATGCCACCCTCCCTGCTGTACTCAAGGATTTCTCATCTTCATGCTTTACTTCTCTGTAGAGCTCAGGTACAACTGTGTCAGTGAAAAAAACATCAGGCTGGAGTCACTTAACGATATATGTTTTATAGCATGTCACAAAAGCCTTCATTTCCAGCAACGCTGTATGGACGCAGGTCTTTGCACAGGAAGCAGGTGATGGACTGTGTTATTTTCTTAGCTCTCAGAGTTGGCTGGCAGTTTTGTCAAGTGTGCTAAGTGTGTCCAGTCTTGGTTCATTTTTTGGCGGAGTGGGTTTTTAGCATTAGCTTGGCCGTCAGCGGCTTACACTGTCTCTGGATGGTGGCTTGTGAGGTGAGCCCTGGTGTTCGTAGTATTAGCAGTCCTTCTGTTATTCCATTAAAAATCTAAAGTAAATCCAGACGTTCGACTTTAACACCAATGGCGCATTTTTGCTTACTTCCTTTGGTGCCTCCATCTTTGTTTTGACAAACTTCCTGCCAAATGCAGCTGACTGAGACATCTACTGACCTTACCAGGAAAAACAACATCAGCACCATCTAGTGGACTGAAAAAGCAACTGATTTTATTATTCTAGCACCATAATTTGTATTAGAATATGTATTTGCGAAATTGATAACGTATTTGGAATCAGTCTTGGCATCTGTGAATTGATACAATATCACCACGCATAATATCGCTGTACTGTGCTGTATAGATTGTTTCTCCCATCTGTACCATACAGTACACGTAGATCTAAGGCACACTGTTCTGTGTTCTCAAAGTCTGTAGCAGACTGTTTTTTTCTGTGCTGTTGAACAGGAGGAACCGCGACTCGATGTGCTGATCAACAATGCTGGTATCTATCAGTGTCCTTACACTAAAACAGAAGACGGCTTTGAGATGCAGTTTGGGGTCAACCACCTGGGCCACTTCCTGCTCACCAACCTGCTGCTGGACCTCCTGAAACAATCAGCCCCCAGTCGCATAGTGGTGGTCTCCTCCAAACTCTACAAGCACGGTCACATTAACTTTGAGGACTTGAACAGCGAGCAGAGCTATAACAAAGCCTTCGCCTACAGCCGCAGCAAACTAGCCAACCTGCTGTTCACCTGTGAGCTGGCCCAACGACTGGAGGGCAGCGGGGTGACTGTGAATGCTCTGACTCCAGGCATAGTGAGGACTAATCTGGGGAGGCATGTCCACATCCCAGTGTTAGTTAAGCCCATGTTTGACCTGCTCTCCAGGGGTTTCTTTAAGAGCCCTGAAGAAGGAGCTCGGACCTCGATCTATTTGGCCTGCAGCCCGGATGTAGATGGTGTGCAGGGCGAGTGCTTTGCAGATTGTCAGCCTCAGGTTCTGCTGGACAAGGCTACAGACCAGGAAGTGGCCAGTAAACTGTGGGACATGAGTGAAGTCATGGTGGGCATAACCAAGTGAGAGTTAAAATTATTTTGAGCATTCGAAAGAGACAAGCGACTGTCTGAAATCCTGAAGAATTGTACATATTCAGTGCCTTGCTTTGGGCATCAGGTTGCTGACATTAGTTCAACAGAACTCTAGTGTTGCAGTTTTTTTTCTTTAGCTACAGTTTCTGTCAGTACTTAGAGATATCTGTTTTTCTCTGTGCTCATCTCACTGGTTGAAGTCAGCAGGGCTTGGTGGGAAATGTAATGTTACCAGTTTCCTTGCTCCTATCAAGATTTAGTTTTATGTGGATCAAAAATATAAAGACAGTGGATTGTTTGGTCAAATTATGTCTTAAAAGAAGCAGCTGTTGCCAGATCATGGCTCACATAAAATAGTCTAATATCGGCAAAATTAAGTTTTGAATCTGGAACTGTCTGATCAAAAAAACAAGATTAGAAATCCGACCAAACATTTGACCTTAGCTTTCAGTATTTGAGTGTGTCATACTTGTGCTAAAGATACATTTCGGTCCACCCCAAAACAGTATTATCCATACCAGCCCCAGACCGCTGCTAGCAAACCCCAGCATGGTGTGTGAGCAGCACAGTTAAAGATATAATATGTAGTTTTTCCACATATACATTTCTAAAAACGACTAAACCAATATTATATATTTTGTTTAGTTGAGTACTTTGATTATCAGAAATGTTTCCAACAATTTTTCAAACCAGATAAATATGAAATATTAATAACAGTAACGGACCGTGTCAGTAGGTCGCAATGGCGGCGTAACTCCAGTTACCATAGACATTAAATGACGGCGAAGAAGAAGAAGAAGCAGACCAGCTGAGACGGAAGAGAATGAACGTTACTGTTGCTAGGCTAAGCTAACTCGTCATGGGTCATGGTTATGCATTGACGGTTGCTGCACCTTCTGACACCGAAGCTGTCACGGTAAACAAGCCGGTAAAACGGAAACGTACGGGTCAACCAAGCGATTCCAGAAGAATCTGGGATGAGAAGAGGAGAGCTAAATCCAGGATAAATATTGGTGTGGCCTTTCCGAGATGGAGAGAGCTTTGTGAACATCTAGGACTACAATTCGATGCCGACCTCGCGTGTGTACTATACAGGTAAGCAAACATCTGGCTGATGTTATCAAAATATTAATAATTTCCACCAGTGTATTGAAGCACTGCTGCCTGCCGAGCCACCAGCACTGCGGAGCGCTGTGGAGCGGAGGCTGGCTAACCACAACATCTAACGTTAATGATAGGTTTCTATAATGCTGAGCTGATGCCGGTAAATGAACTGCATTTATAAAAGAGGCAGAGGAACAGCTAAAATAAGCTGCACTGAGCAAGAGAGAGCAGCAGAGAGGGAGAAGCCATCGCTGACTGTAAAACTAAGTAACTAGCAGTTTGCTCACATAACTAGCAGATTGCTAACCGCTCAGCTAAAGTAAGTAGCATTTCTGAATAGAGTGTAAATAACTGAGGTTGCGAGACAGTCGCTAAAAAAGAGAGCCATGACTTTAACACACGGAAAACCGGACATTATAATCAGTTTATTAAAACACCCGGACGGGACGTGAAAAGTGGACATGTCCGGACAAAAGAGGACGTTTGGTCAGCCTGAGTAACGTTACTACTGATAGTTAGATCAGAGTTTGATGATCCGGTGTAACGTTAGGTACCAGATCGGCTCGGGCTGCTACACCGGCCGACGGACCCCATTTGCATAAAGTGAAACATAAAGTGAATATAACTCCAGTAATATATCTCGTCATGAGCATTTCTCTGCTGCTGAAGCTCGCTCTGCCATAAAAACTGCCACGGTCGGTTTCAGTTACACGGAGTGAGGAACGTTAGATCTGTATCTGTTATATAACTACAACTCCCATGATCCCACGTTACTTTGTGACGTTATCCAACTCCGTCTTCTGTTATTGTTTTGGTTTGAGACCCCTAGCGGCAGAAAATTACATATTGTACGTTTAACATTCTATATTCATGTCTGATCTGACTGAGGCAAACAGCTGCACACAGTTAATGAAGTCACATGTGTCCTTGGCATGGATGAACACTGAATGTGGTTAATCATTTTGACGGTTTTAAACTTCATTTTAAAATGTGTGAAGAGACATGATATTTTGATGCTTGCTGATTGATGAAGGAAGAATAGACAGGAAAAGCCTTAATGGTCATCCAATCACATTAAACAGTGGCTTTCAATGGTGCAGTGACTGGTGTTTAGAACTGATCAGTCTAAAATTTGTGATTTAAATACATGTTGTGTCACACAATGAATTTCATTGATGTTACCAATAAATGCTTTGAACATAAGTAAGCAGGGTTATGATCATTTTGGGACTGAAATAACCTGATAGCTGAATGGAGTTGTAAGGTCTGAGGAGCTGCTGGTTCCGAAAGTATTTCTCCTCACTGTAAATTCCTAAATCATAGTTCTCCTCTGGTTTACATGGACATGACTATCCAGCTGATGATATTGATGTTATTGCACTGGCATCAGCACAAACAGAAAGGAGTAATCAGTATGAAGGACACTACTATTAATCATGTATGTACAGGGATATGAATCTTCCATTTGAACACCATATCCCAAATATCACTATCTAAAAGCCTACACGTAAACAAATGTAATGTATTATAACATTTTAATCAGCTGCTTTAAATGATTGGAGAGTTTTAAGAATGGACAATAAATTATTTTCCTTTGTTTCCTCGAAGCCTGGTATATACACTGTGCGATTTTGGGCGGACTGGTGCTAAATCCAAACAAACAGACAGATACAGAAACAAACAGATAGCAGCTCACCAGGGAGGTGAAACATGCTAAAAGAAATGTGTGGGATTCCAGTAAAGAGGAAAACCTTGTGGAGCTGTGGCAGCAGAAGCCTTGCAAGCTCTTACCATGATCACGTAAAGAGGGACAAAGCATGGAAGGAAACAGTGGCAGAGCTGCAGCTGCCAGGGGAGCAACCTAGCAGCTAGCAAGCACACAGAGAGACACTCCACAGTACACAGTGCTCATACAACTTATGAACTTAAAAAAAACATATTTATAATGTGACCCTCTATGTTGTGCTTCACAGTTGGAGAAGTAGTTATCTGTGCAGTATCCTCGTGCACTCAGTACAGGAAGCTGTTGCATCGTACGTTGTAACCTGCGATTCTGTAGGAGCCGTCATTGTACAGTCTGCAGTCGACTTGTTCCCCAGAACAGATAGATCAGGTGATTAAAACTGGTAAAACACTGTATAAAGCAGTCTCATGTTACAAATCTATGTATCTCCGACACTGTTTGGCACGTTGGAGATGGGCCGCTAACCTATCACCTGCTAATGTTTGCTCACCGTTTTGCTCTAAAAAGATCCAGATGCTGGGAGGTTTACATCGGGAGCCAAATTATCTGCAGAGGTCTCTTCCTCTCCAAAATAAATGAATTAAATTGGTAAAGACACTGAATAATGCTGTTTGATGCTTAAAAAAAAAAAAGAAGAAGAAAAAAAAACGTGATTGGCATTATCTAGAGCCAGTGTTTGTTTTGTCCCTTCTGTGCTACTGTAGAAACATGGCGATCTCCGTAGACAAGGACCCTCTCCCTTTGTAGATATAAACAGCTCATTCTAAGGTAATGAAAACACAATGATTCCTTTTTTCGGGTGATTATACACTAAAAAGAAAAACATACTTACTGTATTGTTTTCCAATTCTGCCAATATATCCCTCTAAATCCTACACACTGGACCTTTAAACCATCAAGTCTCTCTGAAGACCCTGTTTATCAGCTGTTATATTACTCCATAATCAGGTGTATGTACTGTAATAGAATAATGCTCTGTGCATTGCCTCATTTACAGACCGCCTCATTTACACACAGGCTCCGGGGGGATGGGGGGGGTTAGAAATCCATTTTCTTCAGGGGTTACTTAGGCTTCAGTCAGCCATGCTGGCTGCTCTGAGAGCAGTCATTAGCAGGGAATGTTTTCTCTCCAGGTCACCCATAGATAGAGCACTTCTCCCTACATGAAGTAGTAGCGAGACCCCCCCCCCAGATACATAATGACTTTCCCACCTGTATTCTTCATTAGGACATTTTCTGGATCATTTATAGAGAGCTGGAAAACAAGGTATAAACACAGAGGCAGCCACTTTATCAGATTCACCCCACACAAGCTGCTCCTGGGGCGTTTTAATGGCAGCTCCATTCTATTTATTTTACAAATAACTCCAATTAGTGCAATTACAGAGTTTAATGTCCGTAAATGGCACAGTAGTATTGATAGGCCTACTGCAATGCTAATATAAATGTGAGGGCCTCACTCAGCCTGCTTATGCTTCAAGGTCCAACACATAATGGTTCAATTAAAAGTGCATTAAATCTGTCTTTTCTTCAGCTTCTGTTGGACTGACTGTGCTCAGGTCTCCAGCATAAACAGCTCATACGTTATAAAATAAGCCCAAAATGTTCAGTATCACTGCCCTCCTTTGACATTTTGACATACTGAGCTTTAAAGAGATAGTTCGTATTTTTTGAAGTAGGGTTGTATGAGGTACTTATCCGTAGTCAGTGTATACGTATAGTGGATGTCAGTCAGCACGCCCCCAGTATGAAGAAGCAGGCTGGAGTCCTGCTGTGGAGGGGTCAGCAACAAAACGTATTTTAGCCACCTTAAAAAAATTAATTATCAGTTTAAGCGTACACTATATTGCGAGTATTTTCACTGCTCTACCTTTCCATCAGACAGCATGTTCCGATGGGAAAGCCATAAACACCTTCAATTCCCCATCTATGCTCACATCAAAAGTCACCAGACTCCTTCGACAAAAACAGTAATTAAATCTAACTGAACACCAGCAGAGAGACGTGAAACCTTCATAGACTGTATATAAAGATTCCCCCCACTGTACAGAACTGAAGCTAAAATATCCAGGATACGGAGAGCTCAACTTAATGCGCGTGACAGTAGCCTGTGTGTGTTTAATCACCAGTGCGGGTCAGATTGCAGGACTCTTATTCACAGGTACTTGCAGGTGCAGCTCTAACTTAACAGGTCGGTTCTGGTACTGAGCCTTACGGGTATGGGCAGGTGCGGGTTTTCAAAAATGGACCTGCACAGGCTGGCCATAAACAGCAGTATGTACTTACATTAAGTTATGTCACTCTGAAGAATGGTCAAAATCCACTCTCCGCATCTTAAGTCCACACGTTTATGGGCAACCTGATAATAAGAGACAGCCAGCAGTCACTTACATACAGCACCGTTACCTGCTTATACTCAAGTTGAGTAGATGGATACTAATACTGAGCCGGCAGAGCTCTCAATTCTGCCTGATGGTTGTGATGCGCTGTAGTGCTGTAGCTGCTGGTCTCTCCTCTGCCCCGGTTTCTCCCAGCAGACCACCCCTGAATGGACTGCAAACTGTCGTGCTGTGTCATCTTGCCTCACTGCTGTCCTCTTGTGCTGCTTCTCTCGAGCTTCTTCTGCTCCGTTTTCAGCGCTGCTTCTTGAGCGGTCCACGTAGGCTATTCTCTCCATGATCCAGCACACCTTGGCCTATTTATTTCCATATTTCTATTACTTAAAGTAAGGCCCTCCTCTCCACCACCTCATTGGTTGTAGTTAGAAACAGTCTTGTCTGGTTGGGTGGCCACCATGTCAATCTGTAGCACTAATTGAGTGGGACAACAACAGGAAGTAAAACTTACTAAAAACAGTAAAAGCAAGCACAATAAAAACAAACAAGACAAAACACATATGAATGCACAGCACAATATAGGAACACACAGCAAAGATAAAACACAATTAACTAATGTTGTTCATTTCTGCAGGTTGGGAAAGAAGTTAGCTTGCAAAGCATTCTCTGTGGTAATAATATCCAACACAAGAGGCAGCCCGTTGCTACCCAATGACACGAGCCAGGCTGGCTTTATATAACAGCTGATCAAACATGATTCTGCAACCAGGGCCGCAACAGTCTACAGCAACACAATTAGATAGGGTCATGAAATCTTGAAAGAATGTGTGTGAAGGCTTTAGATATCAAGATGTCAGGGTTAATAGTTTCATGCTATAGCCCCCAGATCCAGATAGAGCACTGCAGCAGTACAGACCTCTCAACGTCAGATATTGAGTCTCTCAAGTCTGTTGTATCTCAGAGTCAGTTTTGAGCATGTCTTAAAGGGCTACACATTTACAAATTTTATCCTTTTCAGTAGTAGTATCAACAGCAGGAAAGTCAGGGTAGAAGAAAGAAGGGAGCTTTTGAGGTAGATGGGTCAATCAAAATTGATGTTTTACCCAGGACACTGTGTTCTTGTCCCATGTGAAACCAAAAATAATTGTTGTTTAACAAAGTTACATAATAAATTTGTTTTAACCCAAAACATGATCTTTGTTTCTAAACCTAACCAAGTAAATTTGTAGCCTTAACCTAATTGCAAATGAACTGATTAGATTTTGGTGGTTGCAGGTCAAGGTCAGTGAGACCCTACAGCTGACTAATTCTCGTCAATGCACTTTTTCCCAGAAGACTTTGATGGGATTTCTCTAGATTCGGCACAAACATCCACTTTGAATCACTGAATGTATAAGAATTATGGTGGTCAAACATCGGGGAGCAAGGTCACTGTGACCTTGTCTAGGATCACATTCTAATTAATGTAGTATCTTAAGAACACCATAGGGGAATTTCTTCAAATTTATCACAAACATCTACTGGGACTCAAGGCTGAACTGGTTAGATTGCGGTGGTCAAATTTCAGTGTTCACTGTGATCTTGTGTCTGTCCCATTTTGTAAAGGCACTGTCTCAAGAAGGCCTTGAGGAGATTTCCTCAAATTTGGCACAATGGTCCACTTGGACTCAGGAATGGACTGCTTGGAATTTGTTGGTCAGAGGTCAAGGTCACTGTGACCTTGTCCACCACATTCTCATAAATGTGATGCCTTAAGATTTTTTTTCTAATTTGGCAGGAACATTCATATGGAGTCAGTAACTAATTAGATTTTGGTGGTCAAAGGTCAAGGTCACTTTGACCTTGCATCTGTCTCATTCTTGTGAATGCAATATCTCAAGAACACCTTCAGGGAATTTCTTCAAATTTGACACAAACGTCTACTTGGACTGGAGAATACAGTGATAAAAATATGGTGGTCAAACATCAAACCCCAAGGTCAGTGTGACCTCACAAAACATGTTTTTGGCAATAGCTCAAGAATTCTTACGCTACTAATGACAAAACTTCACTCAAATGTCTAAAATGATATAATCATGAAGTGATGACATGAAGTGAGTTATATCCAAAAGCTCGGGGCAGCGTCACTGTGACATAATATTTTTCTGGACATGACTCAACATCATATCTCAGGAGCAGAAGGGGAGACATTTGGTTTGATAATGAATTGGTGACACTAATCATGTGCTGATTGTATAGATCTTCTCTGCTGCAGGGGAAAAGATGTGTGTGAAGCATCCATGTTTTCAAAGACATGGATGTAAACTGTAAGAGAAACTTGACTGGTGGGTGGACGCCAACAGCCACAGGGCAGTTATTCCAGTCTTCACTGCTTCTTGGTCAAATAACTCTCTAATAGCTTTGGACGGATACGCAAAAACGCAACAAATCAAACATGTTCCTTCAGGGTCAATGACCAACAAAAGTTTCTAAGTCCGTGTGTAAACATGATTGATACAACTTGAGGTTGTACTATTGTATTATCATGGCATTACATTCATACATTACAGTCTTAAAGGTTAGGTGCACTTTGTTAAAGTCCATCTTAATACAGTGATGATATATAAATACTGTTGTGCGATGTGTACATTTATAATGAATTTATTTATAATGAATTTCATGATATAAAGACTGGGTTTTGCTCACCATCTCTTACACTGTAGAGGCTAGGGATCACTTCATGGCCGGTATTGAGGAATGGTTACAGCAGCCAGTAACTCTCTCAACTTACATACAACATAAGAAAAACAAGAAATAAATCCAAGCCTATTCTTTAAATTCTCAGGTTTTCAGTACACTGTGGAGTTTTTCATTGAATGATCTGAAGCACTAACAGGTCATGACTCCAACATCTTCTACTTTCACCAGGAACAAAGTGCCAATTCTTTATCTGCATCTTTCATCTTCTTTCCTAGCACCGGCTGGAGCAGCACCAAGCCTACGGCAGGCTGAGGGAAAACAGCGCGAAGTATTTGGTTTGGCCCAAGTCTCTGCACATCCAAATGTGTTATGTGCTGCTGTGCCCTTAGACCAGCACACTGAACTTTTCAACCTTCCCCCAAGTCTATAACAAATTATTGTAAGCTGTCCTACCTTGGCTTTTTTATTGTGTAATAAGTACAAAGCTGAGATTTGAAGTGAAGGAATCGGTGAGTGATAAAGTACATGTTTGGGTTTGCACACAGAGACATGATTTCTCTTCACACGGTCAAGTCAGTATAGATTCTCAAGTTAACATGGAGGTTTACTGATATGAAAGTATAATGACAACAAAATACTTGAGTGAGCAGAGAACAAATTTGAATGCTGCTCAGTTGACAAATCACCCTTTGACACGTAGGTCCAGATTGTAAGAGCAGTATTAGATAATTAAGGTGACAGAACAAAATCATGAGCATATAAGTTATTGTGAGCAACAAGAGGCCTATATACTTGAGGCCTATATTTAATATTACTATATTTGAGCAAGTAATAGAGATTTGCACGCTCTTTCTCTTGGCGAACTGAATTCACTGAACACAAACTCACCCCCTTACTTGTAATTTTGAACATTGATATAATAATTAAGGATCATCACACACTGCTGCAGTCTTATTGGCTGAAACCACTATTTCACCGCCATGTCACTGGTATCAGTGCATAAAATAATCACCATATGTGCATCTTTATCTGTGGGATTTAAACTCCCCACTTTACCCCAGAACTTACACCAAATTACAAAGGACATGACCTCAGTGTCCTCAATGGTAGCTACAGCTGTGAGTAGGTCATTAAAGTGAAGTAAAAGTGCAGACTTTATATATTCAGCCCCACTGCTGGGCTGAAATACTCACTTTGTTGTTTTTTCCATGACTTAAGCCTGTATACTGATGCAACCCTCTAGAAAACCCTCAGGGCTCATCTCAGCATTAAGACAGCAGACTTCAGATGCAGGAAGTCAACTTATTCCAAGCCTAACTGATCCATATTGCATCCTCGCAAATGAAACATGAACTCTTTATAAAACTGCTGCAGGGTATAGACATTTATTAAGTGGGTCTCAGCTGCGGCTGATTGTCGACTGAATCGGTCATATGTCCTGTAGATTGCACCACTAATGATGGATCGCAGTGCACCGAGCGGAGATCCCCGTCTGCCTGTGCTCTGGTGAATGAAAGGTGAGCAGGAGCGAGTCTCTGAGAGGAGAGAGCCCATCAATCATCTGGAAGAGTTTAGTGTAAAGTAGCAGGAGAGTTACGCGGGGCCCAGGGAGCGCTTGTCTTCAGCCTACCGCTTGGCCAGAGGGATTTGTTTGCTTTAACCAGTCCAAACAGTCAGGAGAAGAAAGAGTGGGCCTGCTCCTCACAGTCCCACCGTGGGACTGTCCTTCCCTTTCCCTCCTCTTTCTGTCAAACATGCACACATGTTCCCTCACATATATTCTCCCTGTATTCTCACTAATATAAACACACTCTTTGGCTGTTGTTTATGCTATTGCTTCAGCTAACTGTTCTCTTTCCTCTTAGTCACTCTGTGGATGTGGAATAAAGCATGTTGCATGTTTTCCTGTTACAAGGCCTTAAACAGAATTAACCAATTAAAGGGTTATGTTGTGGTTCAGGTTACACAGGGTCAAGTTTTAGGTTAAAGTCATCAAAGGGTTACAGCCTGTAAGGAGGTTCACTTTTAAAGTTGTGGACAAGGAAATATTCTGTGATGTACTTCAGCATGTAGGCTACTTAAGTTCACAGCTGTTACCAAAACTGTTTGGATTAAACTTTTAAAGCTGTGAAATTAGATTTGGTGCCACAGCTATGCTCTAATGATGATCCAAGAAAAGTCAGAGTGTAGCAGTGGCACAGATCCAAGACTGCCATACTGTCCTGCATTGCCGTGTGGTCTCATAAGGTGACATTTTGTTCCTTTCCTCACTCCTTTAAATCCAATCTTAAAACTCATCTTTTCACCTTCACTTGCACTCTATGTGTAATGCTAATTTGCAAAGTTTAGCCAGTTAGTACACTAATACGATACGATACGATACAATATGATACGATGCAATGTGATACGATATACTTTATTGTCCCCTTTGGGAAATTCTTCTTGGACTCAGTAGCTGTTGCTGCCTTACAATAATCATCCAGAAGAAATCAAAAGCATACACCATAAACACATAAAAACAGATACTTAAACATAAACAGTATTGCACTAAGATGGTGAACATGGTAAACGTTACTCTTTAAACCAGTGGTTCCCAACTGGTGGGTCATGGTCCAGAAGTGGGTTGTGGGTCCATTGTATTGGACCACAAGTGACTCGCGAATGTGGTGTTTGTAAAAAAACAAAACAAAAAAAAACACTTCATTTTTAAGTACAGTGAATTTCCAGAATCGAGTTTTCATTCTGAAATGCCATTTCCTGCTGTAGAGTGAGTGAGTAACCAATAGCTACTTGAGGGAGACATAAAACTAGCTCTACGACATGTATGACGCTGCATGTATTAAACTGTGTGGACGTTGAACTAGTGACGAAGGAGAAATCTGGATCCACTGACTGGACCAGTTGCGAACCACTGCTATAAAAAAAAACATGGTCATGACTGAGGACCAGGGGTACACTGTCAGGAGAGGCAAACCAGGCAAATGGTTGGGGTCTCCCAAAACATTTTGGAGGATGGGCCCCCAATGGCCACTAAATTTTGCAATGATGACTATAAACCCCTTTAAACCTCCCACCAAGGCAAACCACAAAAAAACATTATACCCCTTTTCCACCACATTAGCTCAGGTTCTTAAACCAGTTTTGTTCAGGATTCTTGTAACCTTGGTGCTATAGTGAATCAGCCTGTGTTTTCACCAGTTTTGAGCAGAATCATTTCAATCAAGGGTATGGAATCAATGTTAACAATGCATAATCATGGATTACATTGATAAACTGCAAACTTTGTTATTACATGTTTGTTTTTACCCAAAAATCAAGCATGGACCAACTACAGGATTAATGAGAGCCATGAAATACTCTTTTTTCTGACAATCTCTCACTTGACTTCTCAGTGGTTGCCTTCTCCTCCTCTCTTTCCAACCTGCAGAATATGACACGCCCTTTGATGTCATCACAGTTTGCACTGCAGGTCAAGGAAAATCTGCTATTTTTTGGTTCATGCTGTGAACCAACTTTTCAGGTTCTGAACCTCAAAAAATGCTCTTCTGTTCAAAATTCGACACAGGAACTGGAACGGAACTGGTTTCATGTTGGTGATAAAGAAGGATAAGGGCCCATCTCAATACCCCCCTTAGCCCTACCCCTACATTTGCGCGTTCCAACAAGGGGTAGTGGTGTCCCAATTCTTTTTTGCGTGTAGGGGTAGGGGGCATAACGAGGGGTAGTGGGTATGAAACTAGTCCTTCGGAGTGAGGGATTTCAGATGCTGACTTGCCAGTGAAGGGTAGACATTGCAATGGCTCCCACCGAGCCAGAGACGGGGAAAAAAGTTCATACATAGCTAACGTTAGCGTCGTCAGGTTGCTTGTTAGCTAGCTAGCTAGCTAGCTCGCATTATCTGGCATCTGTCATCTGTCCTGTTCTGCAAAATTGTCTGATTTTTCACATTACGATAACACGCCAGCTAGTATAACTATGCTGCCTCGTAATGTTAGCTGGTTAGCTAGCTAGCAGAAGTTCCCTGTCATCTGTCGTTCATCAAACGAAGCACGATGTATGCAGCAAATGTGATGAATGAGACTTCATATATTAGGATATTAGGATTGGGCCTAAGTGTGGCCTGTTCTAGCTACTGTATTACAGCAGGATACTGTCAGTTGGGAAAGTCAGCTAGCTACCTGTGACCGTCATATGTTAGGTGTTACCTTTTCTGGTCACCTTAAATGAAAGAACAAACAAGAAGAGGAGGAAAGGGGGTGTTGCGGGGCCTCAATGGGCTTCGTTGCCTGGGGCCCTCCAGAGTAAAGGACCACTGCTCAGGACAGGGACAGGACCCTGCAGCGTTCTCCCTGGTGCAAGACTTTTTGAGAGAGCAAGACAGACAAGGAAACTCAGTAGTAGCAGGACAAAGGCCAGGTACGGCAGCTGTATTTCTTTTAAATCCCTGCAACCCCTAAATCCAAATACAGTTTAAAATCTGGAGTTTTTAGCTGTAGTCTGCGCTAATTCCCTTCATCTAAAAAACATGGAATATAAATAAGACATATAATTTCATTTGATTTTACAGATAAAGATGTCACTGGATGTCTATGTGGATGTTTAACATCAGAAAGACATTGGACTCTCATGTAAGACAGACATTAAATTTTGTTTGGAATGAAAATCACGATAATGATGATTTAAGTGTCTAATGGCATTAGAATTTCACATTGTGTCGAGTTTAACATTATGACATTTTGCTGAATCTGGTTTTGCTCTTCATAACTTACAACTTAAAGTCGTTATTGTGTATGACGTTGGCCTGAGAAGTTTGGAAGACACAACTCAACTCAACTTAAAACAAACAAAAAAAATAATTTGTCGTCAGTATTCTTCATCATACTGATGATGGTATTCCACATCTTAATGTAGAATTTCGGTCACCCAATGCTGCAACCTAAATGCAACCAGATATCAGCATCTAATGACATTGGTGGCCAGCAACACATTTTGCACCCGGTCTCCCTCCTAAGTCATTGAATACAGGTGCTTGGGCAGTAACTTCTGGTGTCAGACACCGACGAAAAACAGCTGTCTTTTCACATTGCCATGACACACCGCTGGTCACCGTTATTCAGTAACAGCGCCCGGCTGTGTCATGGGAAAACGCGGCCAGGCAGCAAAGTAAGTTAAGGGGGCGAAAGTCTAAGTAGGGTGTATGGGAGAGCACATGGATGGGTCTAACAACAAAGACTTTCACCTGCGAGGCTGGTGTTCGCATCCCGTATGAATGTAAAGCCAAACCCTGTTCTTTTTTCTTAAACCTAACCCTGTTGTTGAAGGAAAATAGGTCAATATTTGGTGTTGCACTGACTAAATACTTTTATTTTGAAAGAGACTGTATGCAAACTGTACATTTCCTGTAAATGCAGTGTATTTTGAAAATAGACAGTTGACACAGCGTCCCAGAACATCAGCAACCAACGTATCATGGGTACCTTGCACTTCATATCTCGACATGGAAAGTCCATGACCAAAGATCGATGTGAGAAGAGGTCGGAGTGAGAGTGTGACATCACATCTGACATGTTGCTAGTACAGTAATCCCTCACTGTACAGGAAAATTGTGTGCTCACAACTGTAGGAGGGTCAAAGTTGAAGCAGGAAGTAGGTCTGCAAACTGATGAGTGTTTACACAGATTCTGTTTGAAAAATCATTTTACTGCTTAGCATTGTTTTGTCTTTCAAATAACTTTGACCAACCAAGGTTTGTCTTTAATCAGTCTGATCAATGGGTCTCTAGCTACTGTATCAAACCAAACAGCCTGATTTCAGTTAAGGTGTTTGTTGTGCTGCTAGGGGTAAATTAAGGACTGATGTTTCTTTTTTTCCAGTAACAGTCTGTCTAGTGCAGCTTGAAATGATCAAAACAACACTGTTACCATTCCTCAGTATAACAGCAATGAGCAGTGTTGTGATGGAGCTCAGTCTTGGTGCCACCACAGTCTCTCACACAGAGCAGAAACACAGAGCAGAGAGAGATCATGGCCTTGGTATTCGACCCTGTCAGCTCGAGCAGCACCTGAGGGACTGGATCCACCTGCCTGATTGGACCAAGACCTTTAGAAGTTACCCATTGTTAATATCACTGCGAATTGTGTGGACGTCCGCGCCCCCCATCTCCCTCCCCCGCCCGCTCTCCGTGCTCTTAAAGAAAGTTGTCTGCAGAACATCACTGACTCTGCGGTTGTCACAGTCCGCTCAGACCCCCATACATCATGGAGGCTGTGTGAGAAATGAGTTCCTTTTCTTCCTCTGAAAGCTCCACAACTCTGTAAACTGTGACTGTCGACATCCTCCTTGGTTCACATTCACACACAGACACAGACACACACACACACAGACACACACACACACACAACTGATACAGCAGCGCTTCAGGAGTAAACACAGTGACAAAGTAGTGTGTTGGAAATGGCTTTAAAGGACAAGAAATGGAACAAAGTTTCTGTCAAATTTACGTTGAATTTCTCAGTGTCATGATTCCAGTAAACATGTGGGACTGAGGAGTATTGTATCCTCAGTCAGCCAGTGAGAACAGTTCAACACTGCAAACCTGATGTTATGGCTCCCTCTACTGTAATGACAGGGAATGGAGCGACAAAGGACCATCGAGAGTTGATGGCCATGAAAACTCTGCATGAGCTTAAACTGAGAATTCTCAAAACAGAATGCGAAAAAGATTTCTATCGCACCCCCATACATATGCACCAGTGGGGTGTCTCTACAGCCTGTTTTTCAGTTTCATAGGGCAAAATACTGACCTGCTGATGTAAAACCAGTTTGGAGCAGGATTTGAAACACTGCTAATGGACACAGGATAAACTGTGGGCAGCCCAGTCACCAGAAGAAAAGGTTGGTATCATACATTTCCACACACCACAGATGCATTACATTAGAGTAATCACTGCATTTCCAGCGGGGATAGTGCAACAAAAAAGCAGTTGTTTTGCTGTTTTTCGTGCTGAGATTATGTCACCCAAACTGGATGATTTAAGCCAAAACATGATCTTTTCCTAACTTAGAGGTTTTTGTGCCGAAAGCCTGTACCACAAAGAAAGCATTTTGCAATGTGCTTTGTTGTTGCCAGGCAACCACCCCAACACCCCCCTACCATAACCTTCCCATGTAATCCATCTACCTTTTATTTATTATTATTATTATTTTATTTTATTTTCACAGTAATTAGTAACTAGTTCCTAAAATGAACAGTCAGAGTGTACTTGCTGTAGCTCTGGTAGAGGGTGAGAGGCTAGACAACCTGCTGTGTCTCCATGTTGGGCCTAGCGTAACAAAAATGGTCCTGCTGAACAGTCCAACTGAGCACCACCACTTTCTCCGTCATTGTTTACCAACTGTAAACTTGTTGTCATTGTTGTCAGAAATTAACAATGCCAACATATTTTTTACTGGGGATTGGGTTGACTTGGGAACAAATTTCTATTTCCCTCTTTGTACCATATAAACTGAATATCAGGCTGCCCTCTGGAGGGGGTCACCTATTGGAATACTCAGATAAGAACAGGTTTGAAGACTAATTAACTCAACATATCCTCATAAAGCAGTTTGCATGATATCCAACAAATAAGCGACCCAAAAATGACATTATGTACTTAGCATAAAGTTATGGAGGTTAGGTTTAAGCAAGTAATTGCTGTGGTTGGAAACATGATGATGTCATGGGGAAAGTCCTGTGTTGTGTGACCCATCCACCACCCCAACCTACCTCAATACAAGACTGCTTCACGCTTTATTCTTTACTGCCATTAGCACATTGGTCACATGTTCACAGCCTTCCAAATTACATGGATTATGCACAAATTACTGGCTCATCATTAAGTGAGATTTGTGTGCATTTTGGTGCGTTAATTTTTATATGAATATGTACAAGCAGTGCATACAAACAGCCTAATTACCTAGCAGGTGAGCCAAGAACTTTAACTTTTACCTTTTCTCTTCTTAGTTTGATGTCATTGCTCCTCATGAGTTTGGAATTGCATTAGGAAAATGTAATGGTGGCATGATTCAGGCTAGGGAACAATAATTAAAAGCTGTTTATAGAATTTAGAGGGGCAATCACAGAATCCCACAAAATGACACCAGTTAACATCAGATAAACTTACTAAATACATATTTATTCATTCAAATCTTTGAGGACAGGAGAAATCACATACAAGGCATTAAGGCATTATTTTAGTTCATAAGACACTGTCTTAGTCAAATATTTACCATGTAGAAATATTACATATAGCTACATTATAAAATAAACAAAATTGAAATAGAACACAGATGAAATAAAACCATCCAATCTGGAGCTCAAGCTCTGTAATGGACAGCCATCCAACAAAATCCCAGTTTCCCTTTAAATCCCATTTAGTGCTTTCCCCAGCAGACAAATAGACAGGGCTGTAAAACGTAATCTCCCTTCAACCTTATTTGTCAGAAATAAAAAAGATTGTTGCTTGATTAATAATTATTCCCTTCTGTGTATAACCTGGCGATGATCAGAATACAGTCAGCAGTGCAAAGATCCCATAGAGTAGGGCACATGGGTAAGCCACCAGCAGCTGCTGGCCCTCCATAGCCAGGGTGGAGATGAAGATCTTGGAGGCAGAGAGACTACACCAACAAACTGCTAACAAGGCCAGAACTGTACCCAGGGCACCTCTGTCAGAACACAAAGAAGGATTTGAATTACTTTAACCAGGGAGTCAACCTGACCTGAACTCTGCATGTTAGTTTCATCTGACTGTTTTTCTTTGAAACTGAGCATTAACATGTTCATTTGCCCATTGACTATTTTGCTGGTGCTGGTGACAAACTTGGTGGCTGATTGTTGAATGGTGGTATCAGTGTCAGGAGCTGTAAGCAGTGCACAAAAGTGGGACTAGCTAGTAGGGCTGAGCGATAAAACAGTAACGATAATTATCTCCATATAATTATCCTTGATATAAAATAAATATCCGATTAATCTTTTATGTAATTAAACCACCTGCAGCCCATAGAGGGGGCAGTAATGCACCTTAAATGCCAGTTCAGTCAGGACCACTTTGGTCAAAGAAAACTTTATTTCCATTTGCAGTATTATATTTGGCAGTATGGCTCTGTTCTGGGGCCTCTCTGCCTTTCAGAGAGGTGTGCTCTCTCTGCCCTTCCATGCACCTACATGGAAAGCCAGAGGCAGGGAGAGCAGCTGCAAAGATCCCTGGGAACAGAACAGAGCCAGCATCAATGACAAACAGAAATGACACTGATACCTGCAACCTGCAGGCCAGGTTGACTGGAAATCTGTTTAAATGGGTAGGAGACCTATCTGTCAGAGAAAATAAAGTATGAGCTTACAGATTTATCTGGTTCCCAGGCAAAATATTAATAACTACAGTATGTTAGAAAATGTCTGTTTGGTACAAGCCTGTGTACATAGGAATTTTAAGATCGAAGTTAACTATGATGGCAGCTAATTGTCACCGAGACATTTCAGCAAGAAACATCCAATCACTGAGCTTTAAAGTCTGCAACGTGTACCGCTTAAGGTGAGAGACAGCGAAAGATAACACGTAGCACACACAAGTAGCGCCCTTCAAAAGCCCATATCTAACCTATTTATGTTAACAGAAGTTAGAGGTGTGATCTCTGGGCTGCATACCTTTTGAAGAACCTTAATGATAATTTAAGTGCCTTGCTCAAGAGCACTTCAGCAGTTTTGCTGGGCAACAAGTAGCCTTACAGCTGGGATTCCTGATTCCACCAACCCATTTTACTTCTCCCTGTCATGCTCAGGATCTTTTGAGTTTTCCATCAAGTGTCAAATAGAAACAGCATAATAACAAACAAACACAGAATGGACTTACTGCAAAGAGTAGAAGACAGCAAATGCAGAGAGGACCACCATAGGCAGGAGGCAGTAGCCCAGGACACTGGCCACGCAGCCATAAGACACTGCCACAGAACTCATCAGACTCAGCAGAATGTACATCCCAATACAGGCTGTAGCACTGATCCCATACACATAACCAAAGTGGGCTTTACCTGCCTGAATATATGGGGGTAAAGAAGCAGACTGGTTAAGTCTTACAACTGTACATGACATACAGCAGTGAATGCCGAATAGGGTTCCTAGTAATGTTCACATATTTGGTGAAACAGGCAGCAGCAGTAGCTCACCATCATTAAAGTGATGCCCAGTGCAATACAGAAGAGGATAGGACCTGTTAGATCAGTCTCGTTCATAATGCTGCCATCTGCAGGCTTCAAAGGGTTCAACACCATCAGTGTCTTCTGCCAGATGTGATCAAAATTGATGCCAAGTTCTAGACAATAAACAAAAAGGAGGTAATTCTTAATGACTGTTAGTATGGAGTGCCAAGTGGCTTTTATTTGCAGTTTGAATAAAGGCTTGTTGCTCAGTGATGAGTTGGTTCCTCAGCTGTTTTCTTGATTCAACAACACAGCTAACGTCTGTATGAATGGGCCATTGCCAGCTAGATTTCAACTAATACAACATGGGTAGTTTTCATGACCCGAAGAAAAACATTTTGTGCAAATGCAGATTCTTTTACCCTCAAGAAGGCTTGGTTCCTCTTCAAGAGCATCTGTTCCTGTGCTTCCCACAGGTTGGTAGAACTGTTCAGTGTACTGCTGCTCCATGGAAGGATCCAGAGCACCCGGCACAAAACCCTGTGCTCCACTGAAAACAACAGTTGCAAGAAAACATGTTTAAACTCTCACAGAAAGAGTACAAAAGTAGTAATGTAATCCTGTACATGCTTTTGTATGGTGTGAAAATCTATCAGGAAATAGCCTCTACAATATGTGTCATCAATCAGTAATGTTATTTTAGGATTTGTTTGGGGTAAAAAGTTGAGTGTTTGGAGAACATGCTACTCCACAACCTGCCACGCCATTTTTAAAAATTCCTCCATATCCCAGAATGCATGTTAGTAGCCCTAGTGAAAAGGCCTGAATGCCTGCTGCTCTCAAAAAGAGTCAAACTATGATCTACAGAAAATCTCACCATGAAGTCAAAGTGAAAAGAGACTCGATACTTTAAAATGAATAAAATGTGTAAGGCTAGTGTAAGACCAAATGTAACTGAATTAATTGATATATCATTCAATTTCTTCAAATATGGCACAAAAATCCGCTTGGACTCAGAGATTAATTGATTAGAATTTGGTGGTCCTCGCAAACACCTTTTTGGCCATAACTCAAGAATTCATATGTTAATTAATGACAAAATTGACCACAAATGTCTAATAGAATAAAATGATAAATTTGTGACATTTTCTATTTAAAAGGTCAAAGGTCAGCCTCACTGTGACATCATAATGTTCTGCAAAAGTACTCTTCTGTCCATTATTCAACACCATATCTCAGGAACAGGAGGGGAGACATTTGGTCAGATGCTGAATTGGTGACACTAATCTCATGTGCAACTTGAAACTGTAATAATTGTATAGATCTTCTGTGTTGCCGGGTTGAAGATGTGAGTGAAGCATCTATGTTTTGCCCAAAAATACACTTTATGCCTTTTGTTGAATTTCTCTTGATTTATTATGTGTGTCTAAACAGACATGGGTGCCAACTGCAACTAGACTGGTTGGCGGAGGCGTAAAGCCATGGGACAGTAATTCTAGCTTTAAAGGTGCCCTGTTGCCTTTTTGTTTACATTCAGTGTTTGTCACAAAACACATTGTGCAAATCTTTGAGTTCTACAAGCATGTTGAATCTTGCAGTCTTCTTTGTTGACATATTAAGTGTGTTCCTAAATGTGTTACAGTCATCTGTTGCACAGGAGAAAAATATGAAACCTTTGGCTGCAATGTGTATTGCACCACCCACATGCACACGTGTGCACCTTCACTTTCATCTTTAAGCACATTCTGGGTTTAAGTGATATTGTTTTCCAGATAAGTAGATGTCTTGATTTGAATGGTGAGGGGCAAATATAAGAATACCCTCAAAAGTCTGAATACTTACGTGTCATAATAAGCAGGGTTTGAGGAATTGTAGGTATCATAGTAGGACACAGTGTTACCCTGGTCATCTATGTAATATCCTGTCTGGTAGAAGTCCTGCTCAATGTTCTGAAAGTCACCCATGCTAAACAGAAGAACAAAGTCAGGACACATTAACACACAGTATGGCTGTTCACAAGCAACAGAACAGAAATAAAGTACCACTCCATTAAGTAGAGAGGACAGAGACGCTTCAGTGAATCAGCTCACTGACTCAGCCACTGAATATCAAATATCTGAGCCAGTGTTAGGTCTTGTGCCCCCCCTTTAAAAATATTACCCCCACACTCAAAGTGCTTGCATTTTACATGTATAGCTATGTATTAGTGCCATAGAGGGAAACTAGTCAAGGTAGCCAAGTTAAATTTGATTAAAATCATATTATCAAGAACACAAGCTGCATGCTATACAATAGGGAAAATACCCGTCACGTTGTATGTTGTTTCCACTGGGTTCACATTCACTGGGTTCAAATGTCCCTCTGGACTGAAAATCCATCTCTTTGACAGCCTTTTGTCCCAACAACAAACGATCATTGCCCTTTGATGCATGTGTGGTTCAATAGGCACAAAACTGCTTGGTTATCATTAAAAAAATAATAATGTTTAATGTTTAAAACACCAACATTTGGTGACACAAAAGTCACTGGAAAAGCAGGGATGGGTTGGTGAAAACACCAGGGTCCGCAGGCTCCAACACAGCTCGGAGACACTGCTGAGAGACACTGTAAAGGGTCAGTAAAAACCCCAGGATTGGTGGCTCAAACACAGCAGGAAAATTGAACCTAACTGTACATAGTATGTATTTTCAGAAAGAAGGGTCTTCGGAGCCTTTGTTTTTTTGGGTAATGAGCTGTTGGAGAAATGGGCTTTTGGTCCAATGGGGCATTTTTCAGACTTATGAGGTTTTAGAATTTTGGGCTGTTGGAACAATGGCATGGCACCAAGTGTATGGCTGTAGCCTAAGACAAAGTTAATGCTGTTAAAAGTCCAGTTACGAATGATATGGATCAAAGGTTTGGGGCTGTTCTAGTTATTTAAAATGTATTCATCCTCTTGATTACTTTATATCTATATTTCCATATAAGTTTTACAGGGTGTTTACTAGCATAATTGACCAGATGCTGCCAATCCATTTCCTCTCTAGCTCGATTTGTTCTGTGCAAAGCATTGCAACTCCATCGGGAAAAAAAGCCTGGATGCACATTTTCTAACAAAGCAGAGCAGAGTGCTTCTGGAACGCTTCTGAAATGCTCTGCAGATGGAATTGCAAGCAGTGGAATCCACTACGCAAACGATTTTTTATTACATTCATATATGTACACTATACCTACATTGGTTACATAAATAACCCAAGTTCCATGCTCTTCATCCTAATTGCTGCTGTCCTTACTTACCAGTTTTTCTTTTCTTGCCTGTTAAACATCTGATATCATGTGGGCTACCAAACATGTTGTTTTACCCTCTGAATAATTCTGAATTGTTTTAGTCTTTGAAATGTACGAATCAGATTCTTGGTCCATTTTTACAGCAGATATTCTGTCTTGTCGTAGTAGGAAAAGCACAGGTGGAGCTAGTAATATTAGCGAGTAACAGCAAGTAACATTGTTATTTGTGATACCTGTGATTCAAATGTCAAACACGTGCTGTGAAAAAGGTCTATTCAACTTAAAGGGGCTTTATGGGAAGTCCATAGTGTTTGAGTTGTCTTGACATGGTTCTCAACATGGACAGCAAATAGCTAACAGTGCTAACTCCATAAACAGCGCTAAACAACGGTAACAGTATTGACAGAGCTAACAGTGCTAACCATGGAACCTGATGGAAGGCGCTCCACTACACATGCACTAACATGCACACATGGCTGAACCAGCTTACCACAACAAACCACAGAGAAGTTATGACTCATGGAAAACTCTAAATGTATTTGAGTGTTCATTCAGACCTACAGACCACACAACAGCCTCTTCTTTTGCTATTTCTTTTTCTCAGTAAACTCACCTGTGTGCGCCTACAGTACAATCAAACAGTGTAGAAGGCTTCCTCACGGCCACTTCACAGAGGAGTGTGCTGTTGTCAGAGCAGAGAACATGTGAAGGCCAGTCTGGATATTCTATTAATAGTTGGCTATATTTGGGTTTGGTCTCAGGGATATGACACGTGCTCAGCACCGCTTTATTCTGTGTCTACAGACTAAAACTAGAAGGCTGCTGTGTATGCTTCTTGTTTTATTATTTACTTAAAATGCAAGTACTGTCAATACAATGTACAAATATGATGTATACAGTGTATAAATAGCTCTTATTTCTGAACAGATTCAACAATAATCTTCTTATTGGACTAGGATTCTGTGGCATTTGAATTCCTTTAAGCAGTTGGCATGAATGTTTTTGTGATTTTTAAAAAAAAAAAAAAATTGTAGAATAAAATAAATTGACACATTAGAGTAGCTTTGCTTTGGATCAAAATGATTGAATCCATGAAACAGGTTATACTAATATTATGCAGCTATTACCGATATTTTCAGGACTCAAACAGGGGATATCTATATATCATAATGTGAAGTCAAGTTATCTGTCAGACTATCAGAAATGTTATTGTTCTCACTGATGCAATTTGGGAAATGTCTCGGCCACTAAACTGATGTTTTTTTTCCCCCTAATACCTTCATGCTGACTTTACATTATTAGTCAAGAAAATACACTGAATTGATCTCTTGCAACACACTTATTTTCATCAGGTTACTAATGTATAAGTCATTTACTATACATGTATAGCCTATTTTAGTGGAAAATAATGGCAGTAATAACTTCCATGGAAGGCGGTGCAGTGACTCAAATTGAATACCAAAATGTATCAATACATGGCACACAGAGGAATAGAAGACACTGGGACACATTACATGGAAGCTCTTAAAAAAGCTGCCATTATTTTCTATTAAAATATTTATGTAAAATAAATAGACTACACAACAGTGAGAAAAATAAAGTGTGATGCACGAGACCAATTTAGTTATTTTTTTTAAATAGGCTGCTAATTTCCACTAAAAATGGTGAGTCAGCATAGAGGTATTGAAAAAAACCCCCAACAACATCAGATTGGAAAACTGACTAAGAAGAAGACAAATACTAGTGATGGAAAATTACTATCAATAAATAAATAAATAGGAATAATACATAACAATAAGATAAATAAATAAATGCATGATGAAATATATAAATAACACAAAATAAATAAATAAATAAAAGGATCAGTGATAAATAAATGTTAGAATAAATAAATCAATAAGTAGGAATTAATACAGACATAAATAAATAATTAAATAAATAAATACAGAAAGATATATGATATAATATCCAAATACTACAAAATAGATAAATAGACAAAGGCATAAATAAATGCATAAAAAATAAATACATTTTGAAAATTGAACAGGCTATATATGGTAAACATTCTACATATATTTCTACACTTTTGTGTAACACACACACTATATATATATATATATATATATATATATATATATATATATACATAGTATGTCGCAGATGTTGAATCCTGCGGCAGTGTGCAGTGTTTCATCTCACGCGCTGCAGCAGTGCTGCGCAGGACTGACTCTCCTCAACTCTCCCAGAGCCGGAAACAAAACAAGTGTGTCATGTGATTCCTGCTTGTACCTCTAGTCAAGTGGGTAGCTGCTCGATGTAAACTCAATTAAAAAGGATTCAAAGAAGGTATGTCAACCCATTTACTGTTGTAATATGTGTTCTGGTTTTATCTGTACAAATTAATATAGCATGCAGAGGTTAACTTAACGTCAAACACTTGGTAGGTTAACGTTATGTAGTACAGGAAGTAACTTCACGGTTAGCTAACGTTGAATATCGCCACTTATCTTGCTAATCAGCTAACATGATAGCATGCTTTAGTCCACTTTAAAAGAGCCTCAGTTTTATTAATAGAAGTGTCAGCTACTTGTCACCGTTTAATGGAGCCTGTTTTCTCCCACAGCTGCTGAGCGCTCTGGATAACACCGTAAAACATTGGCCGCCATGGCTGATGTGAGTATTGTCTGTCATTCCTTTTTCACTTGGCTCGAGCAAGAGCCCTGCCTTTAGCACTGAGGACAAAATCTCATATATTTTGTGATAGCTTTATTTATACCAAAGCAAACCAGTTGCTTATATGTGGTGTGAACAACATTTCGGCAAGTTTGCTCCACACCAGAGAACACTTTGTAGCTTGACAAGCCACCAGCTGTGACTGTGACGTACTGAAGATGGTCGCCTGTGTCTCTGTCAGTAAGGTGGTCAGTGACAGTCATGTGGAACCTTGTCTAACTCATTTAACATTTGTCGTCACAGGATTTGAAGAGATACCTCTACAAACAGATGCAAAGGTGTGTATGGTGAATGTTACAACACAATGCTAAAGCTATGTTCTGTGTCACAGCTGACAGTGAAACAGTGTGAATGTATATGTGTTGAGTCATTTGTTAAAAACTATCTGTTCTCTCTCAGTGTTGAAGGTCTTCATGCTATTGTAGTGACAGACAGGGATGGTGTCCCAGTGATCAAAGGTAAGAAAAGAAAAAATATTCCATTTCTCTTACTATGCATTTCCACTACACCCCCAGTTTGTGTTGCAACGTATTTTTACCCCTAAGCCCTTAATAGGCATGCTGTCTGCAATATTGCTGGTTTCATCTGTCTGTTGAAGTGATGGCTTTTTGTCATTCATACATACAGTGTGTCTTTGTTGTGTAAATGTTAGTGGTTGGCCCTCTCTGACATTTCATAGGCTCAGTCGCTGGTATTTGTTCATTTATAAGGATGCACCATGTTGGATTTTTTGCCATTATCCATCATGCTGATATGTAACAACTTATTTGGCTGATAACCATTACGGATATCGACATATCCACTTTTTCCCTACCCAATTTTAGTGATCGTCAAGTCTCCTCTGTAGTAGAATTAACATCATATTATACATGCATAGTCTTATTGTAATGGCCCACCAGCAGATGGAGACATGACATAGAATGATTCAATGTATGAAATATTCATTCATTGTGCAAAATAAGAAAAAGCATGTTGGCCAATGCTCATAGTTCATTTTAAAGCCATTATCAGCCGATACCATACCACACTGAGTAAACTCCACTTGTACATTTGTACTTTGATTGAACAGAGATCTGACTGTAGCTATAGTCTGAGATCTCAAGAGTTAAGTTTATTGTCTGTTCCTAGTGCACAGACTGAGCTGGGAAAGAAAGCTTTCATGTGCTTTGCTCCTCTCACTTAGAATAACCCTCAAAAAGACTTTAAACGATGTGAATTGGTCTCTCTTTCTGATTTTAAAGCTCTCATAAGTACAAGGATGAATGAAGTGGTTGGTTCTTGTGATTGTGCGTAGGTGTTCTAATATTTCTCCATGTTACTGTTTCTTTTACGTTTTTTAATGTGTTGATATTTGGCTGTAACTTTCGTATGCTGCTGTCTTGGCCAGATCTCCCTTGAAAAAGTGATTGTTGGTCTCAACAGGACTTACCTGGTTAAAATGGGTTAAATGGAATAAAATAAAAAATGAAGACTCTCTTTTAACATAACAGGACCAGATAGAGATGTAACGCTCATATGATATTTGGCAGCAGGTCTCCCTGTTTATCCCTTGCTATATATTCTCATCAGTATCATATTTTTGTTAGAAATAATACAATTTTGGTTTTCAATTTTTTAGTCCTCAATCATAGTCAAAAATGACAGGATGGCAGGGAGAGATTCATTTAATTTTTATTCACTCACATGCTGCATGTAAATCATAACGTTTATATTGTTAGCAGTTGCTATAAATAAAACTTAAATGAAGATAGACAGATGATGGTCAGATGATTATTTTGGTTTTAAGTGGGTATTTCCTTTTGCCTCATATCATGAGGGCATGCTGTGCTTGGAAACACATTTTCACGGACTGATGTGACATGAAAAGAATCTCATATAACAAAGTCATGTTATTACAGAGCTCTTAGAAGGCAGCATGCGACATGCATTTAGTCTCTGCCCGTGTGTTTAACCGTGTGCTGCTGTAGCCTCTACAGTCACATTCAGTGCACACATGAATCATGTCGGAAGCATCACAGCAATGGAAAATTCAGTCTCATTACGTAGCTGTCACATCTTGGAAAGATGAGTAAGGGGCTTGTCCAGACACAAGACTGTCATGAAAGAGTGCCATAACATCTGCATAATCAAATGCATGTATGAAAGTGGCTCTATATTCCCATTCAGTCTAACTGTCATCAACCTCTTTCTATCCCAGTCCTTGCTTTGCCCTGCTCTCAGATGGCAGTGTGATTATTCGCTAACTGCCTGTTGAGTCTAAAAACAGATTCACTGTATCAGAATGTTTTCAGCTCTCTTTTGTTGTAACAGAGAAGAAACAGCAACAATAAGCGGTTAGAGCAGGTTCAGATGATTTGAAGTTATACAATAAAATTATAAGACATCTTAAACCTGCAGCATATCATTAAGGATCAGTCTCACGGATCTCACTCCTGTCATATGAAAAAAACAATGGTGTGAGCATAAAGGAGAAAGAGCAGCCATTCACTGTCCGCAGAGTTTTTATTGTTAACATTGCCTCTGTGTTTCTGCAGTTGCCAATGACAACGCCCCAGTCCACGCCCTCAGACCTGGCTTCCTGTCCACTTTTGCTCTGGCCACAGATCAGGGCAGCAAGCTGGGCCTCTCCAAGAACAAGAGCATTATCTGCTACTACAACACCTACCAGGTAATATGTCGTCATCATCATCACCATTGTTACATGTCGTAGAGATGACCAATTAGGTAATATCACATGAGAGGGAGTGATGTATCACTATGTATCAGCACCGACTGTTTCATATACATCCTTGCATATGACACACAAGAGCTGTTAATGGTCAGACTTCAAGCATCTGTTCTAAGGATGCTGTCAGATACACTGAGCCATCAATCAGCTGACCTTTGTCTATAATGTTTGAGTTTTCAGATAGATTTACAGTGATCCCCTTTTCCTTAAGTCTCCCCAGTTTTTGGTCTAACATGTCTCTCGTGTCTCTGTTTTAAACAGATTGTGCAGTTCAATCGGTTACCACTGGTCATCAGTTTCATTGCCAGCAGCAATGCCAACACAGGTAAACTCTCAGTACAAGCCTTGATAAAAATGTAAATGGGTAAGTTGTGTAAAAATCACCCTGTACGGTTGGCATGAATGTTGAAATTAGCTATAGAGACCTAAAAACATGTTTATTTCTGCTAAAGTTGGATATTTTAACATGGGGATCTATGGGGATTGACTGGCTTCTGGAGCCAGCCTCAAGTGGCCATTAGAAGAACTGCATTATGTGGCACTTCTGCTACGGCTGTGCGATTGCCTCTAAATTTCATATTGTGAATTGTCATTGCTCTAGATTGCCAGTACACGATTAAATCGCCAGGGGGGGGTGGTTACGGCCTTGGCACGTGGGGGTTATGGCCTTGGCACGTGTCTTACGTCCATCACTACCAGTCAGCATGGTAGCCAACACTAACACCGCTGTGGCTTTGGTGGCAAAGAAAAACGCCACATCTCCAATTTGGGAGTTTTTTGGGTTTATCCCAGATGCCAGAGGTGAGCTGGCTTGTCAGCGCAGCGGTGTCGGTACCGACAAGCTGGAGACGTGTTGCTCCTCCTCACTTTAAGTCGCTGTCATTAACTTTTAACCTGCAAAGGCGGCAGTGCAGCAACATTGTAGGAATTTATGAAAGCCCTTGTGAACATTTCAATAGTTACACATTAAAACAATATTTATTTGCAATTACTCTAATGAACGACCCCGAAGCATGAGCAAATGGGCTGTGTCACTTCGGATCAAAAAGATGCACCCTGTCACTGTCAGCGCATGGCTGACAGGGCACCCTCCGCTGAGAAGAGAGAGGAGAGGAGATGGATTGTAGGTCTGTTTGTAAACGGGGCTTCTCTGACAGTCATGTATTTTCCAAAAATTCCATTGGCTTCAGTTTTCAGCCCTGGAAGTTGTCACATATTCTTAACAAAACTGACTGACAGAACGTGGCACAATACCTTAATTTAAACGTTCCTTAGTGAAGATACACTTCAAAGTCAACCAAACAACTGCCAAACAGTATATGTGCGAGGGTTCTCACTGCGTTGTTACACAGTAGTCTATGATCTGTCAGATTCTTTGACCTGTGGCAGTGCAACAACCATTTCACCTAAAGGCAACAGTAAGTGCATGTGTCTTTCAGAGTAGACTCTCTGTGGTTTCGTTAAGGTGCTGAGTGAAATAAACCTAAACAGATTCAGTAAGGGATTCAAAGGGATTCAGATCTGATAAGCAGACTGAGAACTGGATTCAGATTAGCTAAAACACTATCATATCTAATCTCAAGAAACGAGTCAACTGTAGGACCAGATGTTAGGGTTAGGCACCAAACTCTATATATTTCAGGGTACTGACAGAGTTCCGTTGGTTGTTATGTTAAATCCATAGATGCCAAATGCCAGTACCTGAGAGTTCATCTGGGTGAGGACACCAGGTTTAGACAAGAGGCAGAAATGCTGCATTGCACTCAAATCCTGTAATGTAATGCTGTAAACCAGCCCCAGAGCTCCAAAGCCAGCAACAGAGACTTTGAACGAAGTGTAGGTTTTTTGACGGTGGAATTGGCAGTGGCTGCACTTATACAAAAGAACCTTACTCTTCAACAAAACAGTCTATCCCTGTAGGGATCCTTGCCATAATGTTGTCAGACACTTAGAAGCCTGTCAGTGGCGAAAATCCGCACTTTTAGTGGAGGTAAATTGACGTTGCACAAATACTCAGAGTGATTATATTGCAGCAGTTTTGCTGCTGCTGTCTGAGGCGGTTTCTCTAAATACTGCACCAATTTCAAACAATTGTCTTTAATTGTCCTTTAGTCACTTAGACACAAATGCATGGGAAAATGGGCTCCAGGTTGAAAATGCTAAAGTTATCTTTAAGTGTACATCAGAAAAACAACACATTGATGATTTGGCTGCCCTTTTAGCCTTACCTTTAGGACTAAATACTGTGTGTAAAATTAGTCCTCAGGGTGGTGCTAGAGGAAAGGTCATGAATTTGTTGAACATTCTCACATGTGCCTCTCTTGTTTGCGCGGTGAAGTAACGGCAGTACACTCTGTGTGTCCTCAGGTCTCATCATGAGTCTGGAGAAGGAGTTGGCTCCACTAATAGAGGAACTGAGGCAGGTGGTGGAGGTGACATAAGCTCTGAGAGACAGGAAAACCCTGAGCAGGATCCACAGCAGAATCACCAGACCGGATCACATCCTGCTCTCTGAATCTCTCTCTGTCTAACTGTGCATTCAGGTGCTGTGATAACCTGTCTGGGGGTTTTTACAGTTCCACGTAATGTTAACGTCTTCATCTGTTTACATCATGATTGAAATTTTCTGTACACTTTTTGTCCTGTTGACTTTGCTTTCTGCCATTTTCTGTAGAATGTGGGTGCTTTCCATCAGCATTTTCACAGCTAAGACAGTTTATATGTCAAATCAATTGTCTGAATAAATGTTTCATTTTAAGCACCCAAAGTGGTTTCCCTGCCTTTTTCATTGTTAAGGTTTCAATGTAAATACATAGAGTTCACAGCATAGTCTTATTTAAAGCTCAATTTCTCAATAACAATAACAATAACAATCCAGTCATCCTTTGTTGGAGGGTTCGCCTAAATTTTTTTTCCATTTGATGACCTTTTGAATATAAAATGTTATTACTTCATCATTGTATCTTATTAGACATTTGTGTGAAAAATTGTCAGAATTTGTGTAAATTCTTGAGATTTGACCAAAAACATGTTTAATGGGGTCCCAGTGACCTTTGACTACCAAATTCTAGTCAGTTCATTGTTGAGTACAAGAGGACATTTGAGGCAAATAAATAAATCCCCTCAATACTTTCTTGAGGCATCGCATCCATGAGAATGAGACGGATGCAAGATCACAGTGACCTTTGACCAACAACACCTAAATCAGTTCATCGTTGAGTCCAAGTAAACGTTTGTGCCAAATTTGAAGAAATTCCCTCAAGGTGTTCTTGGGCTGTTGCATTCATGAGAATAGGACAAACGCAAGGTCACAGTGACCTTGACCTCTGATCACAACATCTGATCAGTTCATCCTTTAGTCTACCTGGATGTTTGTGCCAAATTTAAAGAATTTCCCTTAACGTGTTTGTGATATTGTGGTTTTCACAAGAATTGGACAGACAGACGTACCTGCATACATATGCAGACAGACAGACAACCCGAAAACAAAATGCATCCAGTCACAGCTATGGCATAAAAATTCGTCAGGATTTTTTTTTTTTTTTTTTTTTGGCATTTATTTGTAAGCGGGGCTGTAAAGATAGGTCCCTTGTATAAAAAACTGACAGAGGAACAGAAGATCACATGTACCGTAGTGAGATGACATCAAAGGTAACAAATTCAGTTAACCCCTGCTGCCACTAGGAGTTGTTAAAGACCTCCCTACACTAGTTTTTTTATTGAATTTGTACAGTGAAATGTCAGAGTAGCAATATAATTGCATGCTGACTATGTTGCTGCCCCATTAACATTAATTTATTATTGTTTAGAGGAGTCATTGCAAAATGAACCATTTGATTAGAATGTTTCAGTTAGGAGGTTTGTATTTAAAGTTATTTTCTACACTTGGTTACATTCATCAATCTTCAGTAAGTTCTCATGCAGCACTCACCACCCAGAGCAGAGGTGACTGGTTCTGTTTCTTGTTAACAACTCTTCTCTGTCCAGACCAAAATCTACAGTGAACACATCCTTACACACATCATGAAGTCACACTGCTGCACTGGGTGCAATGTTCCATAAACACATACAATAGTTTATTTTGACTCCAGACCTTTTTCACAGCAGTCATTTTGCCATGTCATGGTAGGAAAAATTACAGGTGTATATAATAACATCAACAATAGCTGCATTCAATTTAGGCGAGGCCCTGGTATTGTGCATGCTGGCTTACTGTAATAGCTTACTAGGACACTTACTGGAACTAAACCATTGTTAATGTTATCAGTTCCATCCCTGCTTTTCCTAATATGACACGTCAAAATGTCTGCTGTGAAAAAGGTCTATCCTACATACACTGTCCTGCTGTCCTTAATATATACTGAACAAAAATTCAAACCAAGACTTTTGTTTTTGCTCTCATTTTGTACAGGTTTAAATTTTAGGTGTAAGATTTTATGCACTCAACAGATACAAATTTTGGTAACACATTTGTTTAAATCCGTGTTAGTGAGCACTTCCTTTTCCAAGATAATCCACCACTTCACAGGTGTGGCATATTAAGATGCTGATTAAACAGCTTCATTACTACACAGGTGTGCCTTGGGATGGTCACAATAAAAGGACACTATAATGTGCAGTGTGATCACACAACACAATGACACAAATGTCACAAGTTTGAAGGGGGTGTACAGTTGGCATGCTGACTGCAGGAGTGTCCACCAGAGATACTGCCCATGAATTGAATGTTCTTTCCTCTCCCATAAGTTGTCTCCAATGAGGTCTCCTTGAATTTGGCAGTATATCCAGCCATCCTTACAACCACAGACCACATGTAGCCACACCAGCTCAGGACCTCCATATCCTGCATCCTCACCTATAAAATGGTCTGGGAGCAGCCATCCAAACAGCTGATGCACAATTGGTTTGTATCAAAGAATTTCCACTCAAACTGTGTCAGGGAAACTCATACGTCCTCCTCATCCTCTGCAGGGTCTTGACCTGTCAGCAGTTTGTCGTCATGATCGACTTGAGTGAGCAACTGTTCACCTTCCACGGCGTCTGGCAGTTTGCAGAAGTGTTCTTTTCTCAGAAGTATCCCGCTAGACCAAAAAGTGCATATCTGTAGCCCTAGTCATGTGAAAGCCTTGTTCAGAGTGCCTAATTAATGTCTTTAGTCAAGAGTGGCCTTTTATTGTGACCATCCCAAGGCACACCTGTGTGGTAATAAATAATCAGGTGTAAGGGACTATCTTGGGAAAGGAGAAGTGCTCAATAACACAGATTTTAATGCATTTGTGCACAAAATGTGAGAAATTAGTCTTTTGTGTGCATGGAAAAAGTCTTAGATCTTTTCATTTCAACTCAAAAATGGGAGTGAAAACAAAAGTGTTATTTTGTTCAGTGTAAAGTACAGTGTGTAAAGATAGTCCCCAAACAATGCATCATTTCCTCCTGTTTGAGTAAACAATAAAAGTGGTTAACTGTTGCTGTGAACTATAAATAATAAAGTGAGCTGTTTCCTCAGCAGTAGGAACCAGTGGGCTTGGAGCTGAGAGCCACAGACAGAGTGGGAAGTCACATAGGACTGAGAGATGGACTAACATATTCTGTGTGTCTCAAATAGCATACTTTAATAATAATTTGAGTGCACAAGTGCGCTAAGTGTGTTCACGCTGCACAGTGTGGGAAAATGCAGTGTACTACTGGTGCATTCACAACATTCCAAAAGCTGAGTATGGCATGAAGGAAACTTCTCATCCTCAACACTCGCCATCTTTGTGACACAGCGGAACTTCTCAACTTCTGACATGGTGGCTGGGAAAAACAAGTAGCCTAAGCTGGCTACAGTGAACATGGCTGCGTTATACAGATGTAAGCTATACATGTTTTTTACACTCAGTGCAATACTGTTGTCAAACAGAAGCGGTCGGTAATGTTTGTTGGGTCTGTAATGATTTGCTACCACAAACAGTAATTCGAGTACTTACATTAGCCTGCTAGATAATGTTGGCATTCACTAGCTAGCTAATGTATTCCTAACTACAGCGGCACATTTTAATTAGCACTGACATTGTGGCATAAGTTTGGTTATAAGTGGGCAGAGATAGTTCTCATATGTTGGCGATAATACTCCACCGTCTGTTTGCAACTCGCCCTGTAAAAAGAAGATGAAGAAGATGAAGAAGAAGAGGCGTTAAAAAAGAAAAAAAAAATCTGTTGTCACTTTTGGTAACTGCAAAACGGCAGTGTGCAATGTGGAACAACAATACCCTGTTGAAATTAGGGCACCGCACAAGAGGTTCCTCATGTACATAGTGTACTACATTACACTAATAGAGGTATGCGTTTTGAGACACACTCATTGTTGGTTTTAGACTTATAGAATAATGCCAGCAATGTCCTTAATTGATGTTAGTAGTAACAAACATCATCTGGGAAAAGCAGCGACTATTAACAGGAAACTTATGAGAAACAAAGCATCTTTGGACATTCAAAAAGCATGTTGTTAGTCTTCAGTCAGTGCACTGAGGGAAATGTGTCCCAGTCTTAGTCATGCTCAGGTTTGCTCTTCACTTTTAAATCGTGCTGTTCATCATTGTTCATCCAGCTGCGATGACGTCTTCCATGTACGTGGCACTTCTTTCCATCTCTGGAGTCTCCACCGGCAGCAGTCATCGACCCTTGTTGATCTGTGACTGAAAACAAAGACAAACAATGCAACTGAATAAAATCAACTGAACCTTTAAATATTGTCAGGTTGTTAGTTTTAAGTAAAGTCAACATAAAATTGCTGCTGCCACTTTCAGAACATTTGAGTTACTTAAAACCAAGTTTTGATGTACATTTTGACTTCTGGGGTTAACTTTCTTCCAGACTAGGTTGAGTATATAGGCATTTCTCTACTTGATAGTTGAATCTCCTGCTCCAGCTTTCTGTTTTATTGTATTTTAACTTTTGATATTAGTAGATTATTCTGTTTTTGGTCTGGGGTTTGTACAGGCCAGTTTTATTTACACTTAGGTTTATTGTGAACTAATTCAGAAACCATTGTAGGGTTTAAAAAAAATAATAAATGACCATGGAAAAAACTGGAGTTACCACCGTGTTGTTGTATGCCTCCGCACATTAGTCAAGTTTCTCTTACGGTTTACATTCTTGTCTGTGAAAACATGGATGCTTCACACCCATTGTCTCCCTGACAGCACAGAAGCTCTATACTATCAGCACAGTTTCAAGGTGACACCTAAGATTAGTGTCACCAATTCAGTATCTGACCAAAACTTCCTCTTCTGTTCCTGAGATATGACATTGAACAATGGACAGAAAAGTGTTATATGCAGAACATTATGATGTCACAGCGAAGTTGACCTTCAACTTTTTGGATATAAAATGTTATCACTTCATTATTTTAACCTATTAGACATGTGGGTGAAGTTTAGTCATAACAAGCTTAAGAATTCTTGAGTTAAGGCCAAAAACATTTAGTGAGGTCACAGTGACCTTGACCTTTGACCTTCAACCACAAAATTCAAATCCGTTTATTTTTCAGCCTAAGTGGATGTTTGTGTCAAATTTAAAGAATTTCCCTTAACCCTATGGACCCGAACGATGCATAGTGCTTCCAAATTCACACCTGTTCTTCTCTATAGATTTTCTCCGCTACCGTGCGTCATAGCGAGAAGCCACGCATATCACGTGAAACAGCGGAATTGTAGCTTTCAACAAGACCAAGCACTTGTCGGTAGTCCAATGTTTTCACAGCAAAAAAAAAATGATAAAGTTACACTAAAATTATGTATAACAGAGCTTTCATACAGCTCTGCACACACATTACTCTTGGATGAATTACTCGCGAATGCAGGCTCGCACAGAAATGTCACGCATATCACATGAAAGCGCAGGACCAGAGCTTTCCAGTGATACCACACACATCACTGTGCTGTCATCCCATCATGCTATAAATACAGATCGATTGTCTACAAAATAAAAACCTGACAAATTTCTTTACAACCCATTATACAGATCTTGTTATCAGTCACTTCATATAGTGAGGAATATCGTATCTTACCACGTCTTAGGCTTGCCTGTGTTTCTCCCTGTCTATCCACATTTGTAGTCCAGCTTTCAAGATGCAAATATCTCCATATTGTCCAGTTGACACTCCATCAAACTTTGTATGACAAGACCAGCCACTTCACCTTTGCGCACCCAGACAACTGCAGCCTAATTATGCATGCTGACAGGGCCATAGTCACCATATACATTCCAAAATGCCATGCCCCATTGCCAGATTCCAGAGAGTCCCCCCTCTTTAAATATGGTAGAATATGTCAGCTTCCAACTTGCTATGGTGAGATACATGTAAAATGTAAGAATTTAGTAACACGGATTTGTTTATTTCATTGAAAAAACAAACAAACAAGATATAGCATGTGTATGTAGCCTTTAGAATGACTGTGATATGAGCTTAAAAGTAAAAGCAGTAAAAATACCCCAAAAACGTCTAGGGCCCATAGGGTTAAGGTGTTCTTGAGATAACATGTTCACAAGAATGAGACAGATGCAAGGTCACTGTGACCTTGACCTTTGACCACCGAAATCCAATCAGTTCATTGTCGAGTCCAAGTGAATGTTGGTGCCAAATTTGAAGAAATTCCCTTGAGGCATTCTTCTAATATTGTGTTCACAAGTTCTTCTTTGACTTGGAGTTGAAGAATTGTCCCACTGAGTTTTCCCTACACTCATTAAATTAGTTTGTTCAAAACATTATTAATACAGTTCCCAGCCTGCATATTTGGCTAGCTCTTCAGAAACCCTTCTTCTTCTGGTCTCATGTTACATGATGGATGGCTGTCTTTCAATGCATACTACAGTGCCCGCTCAAGAAGTGCCTGCTCAGAATGGACCAGTTGCTTGGCCTCCAGTATTGCAGCCTGCAGCTTTCTTGAGATCTGCTCATCCAAACAACTTTCACTCTCAATGCTGCACTTCCTTGGGTCCTAAGCAACACACCTGCCATGACATAGTTGCGTCCCCTAGCAATGCCAGAGTTCACGTGTCATTTGGGTGCAAAAGCTCACACACATTTTATGGCCTCGGTAAAGACCGTGCTGTAGGCTTCATCATGGCTGTTGATTTCAAGACGGCCATTGCTTCCATATATTTCCACCTTTTTTTTCATGCTGGCCGGCTGTCCACTTTTGCCCTGTCCCTCTCTCTTGTTACAGATATATGTGTCCCGCAGGTTACGCAACATTTTCTTTCTTAGACTCCTTCTTAGTCAAACAACCTCTAAAGGCTTTTGATGCAAAAAAAACAAACAAAAACAAAACAGAAAGATGAAAGTTGTGTCAGTGTGTAAATGTGATTCATACAACATGCAGGGTTTTTTTTAATTTTGTTTTAAGCTGCAACAATTTTGGATAGAAAATGTGGACTTATACCATTTTTCCCAGCACTAGGCATGACTGAGCACCTGTTGATTAAACTAAATGGACTGAGCTCATTAAAGTTATTTTTATCCCGATAGCAAGCAATTTAATAAGCAAATAGTTCAGCACAAGTTTAGATCAAAATGTGGCTGTCAGAAATCAACTAACTGGTGCACAAACATTTTCTATAATTTAACATCTTTACACAGATTCAACAGTACAGCAATGTGTTTTTCAAACAGTGGTGGGTTAGTATTTGAAGAAACATGGCATTTATCAGAAATAAGGAAGTGACTAAATATGACACAAATTGTATGACATATTACTCACTTTCTGTGAATTTGCAGTGATCACAGCAAAACTCCTCCCGGAGACACTGAGCGGTTACTGAGACATGAAGTGTTGTAACTATCAATTTTCCCTGAACCTGTCTTTTCTTTTTCTACCAAACCTCATTTGGGGAATTCCTTTGTTTGCTTGGATGCTTTTCAACGGTCCCTGTCAAAGTCAGGACCTTATTATATGTCTAAAAATGCACAGCACATTATCAGTACTTCTTTAAGTGTTTTTTCTCCTTAGCTACACTATGATATGGAGAGAAGAGTGGAGGCCCTCCAGCAGTTTGACTTACTGGTAAAATATCCCACTTCCTGCGGGCAGTGTGTAAAACAAGCAGTCTGATCAAACTCACCAGTTTCCACCTCAGAATCTTGATCCACTCATCTGCTTCCACACCCGTCTTTGCACACAGATAAAATGTCCTCTCAGGAAACACCAGACTGTGGACACATAGAGATAAAGAGAAGGAAAAGGAAGAGAGAGTTGTATATTACAGTATATTATCTAGTTGTTGTTTTTTTACATGTGGAAGTCATGTCTGCAAACTAAAAGCAGGCACAGGGCTTATAATTGTTTCATAGTCAGGGTGTGGTTGTGGTTTAGCTAAGCTTTGTTTCTGAAATTAAACTGACAGGCTTACTATTTTTCAAGCCTGTCTTACAACAATAGTCCATGCAGTATAACAGGTTTTGCATGCTGTAAGCATTCCTCTTGTTCATCCTGGCCATTAAAGGAACACCTCTCCCCCCAAATGATCACTTCTATATCCGTTCATCACCCAGTGTTATATTGAATTTAGGAAGGCAATTTTGTTTTTCTTGTATGACTCCATGATGAATGAAGAATCATGGCTGTTCATTAAAAAGATTTGTTCACCGAATTGTTCAGTGCTTGGCAGGAGAGCCCTGACTGTGTACTGTGTAGTCCAACTCACTGAAATGATACGCGGCTGAGCTGCTGTTGCATCTGCCCTGCACTGGTGAGTCTCTTTTTTTTTTTAAAGATATTTTTTGGGGCATTTTGCCTTTAATTGATAGGACAGTCAAGTGTGAAAGGGGGAGAGAGAGGGAGTGACATGCAGCAAAGGACCACAGACTGGAGTTGAACCTGGTGTGTGATTGTATTCATGTGGTTTGACTCCTGGCTACATTAGCCGTTAGCTTGGAGAAAACGGTCCCTATGAAAGTGTATCGCTGAGAAGAAATTATTTGAATTACTCAGGGATCGGGGTTACATTGTTCACTGAGTGATTCGTCACGCGGTAGGCAGTCCCTCCCTGCACCCTGGCTGCCTCGCAACTCGCAAGTTCCAGTCCCGGCCTGCACGCTCACTGCTGAGCTAACTGAACTGAGAAATGAATGAATCAGTTCCAGAAGTGACTCAGTTCAGTTCGTTCACTCAATAGATTTGTTCTTTTTAACGATTCGTTCACGAACGACACAACACTACTTACGAGTAATGCTCCTGTTTATGCATAAACGCATCTGCTTGGTAAGTACTGACCACACAACTGGATAGGTTGTAGTTATAGACTTTGATTACAATGCATGAGTTGTGTGACAGTTGTAAACAGATGTTTTTGGATTCCCGGAGACATGCAAGAAAAACAAAGTTTTTATCACAAATTTAACAGGCTGAGTATTTGATATAAATAATCGTTTGAGGGAGTATTCCTTCAAGAGATGCTGTTCAGCTGTACTCTGCAATTAATGACACTTCCCAAATGGATCCCTTACAGACTTGTTGACTCAAGCCCTAAGCCCTTACAGACCTAGGACCAATTCCATTTCTTCCCCTTAGCCTTTGTCTTGGCTCTTCCCCTTCCCCTCTGTCAGGTTCGCTCTTAACGTGATGGAGAATTGGGACACCACTTCCCCTCACGTGACCGCGCAAAACCAAGGGGAAGGGCCAAGACGAGGGCTAAGGGGAAGAAATGGAATTGGTCCTAGGTCTCTTAGGGCTTGAGTCAACGAGTCTGTAAGGGATCCATTTGGGATTGGGGGAGTGTCTTCTGTGCTTAAATCACATGCTGTGAAACAATACGACCCACATCCATTTACATTGCCTCATCGTTCCTCTGAGGTCATTTTGGTTAAAGTAACGCAAAAGCATTGTAACAAGTAACTTATTAATCTACACAGAGAGTAATACTGTAAAGTAACATATTACTTTTAAATGAAGGTAACTGGGAATATCTACCATATTACATTCTGAAAGTAACTTGCCCAACACTGTTTGGAAACTACATTGTAACTGATGATACTGTATATTCTGTAGTGAGTTTAATAATGGTAGATATTGGGTTTTTATAGTTTTTTACCCATTAAAATACAGCTGAATATCTCCATAATGACAAAACTACAACAAACCATGCTTTCATTGTTTCCTTCTCTTCTCTGGGTTCCAGCAGAACATATTCAGAACACTTTGCTGCTGTGCTTATTAATGGATTCACAACACTTAATCCAGTCTCCACCCTTAATTCATCCAACACTGACTACAAGAGGAATGAACACAGCTCATACTCCACAAACCTGTTTACCAGCATTTCCTGTTTGGATTAATATCTAACTGCAGCATTGAGCATTGTGTAAAAGGTGAAGGTGGTCAGTGGTTGTAACCTCTGTAAAGCCACTGCTGCCTTTCAGTTCATGTGCACTTCTTCTTCCCTCCCCCTGTTTCCTTCTGTTATTGAACGGCTCAGACTTCCCCTTTTTCAAACTAAACAAATGTCACATTTTGCTGCCATGGGGAAGTACAGCTGGCTGTGGCCTCTGACTGCAGAGCTGTGACTTATCTGACATAGATGTGGTTTGCTTTTTCATCATATGGTTGGTGTCAGATTGTGCACACATTTGTCTATTGATGTTTGCATAGATATTACATCTTTAAACTCACAGACCACTTTATTTTGTACACTTGTTTAACTGCTCATTAACACAAATAGCTAATCAGCCAATCACCTGGCAGCCACTCAGTGCATTTAGGCATGTAGACATGGTCAAGACGACCCAATGAAGTTCAAACTGAGCATAGGAATGGCAAAGAAAGGTGATTTTGTGACTTTGATCGTGGCATGGTTGTTGGTACCAGACGGGCTGGTCTAAGTATTTCAGAAACTGTTGATCTACTAGGATTTTCAGGATAACCATCTCTAGGGTTTACAGAGTATGATCCAAACAAGAGCAAATATCCAGTGAGCAGTTTACTAGACAAAAATGCCTTGTTGATGCCAGAGGTCAGAGGAGAATGGCCAGACTGGTTCAAGATGACAGAAAGGCAACACTATTTCAAATAACCACTCATTACAACCAGGGTATGCTAAAGACCATCTCTGAATGAACAGCACATCCAACCTTGAAGCAGATGGGCTTCAGCATCCCAAAGCATCAGAAGACCACACTGGGTGCCACTTCTGTCAGCTAAGAACAGGAAACTGATATGGTCCAACATTGTCTGGTCTGATGAGTCTCAATTTCTGCCGTGAAATTGAGATGGTGGGGTCAGAATTGGCATAAACAATATGAAAGCATGGATCCATTCTGCCTTGTATAAATGTCTCAGGCTGCTGCTGGTGGTGTAACGGTGTAGGGGAATGTGGGACCCTTAGTAGCAAATGATCATTGTTTAAACACCACAGCCTACCTGAGTATTGTTGATGACCATGTAAATCCCTTTACAACCACAGTGTGGAACTGAAGATTTGCATCATGGATGTGCAGCTGACAAATCTGCAGCAACTGCATGATGCTACATGTATCATGTCAATATGGACCAGAATCTCTGCCACAAAGAATAATGACAGCTCTGAAGGCAAAACAGGGTACTAGCAAGGTGTACCTAATAAAGTGTCCGATGAGTGTATATTTCTTTCATTCATTTTGTGTGTGGTTCTAAATATTTAATTCTTTGTTCATAAAGATAAAGGGTTCCGGCTGACAATTATTTTCATAATCGATTAATCTTCTTATTTTAAGAATTGATCAGTTAATCAATTGCTCCATAAAATGTCACATAATAGTAGAAAATATACCCAACAGAAGTTCTTTAAACCAAAGCCAACTCATTCAGATGTCTTGTTTTGTCCAAAACCAAAAACAGTTCAATTTACTATCGAAGAAATCTTCAGAAACAGCAGATATTAACATTCATTCTCATCATATGACCCAAGTGTGGAATGTAGGTCATATGAAAACTACTGACCCAGCCACAATGGCTGAATAAAGATCATGAGCTGTAAATGAAAGCTCAGAAAAAGCTAGTTAAGCCCTTGAATTGAGATTATTTTGCCACACCAACACTTAGTGTTTATTCGGGCTGAAGGTCCAAGACTAACCTCGCAAAGCAAGCACAGCTTTCACTGTTTGTGAGTTGGTTGTTGTTGTTGCATGCCTTTGTTTGGGCATTTGCACAACCGGTCTCCTGAATTATTACATAATATTGTGGCACTGTATAGAGGAGCCCTGTGTTAAAATCTGTTTCTTACACAGACAACCTCAATTCCAAAAAAGCTTGGACGCTGTGTAAAAACAGAAGGCAATGATTCCCAAATCCTTTTTGACCAATATTCAATTGAATACAGTCCAAAAAACAAGATTTTTAATGTTCAACCTGCTACACTTTATTCTTGTTTTGGAAATATACACTTTCTCTGAATTTGATACCTGCAGTATGTTCCAAAAAAGGAACATGGACAGGGGCATGCTTACCACTGTATTACACCACCTTTTCAGTTAACAGCACTCAGTAAGTGTTTGGGAACTGAGGACACTTACTGCACTTTTTAAAGTGAAATTCTTTCCCATTCTTGCTTGATATATGACTTATGTTGCTCAACAGTCCAGGGTCTCTGTTGTCGTAAGTTGCACTTCATAATGCACCACACATTTTTAATAGGAGTCAGTTCTGGACTGCAGGCAGGTCAGTCTAGTACCTGCACTGTTTCACTACAAAGCCATGCTGTTGTAACACGTGCAGGATGTTTGTCATTGTCTTGCTGGAAAAAACAGGGACGTCTCTGTACGACATCTACTGCACGTCTGTCCGTCCTGGAAGAGGGATCCCTCCTCAGTTGCTCTTCCTGAGGTTTCTACCATTTTTTTCCCCCGGTAAAGGGGTTTTTTTGGGGAGTTTTTCCTTATCCGCTGTGAGGGTCTAAAGGACAGAGGGATGTCGTATGCTGTAAAGCCCTGTGAGGCAAATTGTATTTGTGATATTGGGCTTTATAAATAAAATTGATTGATTGATTGAATTGAAAAAGACGTCATCTGGATGGCAGCATATGTTGCTACAAGACTTGTATGTACCTTTCAGCATTCATCATGGGCCAGTTACCCATGATCTCCAGATTCTACAAGTGATCCCTTTTTATCACACAATAAGAGACAAAAGAGACTCATGGCAATCATATATAATCCCATTTCCTAGGTGAACCCAAATTGTTTAGACACCCTGAGGGCCACTTGGGACAAGAACCACAACAATGGGAACATTTACTAGACTGTGTACATACCTCTTCTACATGCGCCAGATACAGCCATTTGCAATGGGAGATCCTACACAGAGTCCACCTCACAAATACGAGGCTGCCACCAATTAACCTGTTTGCATGTGGAATGTTCCAGGTGTTTCTTTTTTTAACATTCCACAACTTTCCCAGTCTTTTGTTCTTTCCCAACTTCTTCTCAATGAGATTATGTTTACAAAAAACAATAAAGTCTATCAGTATGATCATTAAATATCCTACATTTGTACTAGATTCAATTGAATATCCCAACTGTATATTATTTTGTCACTTTTTGTCACTTTTGTCAAAAAGCAACAAACCACTTTCAGCATGACAGTTTACTGAACATTAGTTTTTCGTTCCTGACATATAGTTAGTGTCTTGTGAGTCGCAGAGCAATACTGAATCACTGGAAAAGTATTTAAATTGACTATAACATGAAAATCCATCTGGACTGTCCTTTAAATAAGCATCTTTTCAGATACCATAGTGTGTGGGTCCAAGCCACCACAGGAAACTTTTAAATAAAGAGTATGTCTTCTGTTGAAGGTTTCAATTCCACATTCCATTATGCAAAATCCCTTATGATACAAATCCTCTCAGTGCTGATCACTGACTGGCATCACTTACCAGAAACAGTTGACTCTGTCCTGCGAGTAGTCAAACTGGACTGCAGAGCAGGCTCTTAGATCCAGGGTTCGAATGGGGTCCTCACACTGCAACAGAGACACTACAGCTGTACACGTACCCACTACAAGCCCCACATGTTGTTTGTCTGCTGTGACTAGAAGCAGCTTAAACTTAAAGGACAAAGCCAGTATTTTGCACTTTGAGCCCCATTTCTGGGTTGTTTATGATGAAATAGAGTGGTTAAAACCAAAATAGTGATGATTGCTCATTGCAATTTGGCTTTCCCCTGCCTGGCGTAACACTGCTGCCTATGGCTATGTGTGTGTGAACCTGTCCTAAAACCACCCTAAACGTTCATTTTCAAAGACATGAAACTCACAGAGTGGTCAGTGGTGTTCATTGATGTTCTGACATAAAAATCATAGCAAACTGTGGTTTCCGGGATGATTTATTTGACATTTTGTGTAATCCACTGGTTTTCTATCGAAACCTCAATGTCCATTGGTAGTAATCCGCCACTGGAAATGGAAAGGGGGTTGTTTACAACAAGATTGTAGTCATTGTAGTCTTTTAGCTTAGCGAAAGTGCCGGCTCGACAGTGCTGTGTGCGCTCCTGGAGGAAGAACGAGAGCGAATGAAAAAGTTTTGTAATAAGTTTAAACAACTGCACAATGGATTACTCGCTTGTAGACAACCTTCGCAGTATGATGCCTTTGAACACAACGCCAACCTTCTTCTTCTGCTTCTTTACTGTGTCCCATTACATTGCAATGGTTTCCTGCCGGTTGGTGACACCCACGTAAAGGAGCATTATTGGCATCAAGTGGGCTGGAGCGTATAACGCTTCAGGGTCAAACGAACCAGCGTAAGTTTACACACGGGTGTGAGGCAGCTGAAAAAATAGTTTCACAATTGAGATGAACAGCGAAAACACGGATGGACCACATTTTGCTACAATTTTTATGTCAAAACATCAAGGAACACCACTGACCACTTGGTGAGTTTCATGGATTTGAAAAACAAACGTTTAGTATGGTTTTAGGACAGGTTAAGCATCATTGTTAAGCCAGGCAGGGGAAAGCCAAATTCTCCGAAAATGAGCAATCATACTTGCCAACTCTCCCGATTCACGCGGGAGACTCCTGATTTTTAACCCTATCTCCCGCGATGCTCCAGGTCAGTAATTTCTCCCGCTAATCTCCCGATTTTACAGTGAAGGAAACAAGTAATATTGTGGGGGATATTTGTCGCAGTATCTGGCAACCCTGGCCTGCCTGCGTGTATGAGGCAAGCCGGTGACGTGACTCAGTCACTTGCTGGAGGCAGTAGGCTCGTTTGAGATGAACTGCACCTCGCCTGGAAAGTAGACGAGAGCAGGCGGCCACAGCGGGGGGCGGTGACAAAAAGCCACAGTGAAGTCGGACAGTTTCCCGACAGTTTCCAGCAGCCTTCAGTCCGTACAGGAAGTCACACAAACGCCTACATCCTGTCTTGAATGTTGTCAATTCATTAAAAAAGTGATCAAACCCATATATCAGTTTGTTCTCAGTCTCCAGTTGTTTTAATTATGATAGATTAATTTATTAAAATGCTTTACAGGTGATCTGTAGTTTATGTTCATGGTTTATCCTCCATTTGATATGAATTCTCCTGTTAATCAGCATCATATCAGTTTGACCTGTCCCCTCAGCTACACAGGCTAAATAAACAGGGCTTGACTATAAGGTTAATATTTTCAGAGGAAAAAAAATACAAGACAACAGCTTTCATTAAGGCTCAGTCAGATACAGTCAGGGCTTCACATCTGTACAGATGTTAGTTTAAGAATCCTCACATCCCACTGACCACAAGTCTCTGTGTTGCTAAATACTTCAGTAATTAAGAAAGTCCAATATTAATACACAGTAGACTCTGTATAGTTTATGATGAATGTAGGCCTACTTAGTCTCTGACAACTAAACTTCACCATCAGTCACACAACATGTTTTCTGTTCACAGAATAAACCTTCAAATCAGACAAATACAATCTTAATCTCTAAAATTCAACAAAAATGAAAAGTTTATCTAAAACGTCATATTGTTGAGTCAACATCTGAACCAATCAGCTGTTAGATCAGGTGAGAGCCAGACGGTGCAGTCGGTGGAGAGCAACTGCAGCGCCTGGCTCTAAAAACTGCGGCCGCCTCGCTCTCGCGGTTTTATCGCCGTCCACTTTTGTAATACGTCAGAGCAAGTCGGGATGAAGTCGGACACTAAACTAACTGGCATGCATTGTGTGCCGATCGCCGGGGATCGAATCTGCGCAGGCCTGGCTAATCTCGAACAAACCTAGTGATACGTCAAGTAGCGTTGATACTGCCGGAAAAGAAGAAGAAGAAGAAGAAGAAGTAGTAGTAGTCACTCGCTGGTTTCCGTCTTCCGCTCCGTTCAGCGCCCAGACAGAGATGGATAGAGATAGAGAGACACCTGATACTCCTCCGAAGAAAAGAAAAATTGAAAAAGAAAAAAAGAAATATGCTTCCAGATTCAACACAGCGTGGGCCGAGACCTTCCCCTGGGTCAGAGCCAGCCGGTGTAGTACCCACCATTGTAAGGCTTGCAATGTTGATTTGCACAGTCAGTGGCACACACTTTTTAATCTGAGGTGCTATTAATACTGCATACTAAATGCATTGCAGTGTAACCGCCTTATTATTAAGCCTTCTGGTATTCATTTCAACAATTAAAACTGCTCATTTTTTTTATTGTCCTTAATGGTAAACAGAATCATTTATTGAATATCAAATAAACAACATTTTCAGAACAAGTTTCCTTCATCAGGTTTAAAATACAAGGCAAGAAATGACGACAATTATACGCACACCTGGCGAAGGAACCTTGTTCCTTGGGCCGATACACCAATGAAAAAGTGCAAAATACTGGACTTCTCCTTTAATACAACTGCTCTATCCACATATTGTAATCAGAAACAATGGTGACATTGTGAATAAGCACAATTAGCACACCATGTCCCAAAGCTGAAGGAAAAGACTCACCATATTGTCTTTGAAGTATTTGAGTTCATATCTGTTGAGTGTGAACCACCTCTGTCTCCAGCTCTGCAAAAAGGTTTAACAGTGGATGTATTTAAGTAAACACTGAACCACGAGTTTCTTAAAGAATCCTGCTACACTTGATAATACTTTCAACAGCTGATTTCCTGATAAAAGCTGATTTGTGTTCAGACACTCCCTTAGAGTTCCACTGCTCTTACCTTCACAATTGCTCCTTGTTTCACCAGATAGCCTTCCTTTGTGCCCAGCTGAAAATACATGCTTTGTGTTAGTAGAAAAATGATTCTACTGGGAGGGAAATATTGACTTTCAGGGATAATTCTGGTTAATTGAAACTTGGATCTGGGTCAAAATTAGGGCTGGGTACAGTGGCATGCAAGAGTTTGGGCACCCCCGGTTAAATTTTCTCTTACTGTGAATAGTTAAGTAAGTACAAAATGACCTGATCTCCAAAAGGCATGACGTTAAAAATTAAACATGCTTGTCAACATTTTCAGCAAGATCACTGTATTAATTTTTATTTTGTACAATTTTAGAGTGGAAAAGGAAAGGGGGCCATGCAAAACTTCCAGCAACCCAAGACATTTGAGCTCTCAAACAACTTTTACCAGGGTCTCAGACCTCAGTAACCATATTAGGACTTGGCTTAGGCTTGTTCACAATCATTGTTAGGAAAGGCCAGGTGTTGTAAATTTCAAAGCTTTCTAAATACTTTGACTTTTGAAACCTTGTCCTAACAATCAAAAGCCATGGGCTGATCTAAACAGCTGCCCAGCAATCTGAAAACTAAAATAATTACCAAAATAAAGCAAAGCAGGAAAAGACGATAGAACGATAGCAAAGTGTTTTCAGGCAACTGTTTCCTCAGGTCATAATGTAATTAAGAAATGGTAGTAAACAGTAACTGTGGAGGTCAAGTTAAGGTCTGGAAGACCAAGAAAATATTCTGCAAGTGTTGCTCGTAGGATTGTTAGAAAGGGAAGTCCAAACCCCTGTTTGACTGCAAAACACCTGCAGGAAGATTTATCAGACTCTGGAGTGGTGGTGCACTGAAGAGTCATCAGAAGAAAACTTTTCCTGTGTCCTCACCACAAAATTCAGTGTCAGAAGTTTGCAAAGGAACATCTAAACAAGCCTGATGCTCTTGGGGAACAAGTCCTGTGGACTGATGAAGTTAAAATAGAACTTTTTGGATGCAATGAGCAAAGGTGTGCTTGAAGAAAAAGTGGGAAAATGATCTTGAGAACTATCTTTTTTTAAGCTTTCAACCACATCTCATAGTTCTTCATCAGTGAACAAAGTTGTTGGTATATACTGTAAGTATGGAACTCCCATCACATGATAACATAGGTGGTTGGAGATGGTAACCTCTGTCTATGTTCAAAGACACTCTCTGGTGTCACATTTGAATGTCCTCCTTGATCCTTCTCTGGTCGTTCACTGACTACTGCTCCATGAGCTTTGACCTCTTCCAGTGGATGCAGTGAGTCTGCTCTGATGTTCATTCAATCAGGGGTGGGGGTCCTATCTGTATGGTGCTGCTGCAGAGATCTTAAGGTTGAATGATTTTTGGTTGAATGTTTTTTTGCAAAACATTATGTCACAGGGAAGGTAACCTTTGACCTTTTGGAAATAAAATGTCATCACTTTATCATTTTATTCTATTTGACATTTGTGTGGAATTATTTGAATTAGTGTCAGAATTCTTGTTGTTTTGTGAGGTCACAGTAACCTTTGACCAACAAAGTCTAATCAGTTCATCCACCCTGTGAGTCTGTTCAACATGTTCCAGGTTTGCTACAGTGGGGTGATGGCGGACCCCATGGTGAGGTGGAGGCTGTTTCTTTAGTTTGCTTGTAGAAATTTGTCTTTGTTTAAGAAATAACTTGCATCAAGAAACAACTCTGATGGCAAAAGTCTCAAACTGAGGTCATGTGAGGGCGACTGAGTCAACAACTGCATTTGCTGGTGGTAAGAGATGTGGTTGAATGCTCATCTTCAGCTTGGGGTGCTCCAATGGCCAAATGGTTAAGATGCATACCACATGACTCTATAATCCAGAATCATCTTTTAAGGCTGGCTTAAAGAAAGTTCAAAGTGATCACATCACATCACAGAGGTATTTTGATATATTTTGCTATCAGCCGCTCACAGATGGTGTGCGTCATATGCGGTAGGCGTCATACCGATGGAGCAGTTGGCACCAGATCATTTTCTGTGCGTCCCGTCTGTATGGCTGTGTGAACTCGCACTGACTCATAGATGGATGGCTCCTCCACACGCCACGGGTATGGACACTTCAGCACGATGAGGGTTCCTGGTTTAGAAGCAGGAGGAGGTTACAGGTCTGACTATCTGACACTAAAACATACAAGGAGTATAAAATCCAACAACACAAAGGCTTTGGCATGGTCAAGAAACTGCTACCTCCACAATGAAAGCGTTAAACCAGAAAGATGGCCAACAGAGCAATATGTTGTTTCACTATATGAGCTGGTAACATGCAATAAACTTGTAAGTAAGAGGATCTGAAGTTGTGCATACCTGCGTCACTGCCAAGCAGAGGCTGGTTAGCAAAGTGGTAAACGAAGTCTTGAAGGGTGGCAAACTCATTAAACCCAAACACATAAACGTTGTTTCTGCGTGTCACATGAAAATGCTTGACAGAACCCTTCGCCCTGTGTGAAAAACAAACATTTAATGTTGCACTTTAAAGTTGTTAACATGCACTAATCCCTTTTTGTGGGTCACCCACTGGGCACCTGCAGGTACCTGACCCAATGTAGGACCCTGGCTGACATCAATTTATATACCTTGAGAACTTCAGATGTTACATGGCACAAGTAGAATTAAACACAACTAAAGAAGCAAAGCCACACTAGAAGACTGATTATTGTCAAAGTGAAGGTCATGGAGGAAAAAAAGAAGCCACAACAATACACTCTGCTGGTTTCACTTCAAACTTTTCCACCTTTGTTTTTGTGTTTTTGTGTCTTTGGTGAACAAATGAGGTATTGAGGGGTTAGGTAATTCACTTTAGCAACTGTTGGACTACTTTAAATGGCATCTAGTATGCTCAGTTTCAAATACTTGAAATTTGGATTTTGACTAGAACATGTTCACATGCAAAATGTTCATAATGTTCACATCTCCTCTCGTAGGCACACTAGATCTACAGTCACTGCAGTTTCAAAACAAGTGTCACCAATTGAGCAAATGTCTTCTCTTCTGTTCCTGGGACATGATGCTGAATAATGGCCGGAAAAGTGTTTTTGAGGAGCAATCTGATATCACAGTGAAGCTGACCTTTGACCATTTGGATATAAAATGTCTTCACGGCATCATTTTATCCTGTCAGACATTTTTATCAAACTTTGTCATAATTAGCAATAAATTCTTGAGATATGGTTAAAAGTATGTTTTGTGAGGTCAAAGTGACCTTTGACCACAAAATTCAATTTAGTTCATTGTGGAGTCCATTTGGACGTTTTGAGTGTATGAGATATTGTGTTAGCGCGGAGACATTAAAACACTTTTCTTTTTCTTATACTGTCTGTGCTGGAACACCTGTGTCCATCCTCTGTTTGAGCACCTGTCTCATTAAAGGGATAGTGCACCCAAAAATGAAACATCAGCCATTATCTACTCACCCATATGCTGATGGAGGCTCAGGTGAAGTTTTAGAGCGCACACACGTGAACGCGGGATACAGGGAGGCAGTTAGAGCTTCAGGCTATGATGAGGCTAAAAACAGAGTTCAAATGACATTTTTCCAAACAACTTTTTATGTCGGGGCTTCAGGACACTTGGATCACTACGGACGAGCAGTATGGAAATATTTTGTGGTTTCAATTATGTGTTCTTGGACGTTTGAATCTGGGGCACTGTAAGCCATTAGGTGTGCAGTTGTGTTGCTAACCCCTCTCCCCTTGGAACTCCGGAAGTGCTGTGAGGACTCTAAAACTTCACCTGAGCCTCCCTCGGCATATGGGTTAGTAGATAATGGCTGAATTTTCATTTTTGGGTGCACTATCCCTTTAAGCCCCCCCCAAAAAGCCCACTCCGCACTGATTGGCCAGCATTTCCAGGTGTTCCACATCTGCGCTCTTGTGACTGTAACAGAATGGCATCACTTTCTACCATGAAAAATCCATAAAATCTTCTAAACATAAACTGACTTGTTTCAGCAGGAATATGATCTGAAATCAGGGTGAAAATAACAACATCAGCAACCAAGATCAGATGTTTCCCTAATGTTAGCATGTAGCTACAAGTAGCAGTGTATGTAATGTAAAGATTTGCTGTAGTATGGTTGGAACAGATGACCATATCAAGAAATCCCTCATGATCTGATGTCAGCTTGTAGCCAGAGTGGGAAAAAAAACTGTTGGAAAAAGAGTATTCAGAACGGTCTGAAGCCTGAGATGTTTGCTGACAGGGATTACTTGTACATGTATTTACCTCAGTATTTGAAACTTTGGCCACATTTAATAGGAACATCCAACATTATAACATCTGACAGAAAATAAGCACAGACAGTCCCCTTTTAAGTCGGTTCCACATTGAGTTCTACCACCAGTGATCTCTTGTGTCACCACTTCTTAGTTAAACTGACCAACACCATGGTGTGTTTGTTTTAGTTAGAATGATGGTGCTACTGGCAGACTGACCTGACAGACAGAGCAAAGCAGCCTGGTCCCTCATTACTGTTTCTCAGGAGATAACTTCCATCAGTCCCATTGGACAAGAGAAGGGCCTCTGCAGCATGGCGGGACAGGTCGTAGTGGTACCATCTTCAACAAAAGGAACAAGAAAGAACCTCTGACACAGTACTGTGGGTGGTGACCTGGGAAGCACTCTTGATTCATTCAGTGTCTTGTGGAAAAACAGATAAATTCAATTGCCACATTCTTTGAGGAGAACATGATCACACAGTGACTTCATGCTGCAATATCAACATGATCCAACAGCTTGGAGCCCACAGTGTTTATAGCAAGGTCTATGATGCCTCTGTGCTTTCCCTCCCCTTTCTCCTCTTCATTTTCTGTTAGAGATGGACAGTTTAATGGGTGTTCCAAAGCCTCTGCTGCTCTGTATGGAATCCATACTGGTCCACATCAATCATTGAGATGAGAAACAGGAACATCCACATTGACTTGCATGAAGGTGAGCTTTGAGCATTCATGATTGTGCAGAGCTGAAGTCTAGTTTCAGTTCAAATGTTATAGATTCATAATAAAATACTGCAGATAATTACTGAAGCCTGAGCTTCAGGATATTAATAGACATATCATCAAAGGTCAAGGTCAAGGTCAAATTTATTTATATAGCACATTTAAGACAACTGAGGTTTGCCAAAGTGCTGTACAATCTAGAAAGCACTAAAGTATTAAAATACAACTATAGAAATAGAAAAATACAGTATTAGAGCACACAGTACGTAGAAATATTACGAGTAACATAGAACAATAGAAAACAAAATAGGCTACACAATAGGCACAAAATTCAATAAAAACAGTCCATACATTGGCAATGTTCGGCTCAACATGCGTCAAAAGCCAATGAGAACAGATGGGTCTTCAGCAACGACTTAAATATCTCGAGAGTCTGGGCAGATCTAATATACAATGGTAAGCTGTTCCACAATTTTGGGGCAGCCACCGCGAAGGCTCGGTCGCCCGTAGTTTTGAGTTTTGAGTCTGTTCCATGGGACTGGAACCAGCTCAGATGTTGACCTTTTAAAACGAACTGTGTATCACCCAATTTACTCACTAAGGCCCAGTCACACCAGGGGAATTCATGCTGTTGAACATTAACAAGCAGACTCGACGGTTTTACATGAGCAGGAACCAGACAGCCCAATGGAGGAAGCTAGCTCTACTTTAGTGCTGCACCACCAAATTTTATTAAACCCTGTTGGAGAACAAACTGCTACACAAAACAGGTGAGGTTAGCTGTTTATTTCTGGAGTTCACAGACTTCTTCCACAGTTGAAAACCATGAGGTGGTCTGGAAAAAGATTTTAATTACAGCTTGCTCAAAAATATTAATTTGTATAGAAGAATTCCACCATAATGGGATATCATCGTGATACAATACCTCTTACAGTTCAAACTAAATGTTGATTTATTGCCCAGCCCTGGCAGGAGATGACCTTTTCAGAGGTTTTCAGAGGAAATGGGGAAGATTTTTGCTGTTTAACAGTGCTCAGACTGAAAGACAGATGCAGAGGAAACCAGTAAAGGGATGTGAAAGTTGATTATTTGCATTACAAGCTGCTGAGAGTATGTAAAAAAAGGAGCTGAAAGTCTGTAAACTCTGTAAAAATATGATAGAGGATTATGGATGTTCTGTGTTTGTGCAAAGCGGAGGTAATCAAAGGGTACAGATGCCTCCAGTCCAAGGCCAAGGGAAGGAGGGGCATGAAAAGGTCTATGGTTGACATTGGATCAAGTACAATTTACTTCCTGACTTAAATCACTGACGATACAAGTTAGCTTATATTGTATTTACATGATAAATAAATGCATTTGTATCATTAAAACCCACAAGCCTTCTGATCTCCCTTCCCCCGCAGGTATTGTCAAATGGTGCAGTCCATCTGACAGCAGGGGTCAGATGCATGATGAGCAGAACTCATAAGCGCTGCTAATGTAAACATGTGAGGCGGACCTCTGCCCGATTAGCTCAGACAGAATGCCTCACCAAAAATCCGAGACTCCTAAAAGAAAAGTCAGGGTAGGTGAGGCGTGAGGCAGACACATTTTTAGCAAATAAAACCTGCTGTATTGGGCTGAGTTTAAAGCTATAGTTATATATATATATATATATATATATATATATATATATATATATATATATATGTGTGTGTGTGTGTGTGTGTGTGTGTATACATATATATATATATATACATATATATAAACTAGTATGATATTAAACTACAGGACCTAAGGCATCCATTGGTACCAGCCACGTTATGCTATCTTATCGGGAAGGGGGCCAAATAACGCTAAATTTCGTTTTTCAAAATTATTTCTGCATACTGAAGTTTATAAACAGTCTTTAAGTTCAATTAGAAAAATTTGGTATGACTGGAATAACTGAGAGTTGACAGCTATATACTCTCTACACAATTTCATTTCCGCACACAATTTGACCGATGTTTGATTGAAGTAGTATTTTTCAGTCAAGATTTGATCTTGTGATTTAATGCCTTGCCTTCTTCAGTCAAAGCTTGATTCGAATTTTCTCTTCTCATTCACTGGAGGGCATTTTTGGCAATAAATAAAAAAAATAAAAATACATGTGGAAATATGATTAATTGGATGATAATTTCAGGACGTCGAAAACTTTGCATTGTGAATGTGGAGGAGGGGCCCACTTTGGAAAATGTTGCCCCCCTGCCCATATTCCCTAACAGCTGGCCCCATCTAATTTTAGTGATCATCAAGTTGCTTCTGTAGTCGAGTTATCATTATATTTTGCATGCATACTCTGATCGTGATGGCCCACCAGCAGATGGAGACATGAAATAGAATGCTTTTCAATGTATGTAATATTCATTTATTGTGCAACATAAGAAAAAGCACGTTGGTTCATTCCGATTGTTTCTCAAAGCCAATATTGGCCAATACCAATAATGTTGTTGCATCCCTAGTTTGTTCCTGTTCAGCACTTTGGTCAACTGCGGTTGTTTGTAAATGTGCTCTACAAATTAACTAACTTTTGACTAATCTTTGTTACACCATGCTGGAGAAGGGTTCACAAAACACACATGTGCTCATAAATCAGCTGTATTTAAAGCCACAGCATACTAATCTGGGCTGCTCTAATTGTAAATCAATGTAGCGCGCATAGCAACGGGCTGAGATAGAGCAGTCAGACTCGTTGCACTCACTGGTTTCCATTCGCCAATGCACTGTCTTCTATCTCCATTCTTCCACTTTTACCTCCCTTCTCCTCAACAGATGAAGCATTAGCAGAACAAGGTTGTTGTCGTACTGCTGCTTCAAGAATATAAGCAAAACAAGCCCGAAAAAGGCACCAAGAAGGACGTCGTCAAGCATCTTGTTATCCGGAGCGAGGACTACAGTGTTTTCTTCTACACGAATACAGGCGATTAAACTGATCTCCCATGTAAACCCTCATTCGGAATGAACATTTCCCATGTGAACTACCTGGAAAAACTTTTATTCTGAATGATTTCATTCAGATTTATTTCATTCTGAATGAGAAACCATCATGTAATCGCACCCAATGCGATCTACAATACTCTTGAATATTAAAGCTGCAGTAGAAAGCCTGAAAACATTTGATTTTTGAGTTTCATCTGAGTTAGGATTCGTTTGTCTCCGCCCTGAGCCCCTCCTACCAGACAAGCATGCGAGTATTTTATCCTACTTGGTTCTATTCTCTCTCTCTGGGAGCCTCGGCTCTCCTTCACCGTGCAGCAGCCCTCCCCATCCCTCCCTCGCGGCCCCGCACATACCCCGAGGCTCGGCTCTCCATCTCCGCGGAGAGCCCTTGGCTCGCGCCCTCGGGCCGGGCCGAGCCCCACCTCTCCCTTCCCCTCCCTCCGGGGCTCTGGGGAACCGAGTTCTGTGATCCCTTTTTTAGGGTTTAGCCATGTAGGCAGTTGTAGCCAATGCTGGAATAGCTATTTTACCTGGTGCACTGTTCGCCATTGCCGCTTGCTCTCCCCTTCTGCCGACGGCACGGGAACATGCATATGCAGCAGAACAGCCAATAGGAACGCAGTGGTCTGAGCTGACCTTTTTTTAATGATCTATTGTTCCTTTAATGTTTTCTCTTGTAAAGCACATTGAATTGCCTTGTGTATGAATGGTGCTATATAAATAAAATTGCCTTGCCTTGCCTTGCCTTTGATTGGTTGATGCACATCAGCACCATACTAATTCTTTAGAGGCTGAACACAGAGCCACGGTGAGGTGCAGAAACCTATTGTTTGTCTCAGACCACTTGATTTACATTACGCTTAGAGGATATTATAAATTTTTACTCAATTATACCAAAACAATGTTGCCTACTGGAGCTTTAAGCCAACAGAATAACATTTACAGAATTATATTAGGTTTCTTTAGGGAAAAGCATAGATTCAGGGCTGGAGCCCCAGAAGCCACCCCACTGCTCCACCTCTGTTCAGGTCCAAAAAAATATAACAGCTCTACTATACCTTTTGCGTTTTGAAAGCTTACAGCTCTACATCATTAAAGTACAGATAGCAGTGGTGTTAGGCACAACTCAACAAAAAACTGTCAGTTTAATAGAAGTGGAACTCTACGAAGGATTAGGACCAAGTTAAAGTAAATAATCTTAGATTTCAAGAATAAAACTGTAATCTACAAGAATAAAGTCCTAAATATACAAGAATAAACTTGTAAATCTGTGAGAATAAAGTCATAAACTACGAGAAGAAAAGTCCTAATATTACGATAATTAAGTTCTAAATCTACAAGAACGAAATTGTAAATCTACAAGAATTAAGTTGTAAATCTACGAGAATGAAGTCCTAAATATACAAGAATAAAGTTGTAAATCTACGAGAATAAAGTCATAATATTATGAGAATAAAGTCCTAAATCTACAAGATAAAAGTTGTAAATCTATGCCTTGCCTACCTAAGTAATATAATGCATTACCAACAAGATTTCAAGTCATATTATTAGATTAACAATGTCAGGTAATATGTTATCACCCGAAGACTGGGTGACTTTTCTTCATCTAATTTTGTAATATTTCAACTTTTTTGTTGTAAATATATGACTCTATTCTGGTTACATTATGACTATTTTCATAGATTTATGACTTTATTCTCACTGATTTATGACTTTATTATTGTAATATTTTGACTTTTTTCCTCCTAGATGGCTTTACTCTGGAAATCTAAGTTGTTGTTTTTGTCTTTTTTAACATGGGCCTAATCCTCCCTCTTACACTTGTCAGCTGAGCTGCTGTATTAGATCACAATAGATTTTACAAGAGTACATGGTTAAGCTGTCACTGCTTGATTCTACTTGACCTTCCCATTTGCAAATCATGTTTCAGAAGTGTAACAGCTGCACACTGAACCAGTTCAACATTCTTTCTGACCAGGAACTTATGTGTTATGAAAACGTTACTGTGACAGATAATCACTTGACACAAGTTAAAACAATTTCCTGTTTGTTGTTTTTTCTCCAGTAAATGATATGTTTATAGTCCTCTATATAGACCACACAGAATGCAAACAGTACAATGATTTGAAGAGGCTACTCATCTATGCAAAGTAGTCGCGCGCCATAGGAAAAAAAAATCGAGAAGTGGTAAGAATCTGTCAGAGTAATGGCAGGGAGAGAGATTCCGTCCAAACAGCCTACTGTGCAGTGACTCAGCCTACATCTGCTACAGAGTGAACACAAACACTTTAAACTGCGTTTTTATACGGACTCTGGTTCACTTTGTTAATTGAGGCTCGCGCCTCGTCTCCCTCTGGCAGCGTGTTGTTCTCTAACAGGTAAAGGAGGACAGAAGAAAGCTTTAAGTTCCATCAGCATGAAACTTCCCAGACGGTCTTACCCCAGAGACTCCAGCTCGTCGCTCATGTCCTCGGTGGATGCATCACTGTAGAAACTCATCTCTCCACCAGGATTCAGTGCGGCAGTGAGGAAGTTCTCTGAAGGCGCAGACTGAAGTGAAAGCTGTCACTTTGAGTCAGACACGCCTCAAGAGGAAACAGGCTTTACTGAGTCTCTCTTAGTAATGTTGCTGTGCAGGGGTGGAATGTAAATAAGTACTTTTACTCTTGTAGGCTACTGTAATTAAGTAACTGTAATTTACTTGAGTATACTTCCACTCCATTTCAGAGGGAAATATCCCCCAGTTAATTTATCTTTAAAGCTTTAGTTATTTGTTACTTCTTAAAAAACATAATTTTATCATAGGTTATATCAACCAGCCATATATAGAGCAATTAGAATGAACTCCACTTTTACCAGCTGCAACATTTAAATCATGTACATATGAATGAGTCAATAATTCTAATCCAATAATATAATATGAAAAGGGTCATTCTGCAGTATTTTTTTATTTTTAATAATAGGGCAGCAGTAGCTCAGTCCATAGGAACTTAACTTGGGAACCATAGGTATGCCAGTTCAAGTCCCCATACCTCATCTGAAGAGGTGCCGGTTCATTTCCTGTGCACTGCCAAGGTGCCCTTGAGCAAGGCACGGAACCCCCACTTGCTCAGTGTGTCTGTCCAAGGCAGCCCCCTCGCCCTGACATCTCTACATTTAAAGCATGTATATGGGTTCTGTTTGTGCAGGTGTGTATTTCAGGCCTGTGTGTAAATTGAATTTCCCCCAGTATATCTTCTCCCCCCCTTCTTCTTCTTCTTCTTAATACTCTAAAGGTGCAGTGTGTAGGATTTAGGTGGCTATATTGGCAGAAATTGAATACAATATTCATAGCTATTGCTGCTACTTTAGTGTAGGAATTACCTGAAAATATAAATTGTTGTGTTTCCATTACCTTATAATCATAATAATAATAATACATTAGATTTATATAGCTTTTTTCTGGATACTCAAAGATGCTTTACAGAGAACAACAACAGAAAAAGATGAAATAAGGGAAACAATACAGAGAAGGAGAAGAAGACAACAGTTTTTTGGAGGTTGTAGGCAGTGTTGAAGAGGTGTGTTTGAGGGATTTCTTGAAGCGAGAGAGTCAGGGGGCAGGAGGTTGGCATCAGCAGGCCTGAGAGTGAGGGAGGGAGTGTGAGGGGTCCACCATGTTGTTTCTACAGCAGCCCAGAATGAACAAATCAAACACTGGCTCTAAATAGGGTAATTTCGCATCAGCCACCATAGCTCTCCTAAATTCTTAACACACGGGAGAAGTTTCAGTTGGTTGCGATCTGCAACCTCACCACTAGATTCCGCTAAATCCCACACACTAAACCTTTAAGTAGACTATATTTTGGTGTTAATACTTTTGTGCTTTTACTTACACAAGATCTTGAATGCAGGATGTTTGAATGCATTATGTTTACACTGTAGTGTTCCTACTTTATTCAAGTAAAAGATCTGACTATTTCCTCTGCCACTGGTGGTGTGCTTTCCGCTTTACATTCACGCTTCCGACAGGTTTGAATTTCCATGTCACCGAATATTTCAGAGGTGGAAATAATGTCAGCTGTAGGCAGACTGGTGACTCATTGCATTCCATTCATTCAGCTGGTGCTTTTATCCAAAGTGACTTACAATTAGTGCATCCAACCACGAGGGCTTCATCACAGTAGGGTTTTGTTTTTTCATGGACCAGCTGGTGCACTCCGAACAGATGAGTTTACGAGGGAAGATGTGCAGACTTTCTACTGGGCTGATGTCAATCCACCATTGTGGCTTAAACTTGATTTATATAGCAGCTCTCTAAACACAGTTACAAAGTGCTGTACAATAAAACTAAATACATTTAAAACACGGGGAAAAAAACTAAAATGTCAATCAGTGTCACCAAAGTAAAATATAAGATAAAGAAGGCCAGAATTAAAATCAGCAAGATGGTGATGAAATAGACAGACAGCTCAGATTAACTCAGGATATGCTTTCTGATAGAAGTATGTTTTAGGAGATACTTAAATGAAGCCAGTGACTCACACAGCCTCGTTAGTCTGCAGTCTGGACTCCGGAGCAAGCATAGGACCTTTGCCTGAGGATCTCCAACTACGCATAGCTTCATAGGGTACTAACATGTCTGAATTGTACTCTGGAGCCAGGCCATGAAGAGCCTTGAAAGTATCAATAGGGTTTTGAAGTCAAACCTGAAACAAACAGGAAGCCAGTGTGAACAGGCTAAAACTGGTGTGATGTGATGGTAGGTCTTGGTTCTGGTTAAAAGCCTTGTGGCTGAGTTTTGTACAATCTGTAGTCCATGCAAGAGTACAGCATACCATACCATGACTTAGTCATACCAAAAATTAGAAAAAACAAACAAACATTGGGCCACAGGGGGAGCCACAGGGATCGGTCGCATTTCAGCCATTTTTAAGCATTTTTCTGTTGTTATAGCGCCACCCAGTTGCCAGTTAGAGTTAAATTTCTCCAGTCACCTTGAGGCGTCCTGTTCTTCATATCTACCAAGTTTAGTAAAAACCGATATGGCGGTGAGGCCTAGATAAGAAATTAGCTCTCTAGCGCCCCCATTTTGTTTGATGGGGTCAATAATGGAGGGGTCCCCTCAGATTATGTGTGGTCATATGCCTACAAAGTTGCGTGGTGATCAGTGAAACCCTTGAGATGTTATACACCTTTATGTGATGAGCCACGCCCTCCACAATATTCATTGCCTTATAGAAGCTCAGTTTTAGTAAGTTTTCCAACTTTTGCCAAGAGGGAACTTTAGATATTGGTCCCTAGATTATGTTCACCGAGTTTCATGCAGATTGGTCAAACTTCCTAGGAAGAGATCAATTTTAAGTGTTTTTCAAAAAATTCAAAATGGCAGAAAATCTCTATAACAGGAAGTTATGGGTTCTTGAGGCAAATGTGTTCCTCATGAGGAGAGGCATCTCTGTGCAAAGTTTCATGTCTCTACGACATACGGGGCATGAGATATGCCCATTCAAAGTTTGCGATTTCAATCAGTTGCTATAGCGCCCCCCTTTGGCCAGTTGATGTAATATTGCTTCCTCCGCATCCTCCCATGAGCCTCTACCACTGTGCCACATTTCACATGGATTGACCAAGTCAGTGAGGAGAAAAACGTGGAACAGACACACAGACACAAGTTTTCGTCATTATATAGACTGTTTCAAACTTGACAACATAAACATTCTAAATGGGTCCCTTTGTATTTCCTGTTTGAATGTATGTTAATGCAGAAGATGACAGGAAGTAAACGGGGACCAAAGTTGTTGCCCTAGCAACAGAATAGCAATGAAACAGTCCATAGTAAGATAGTAAGATAGACAGTCCTGTAGAGAGCTCGGCATGCTGAGGCACTGCAGAAGGAGGCACGTGTTGTGTATGTAAAAACCAGTTTGGAACAAATTTCATAAATGTATCATACAATTTACAATTAATGATCCAAGGGAGTTGTGATGGGGTGCTAGCTGTATTGTCCAATGTGGTAAATCCTCCAGCAGACTCTTTTCAAGTTTTTGTATATTTTATTTCCCAACATGAAGGTCAAATACTGTTGCAAAGCCCTCTCCCCACTGTCATGAATACAATTAAGAGTCCTATTGGCTATTGATTAATTTAAAAAAGCTTCAAATTCAAAATTCACATTGTGAAATTTACATTTAAAATGTTAAATATACATTAAGTCACGTGTCTTCCGCTTCTTTATGTGAATTGATCACGTGTACACTTTTTCCATGTGATATTAAATATGAATTTAGCAGTGCGTTGCTATATTTCCAGTGAGGTTAGTGCCATAAAAAGAGATTGATTTTACAGAGACATTGTGGCCTTTCCTGCTGAGATAGTGTGGTACCAAAACATGATTTTTCTTAACCATAACAAATGACTTTTTGTGTCCAAACAAAACCACACATTACTCCCAGCACTGTTTAAATGTAAAGAAAAAACATACAATGTCACAATTTTTCTCCCTGTTCGGTCATATGGAAAGTAATGTCCATATGACCGAACTAATGTCGGATTATTTCCTGTAATTCTGACACCCTTGATTTTGTGAAGGCTGGCTGTAAGAGATCTGTATTTACAGATCTTAGGTCATTTCAGCAAACACTGCACAGACTATGCAAGATCTGAACAACTATCTGTTTATTGCATTGTCTCAAACAGTACAGACAGTCATTGGAAGTTTGTATCACACACATCCATAAAAACAACAGACTTATTACACAATATACAAAACCTCATCAGCGACTGCACTTTGGTCATTAAGGCTTTTTCAGAAAGTCTGACGTGAAAGTATTGCATCAAATTTAAGGCTTCGTGTTATCACCTGGTTTACTGCTACAAACATGCAGACGTGCACAGAGGCAGTAAGGTCACTTCACTTTAAACCTGACTGGCAAAACCAGTGTTCATATGATGGGCTGCACCAACAACCACTACATCACACCGAGTTCATTCTTGATATCGTTAGGGAGGGTGATTTTTGTTATTATGGTATTTACATCAAAATGAGTCTTTACAGCATTTCATTCAAATCCACATCAAACTTCTCTTTTCTCACATGGCTGTCTATTATTACCATGAGGGTCTGGGGACAGAGGGTGCGGTTTCCTGTACCGATTTTAGGGCCCTCTGAAGCAAATGTGTGATATTGGGCTACATCATTAAAAAGGACTTGACTTGAATCATGAACATAAACATATATTTGTTGTCTAAACAGTAGTATCCAGGGACAGGTGTGGTAAAGGTAGGGCTGTACTTAACAGTTTGAAACTTGATTTAGAACGTTGACATGCAAATGTTTTTTCAGGGTTTTTTTTGTATTTCTATTCATCTGTTTAAACCTGGTATTTCTACACAGTTGCAGATGAAGATTAGGCACCACTAATATTATTATCAAGTATTAAACTAGATGAAATTATTGGAAATGTGTGGATCATGAGTCAGAAACAATTCTACACAGCCACCACCGGAATCTAATTCTACAGAGTGCTGTCCAGGTCCAAAAGTCAAAATGTATTGAAAAGGGACAGAGATACCAATTTCCAAAATTCACTTATGTTTTTATCTAAAAAATATTCTGCCTCAGTCCACATTTGTTGTGGTTCAGCCTTTTGAAAACAACGCTTTCACTGCAGTCAAAACACTCACACACAAAGGGAGGGACACACCTGTATTAACAGTGCATCCTAACAGCACAATACATTACAGTCATTCATTAAAGACATTTGATTTGATTAAAAAAAGACTAATTTGTCTAAATTTTGTCTTAATTAGCATATGAGTTCCTGCATTATGGCATAAACATGTTGTGTGAAGCCATAGTGACCTTGACCTTTGACCTTCAACCCCCTAACTTTAGTGAATTCATCCCTGAAGTGGGCGTTTGTGCCAAATTTTTAAAAAAAATTCTCTATAGGTGTTCTTAAGATATTGCGTTCATAAGAATGAGATGAGTGCAAGGTCACAGTGACCTTGACTTTTGACCACCAAAAGTGAAGGGTCATGCAACAGCGGGCTACAGGCTGGAATTGAATCTGCGGCTGCTGTGGCAAGAGCACTGCCTTCACATGTGGGACGCCTGCTGTACATACCAAGAGGACATTTGTGCCAAAGCTGAAGAAATTCATGGACAGATGTATGTCAGGATGGACAGACAACCCAAAAACATGAAGCCTTCGGCTGCAGCTGTTGCCAGTGCGGAGGCAAAAACAAGATTCGGCAGAGCCCTAGTTTAAGGTGATAAAGATAATAAAGTTCCACTATAGCAGATAAAGTGCTTCACGATTTCCTCTTATTTACAGACTCTCTCTCACCCACTGATGGCAGTGGACCTACCATGCTAGGCGTTGCCATTAAACACCAAATTGACACACAAGAGTCATACCAGTGGTTCTGCATTAGTCCAAGTCAGTCTTAATCATTCAGATTTTTTCCCCAGGCATCCATCAGTTCCCACTCCGTTTCATATAACATAAACATCAACTGGCAGATGTTTCTGTGCTGCAATCCATCACAGTCCACATCAAGTCTCAATTCACTGTTGCACAATCGGTAAGAGGTAATGCTTTTCAAATTAATCAGTGCTTAAACTGCATTACTATGTTCGGGTAATGTAATCTTCACTGTGACGGACTGCACAACTCCAACTGATTTTTATACTTTACAGGATTAAATGGAAACCCATGAACAATAGCACCAATACCTCCAACAATGTAAAACTGTACAGGATACATTTGAAAACAGTGTGTAAAAATGTAAAGTAAACATGATTTGCAGACACTGAGGTACGATGTGCAAACACAGCGTCACTGACCCTGCCCTTTAATCATCAGTCACTGTGCATTTTTGATGCATTTGTTGCAACCTCGTGAAATTTAAAACGAAGCAAACAAAAGAAGAAACCAATCTTTAATTTGATTTAATTTAGTCATGGATTAAAATATGAATACTATAAAAAACAATCACCTTTACATCTCGATTGAACGTGATCTATGCTTAATCCTTGTTTGTGCAGCTGGTGCAAAGTCTCTATCCCATGATGTACTACTGTCATGTCCTCCATGTTTAGACAGAAAGTTATTGAAGGGAATCTGAATACAGCAAAACGAAAACTGCAAATAAATAAACACAATTTGTTGGGCTTCATCAACTGCAATGTTTCTGTCAGTTGAGTAAAGCAGCATGTTTGATGTCAACACAGTAGATGGTAACCTGTTTCTGCTCATGGATCAACCATTCGCATGACCTTTCCATCTCCATCTTTTGTTTTTGTCCGGGTGCTATTTCCAAAATCAAAGAGCCAGGTATTTTTCTCAAGAGTTGGTGAGGACCAAACCAGAGCTACAATAAGACTTAAGATTAGACGTATATTCATCAGGTGGACACAAACCCCACTCCGATGGGATGCTAATGCTGCTCTGTGAATCCTTGTTGTGGAAGTTGTTTGTTAAAGGAATACTTCACCTTCAAAGTGAGCACGTGTATTTCAATTACTCATCCCATTTTGTTGAATTTGTGAAGAAAACCTTTTTCTCGCATGCCTCCACTGTGAATGGAGAATCAAAAAAAGACAAGCGTTCTTCATGAATTAAAGTAAACTGCATTTAACAACAGCAAAACTACACCAAAACAGCTTGTTACAAACTCTTGCACAACTCGTGCAGTATAGTACAAGTCCTAATTTATCCAGTCGTGCTCAGTACTTCCCAAACACAAACTTCTCAGTGAAACATTCCTATTTAAAACTGAACTAAAAGGGAAACTTGTATCTATGCTCTCTCCAACGCCAGACTCCACTAACAAAAACAGTAATTTTACCTCACTGAACACAGGAGCTGCTGCTCTACCGCTGCCTCAGTCAGTTTGTTTTTTGTCACTGTGTGACTTTGGTGTCTTAAATGATAAGACTGGGTTCACCAAAGTCACACAGTAACACAAACAAACTAACTGATTGAGGCAGTTGTATAGTTCTCATGTTCAGCATGGTAAAATTACTGTTTTTGTCAATGGAGTATGGCATTGAAGAGAGCATACATAAGTTTTACTTTCAGTTCAGGAACGTATCAGCAGGACGTTTCAGGATGAAGAAGACTTGGATTATACTGCATGAGTTTTGTGAGAGATGTTCTGATATGGTTTGCTGTTGTTCAGACCCGGTTCACTTAATTCATGAAGAATGTTTGCCTTTGTTGGATTCTTTATTATCCATGGAGGCATGCAAGAAAAATAAAGCTTTCTTCACAAATACGTTACACACAGTGAGTAACTGATATACAAATGGTCATTTTGCAGTTGCAATATCACTTCAGCATGTCAGCTGTGTTTCTGTCTCTGTTGCCTTTCAAAAAATAAATATATACATATAAATCATTTGTTACCATATTATCATATTTGGTCTCTTTGCCCTGCAGTGTGAATGTAGCCTATCAGTCCAGTGTGTTTGCCCTCAGTGCTAACTGTAGTACACACTGATGGCCAGTAGAGACTACTGTCATTCCTTCATGATGGATGTCCGAGGATTAATAAGCTGATGATTTCCTGGTGTTTGAATGATACATACAGCTCCTAAAAATATTAATGTCTCTGCATATTTGACATGATGGTCATGTTTCACAGCTTCTGTTCCTGTAAAAGTTTGATGAGATATTAAACAGATACTCATCATTCTGATTCACTCAGTGAGAAGAACATGTCGTATCAAAACATGCTTTTGTTTACAGTGAATCAGTCTCACTTTAGTTCTTTGGCTGATGATATGTAGCAAAATGAGCACTCTTTCAGCAGAGCTCAGAAACAGCTGAGCAGTGGAGTAGTGCAGCATCCATACATGGCCTTTTACAGCACCACCGATAGCCATTTGAATCCAGCATGTCAACATCAACAGTCTTAGAACTGTCAGGGCTTTGTTTCCCTGGCCACGTCATGAGTCTACTCCAGGGGTATGCAGCAGTTTGCCTGTGTGTGTGTGTGTGCGTGCGTGTGTGTAGAGGAAGGTCAGGACACCACTGAGGCTGTGCTGGGTTCCAGGCCGGGGTTGTCAGCACACACGGGCAGCCTGTTGACTCTAGACTGGCTCAGGTTCCAGCGCTGCATTCTCTTGCGGTACTTCTCTGAATCTGCTTTGTCCATCTGAGCCGACTTCAGAACAGCAGAGGGGTGTAAGGAGTTGTACAGAGCTCGAAACAATAGCCTGCAGAGGACAACACACAGGAAGACAGTGTGATGGATCAGCAAATGATGACATGAGGGAGAGTGGCACGTTCAGCAATCCACAGAAAACAACTTGGTTTCTTACACTAGATATTTTCACTTGACTGAGAATTTGGCACCAGAAGTAAAAAAGCTTTTAGGTATTATTGTGGATTGCACTTGGAATAAAAGCTGAAATGTGTAAAGTAAATGCAATGCAGTTAAAGAAAAGTATATATTTCTAGCCACTAGCTAGCTTTCTGCAGTTTCAGTGAAGATAGAGTTCCTTGTGATGGCGGGTGACAAATCTTATTCTGTGTACCTGGGTAACAGAGCCATCACTGTAGTGAGAGCACACACGATGTAGAAAAGAGGCTGGGACATCTCGAGTGTTTCCACCCCCAAAGGGTTGGTGGGGGGGCTGCAGGTCACACAGAACACACTGAAGAGCAGCACGAAGCCAAAGTAGGAAACACCACTAAGCACCAACACCAGCATATGAATCCACGTCTGCAAAACAACACAGAGGTTTAGAGACTCCATAACATACCTGGAGACACAGTCTGAAAGGAATACTTCAGCCCCTAAATGGCCATTTGCATATCAGTTACTCACCTTACACAAAGAAAACTTTGTTTTTCTCGTATGCCTCCACAGTGAATGAAGAATCCAAAAATGGGAAAATTCTTGATGAATTGAAGTCAACAGCAAAACTATATCAAAACATCTGTTTACAAACTCTTGCACAACACGTGCAGTATAATACAAGTCTCATTTACCCAGTCAAATGCTCAGTATTTTCCAAACACATGCATTTTCGCTAAAACCTTCCTATTTAAAACTGAACTGGAAGTGAAACTAAACTATGCCCCCTTAAAAGCCAGACTCCATTGACAATAGTGGTAATTTTACCTCACTGAACACAGGAGCTGCTGCTCTACCGCTGCCTCTATCTGTAGTTTGTTTGCATTATTATGGACTTATGTGAATCCAAACTAACCATTTAAGATACCAAAGTCAGAAATTAAAACAAAGAAAACAAATACTTGAGGCAGCGGTGGAGCAGCTGCTCCTGTGTTCAGTGAGGTAAATTTACCACTATTGTCAATGGAGTCTGGCTTTGAAGAGGGCGTAAATAAGTTAAAGTTCAGTTCTCCGTCAGGAAGAACTGTCTTTTTTTGAAGTACTGAGCATATGACTGGATAAATGAGACTTGGATTATACTAGACGAGTTGTGTGAAAGTTTGTTCATAGATCTTTTGATATAGTTTTGCTGTTGTTAAACATGGACCCCAATGATTTCAATTCATCAAGATTTTTTTGTATACTTCGTTCACCGTGGAAACATGGGAAATACAAATTTCTTAACAAATTCAATGTAATTTGGGGTGATTAACTGATATACAAATCATCACATGGGGGTGAAGTATTCCTTTAATGTCACTTATTCTCTGGACTCTGATCACATTTTTGCACACAACAAACTTCAATTCTTTGGCATAACACAGGCCACACAATTAATTATTCCAATGGCAAAAATATGGAGAAAAAATCCTGTTTTAACAGATTTTATTATGGCAGTGTGTCTGACCAGAGTGTGACTCTCGATGACTTGGTGCAGCAGGATGATGAGGAGAGCTGAGGCGTTGATCGGCGAGCCAAAGGACAGCTCACTGATGCTGGATCCTGCAAAAGCCTGAGAAAAACATGACAAAACGAGACCAGGACTGTATGAGCAGGGTTTATTACTGACTGTCAGTTGGAGGGTTATAATAGGGAGCTATTTGACAGAACAGTAGGATCTGTGTACTCACAAAGTAAGGCACGAAGAAGCAGACAAGGCTTTGGTAGAATGCATCCAGGACTGTGATCCAGAAGATATAGGGAGCATAGACCTGCAGAGACACAGGATTCACTTGTTAGTCCTCCTAAACACAGTGTCAACACGCGTGACAGTAGTCAGACTTTAGTATCACTGACTCTATGCTCTGTGTGTGTGTGTGTGTGTGTGTGTGTGTGTGTGTGTGTGTGTGTGTGTGTGTGTATGTTTGCGTGTGCGAAGTCACCTTAGAGCTCTGGGCAGCCTGGTAGAGCTCAGGCAGCTCCATCAGAGTATCTACTGGCGTGTCCTGGTCCAGGACGCCGTAGATGAGAGGAGGAACGGAGGTGAAGAGCAGGTTGAAGAGTATGAGCACCCAGGCGTTGGTCATGACGCTTCCAGAGAAACCACAGAAGAACTGATACCAGAACAGCAGATTCACATACATCTGCAGACACAGAGAGACACACAGACAGCAGTGAGGATTCTCCTAACATCTGGACTGGTTTGTTTTTCTTAATTGCAGGGACTGCAGAGGAGCTAGTTGCTAAATGTGGCATAATGAATTGCTTAAGATGAATATTTCTTGTGCTTTCCGTATTGGAGACCTAAGGTGAGTGCCAAAACCACTGTCTTAAACTTAAAGTAGTTAATACTGATGGGAACAGAACATTTCCTACTGCTGCAGCTTCACATTAAAAACATTTACCTGGCAAAGCAGATGTTGACTTTTATTATGATAGGGGTCACAAGAAACACAATGTGTTTTGCATTGAGCACTTCTTATTTGCTGCTATTGTTTATCAAAAAATGTGTCTACAAAACAAGACAACAGTCATTTTCAGCATTTGTTGACAGATGATCTCCATCCATACCTTGCCATAAAACACATGTCACATGACCATTCACGTATACTGGGCATGTGCGTGCCCATGTAAACAGGAAGTAGGTTGTCTGCTCTGTGGTTGGTTGCTTAGTTACACAAAATATTACGGAAATGGCGGAAAAAAAGAGCAAAGATTTCTTTATTTGGTCTGACAATTTTTACTGAAAGTACTCTTGAGTAGGAAGCGATCAAAGAGATGGAAAACAGATTAGAAGTCTTGCAAAGCAAATTTGGCAACATATTAGAGCGGCACCAGCTGAGAGCATTGTCAACTGCCAGAGTAAGCCATGGCAATTGGAATGGAGTACCCACACGAAAAGGATAACATCATAAAAGGTATGATGACCTATCTATAATGTTTTGACTTGACAAACTATGAGTAATAAGACCCAACTGAGAAGCTATCTGGGGCGTCATTGTTTTCTGTTTGTCCAGACTCAGTGAACTCTTACCACATTCTTGTAGATGAAGTAGAGGATCATGTTTGCAAGACGAGAGTAACACCAGTGGCCATGGACCAGCAGCAGTCTACTGAGGTGTTTAAACCTGGAGATCGCAAAGTCACTGGACATCACAGCCTGGAACCGAAACAAATAATAATAAAAAGACAAATATATTATTTACTGTCTGTCAGTTTTGCATAATTTGCAGCTTACAAACTAGGCATGAGTCCTTGCTCTGTGACTGTCTCCACTGTGGCAACTGAATAAGATATGGTGTCCTAACAAAAACAACCTTCATGTACGCAAGTATGTAATTTTGCAGCCTGGTCTCGTAGAAATATGTGAAATCGACACAAATCCTTACAAGGTGATGGGCACAAAATGTGTTAAAATTGCGTGCTTTTAACAAATACACACTGCCAATGCAACGTCAGAGAGGATCTTTTGTTGCAGTGGACAAACAAATTAGGTATAAACAGTGAGAAAGTCTGGGTGGGGCAGGAAGGAGGGGTAGTGGATGGGTCAAACAAAAATGGACTTACCAGGAGACTACTATTCATGTCCTGTGTAAAGAATTTACAAAGTAAGTACATTTTTGTGTTTCGTATTTAGTTATTTTTACTGAAACCACAATCTTTTCCTAAACTTAAGTAGGTTTTGTTGTCTATACCTAACCAAGTGTTTGTATGCCTCCACATCAGTGATAACCATGGCTGAAGGCATTGTGTTTTCAGGTTGTCGATCCATCCGTCAGTCCCACTTTCATGAATGCCATATCTCAAAAACGCCTTAAGGGAATTTCTTTAAATGTACCACGTGGATTCAATGATGAACTGATTAGATACTGGTCACAGTGACCTCATCTGTCTCATTCTCATGAATGTGATATCAGCTTAAGGCAGTTTCTTCATATTTAGCTCAAATTTTTACTTTGAGCAAAGGATAAACTGATAAGAATTTGGTGGTCAAAGGTCAAGGTCAATGTGACGTAGTCTATCGCATTCTTATGAACGCGGTATCTCAGGAATACCTCGTGTGATGCATCCATGTTTTCATGGACATGGATGCATACTGAGGGTGCAACTTGGAGGGTTTGCAGAGGCATACAATCACAAGACATTCTGGTTATTTTCCTAAACCTAATCCAACGTTAACCACATTAATGACGTGTTTCAAATTCTGACTGTTTGTAGTAGACTTTGCATTGGCATTGTTTTCATGTTGCCAGCACATAATTCTAACACATTTCATATTTTACATGTATGTGTTTCATTTCACGTAGTACTGTGAGACCGTGTTAAATATTGGTAGGTGTGGCGTTAAGATAAATCTGATGGTGATTACCTGCATGCCCTCCTGACCAGATATCCCGATGCCCACATCAGCCACCTGAATCATGCTGACATCATTGGCTCCATCACCTAAATGAACAAAAACAACTTGTCATTGTCCTCCATGTTTAGGTATGTGTAAAGCACATCACATAATAAAGGAGTTTATCCATATCGTACATTTCTTTTTTCTTTTTTTGTCCTTCAGTTATTAGAAGGTCAATATAATAAAGTGACAATCACTGTTCCCTCTATGTAATCCAACTCAGGCTTAGACGTCAAGGTTACTTTAAGGACATAAATGAGATTACATGCTAACAAAAATAAATGATAAAAAGATACACTTAAAATAATTGCTTGTTGACAAGGGACATACAGTATGTACAATTTCCCAGCAGTTTTGCTGCGGTCTGAGTCCTTACCCACAGCCAGAGTCATGACGCCAAGCTGGTCCCGGATCAGCCTGACCACCTGGCTCTTCTGCAGCGGAGTGGACCTGCAGCAGATGACTGCCTTGCATCTACAGCTCAGCTCCAGGAAGTCGCTCTTCAGCTCTTCCTGTAGGGCCCAGTCCAGCGTCCGGCCATCTATAACTAGGATGAAGCCTCCCACACTGCTGGAGGAGGATTCCCCATGAGGATTCCCTGCTGCAGTTAGTTCAGTCAAACTGTTCTCACCCCGCTGAACTTCCAGTTTGAGCTCCTGAAGTATAGCTGCACACGCATCCTGATGAGTAAAAGAAATCCATAAGTACTGTGAGTTACAGTGCATTTAGTCACTGATTTATCACAATTATTAGTTCATTTTTGTTGTTTTTTGTTTGGTTTCACAGCTTTATCCTTCAAGCAGCTACGCCTGGAGATAGCTATAGCTGTGGTAAGTATTTTGGAAAACATATGGGTGAATTGCGATATATTTGGTACAGACACACATGGCCCCGGGAGGTAGAGTCTTCATTATTTTACGGACCCCTGGCCAGTGTTTGAATCACACCATGGCTTTCAGGGGTGCCTTTTTTTGAAGGTACTTGTTTTAACTCACACTATGATCTTCATTCTAAACCTAACCAAGTAGTTCTGTTGCTTGAATCTAAAGAGAGCCACGGGAGGTTTTGGTGCCTCCTTCACGGCTGGAAATGCAGCCATGGCTCAGTGAAAAACAACTGCTCTTTGTTGGTCTTGAACTGTGTTCTGCAGCTTGAGAAGTGTCGTGTCTAGATGTCACACCATCCACCATGCCCTCCAACTCTGGATGACAAAGTCAGCTCATACACTATGTCACTTTAGAAACATTGATATGTATGAAAGGTACAAATATATTGCATCTTGTGATTTGCAGAGGATGACAATAAACCAAATAAACACTAGCCAGGGATCTGGATAAATACCCTGAGAGGACGAGAGGTAAAAAGACAAAGCAAGAAAAAAACAACATAGATACAATGAAGATAAACATTTCAACTCTTCCAAATGACCCTACAAAAGTGCTACAATCTCTCAGTCACTGACCTTGCTTCCACAGTTGGCTGTCAGCAGCTGATCATCTGGACAAAGCAGTTTGCAGGCGTAGGCGATGTTGATGGCCGTCTCTTTTTTGTCTCCTGTGAGGATCCATACTTTGATGCCAGCCCTCTGAAGAGCTTCAATGGTCTCTGGGACCTCCTCCTGCAGTCTGTCTACGATCCCTGTGGTGCCTGAACACACACACACACATACAGAGACAAAGCACTTTGAGCACTGCTGTTCCAAGCTCTGATGTCAGCTGCAGTGAGAAGCTCTCCTACCCAGCAGGGTGAGGTCAGTCTCCAGTCTCTCAGCCGACTCCAGCAGCAACTCTTCTCTGTTCTCTATGCTGCTCTCTGCCAGCAGCTGTCTCTTCAGCCACACCTCGTACTCCTCCTCCTCCAGGACCTGCTCCACACACAGAACACACAGTCACTGAGGAACACACACATCGTCTTACACACAGAGGTGGAGCAGACACTAGTCTGTCTTTAGCTAGCAAGCTAACGGCAGCTTCTGCTACATTGTAAAGATGGTGACCATTGAGGATGAGAAGTGTCCATCATTCTATACTCTTGCTCCACTAGTACACTGCATTTTCCCGTACTATGGAGTGTGAATGCACTTAGCGTGCATGTCCACTCAAAATATGAAGTGTTTTAGTGCAAAAGTATATGACTTGAGACACACTGTTGGTTTAAAGTGTGTCTGAAAAAAACTCCATTTGGAAGGCCATGTAGCCCTAACATCCTTCATCCTACCCCTGTATCCTAACAGGTATCTGGACACCCTAACCCTCGGCATGAATGCACAAAATGAAGGGGTAAATGGTAGGGGCAAAGGCAGTGGTGTAGTGGAGGGTATACGCAGGTACTTTTTCTGGCTGTTTACAGTTTTCCACCTATCAGCCAAAAAGCTATTAGAATATATTGGAGAGCATACCCACTTCTTCCTCTGTAACCTACCCATCTACATAACAGTACCCCCACCATATCAACTACCACTTCACCAGTGGGCAAGGGTTGGGATTTAGCCTGTACCTGTTTGTGATGTACAAAGCTATTGTATTTCAGCTTCCTGAAGCGTTACCTTTTTAGCAATGCAGAGTGTGCGGAGGCCTTCTCTGGCGTAGCTGTCTAAATGTTTTTGGGTTTGCTCTCTGATGTGACCGTAGATTTCCTGAGCTTGGTCTGCACCTGAGCGTAACAGAATGAAAATAATACAAACAGTGCTTTATATCAGCCAGGCAAAGATAAAATTCTTCAAAGGTATCTGTGTATTTTTTCGTCCATTTTTCTTCTGTTAAGTACCTTTAGGTGTCTCAGTCAGGTCCATGATGGCAGAGTCAGCACCCTTGGTATAAACTACCACCTGTCCTGTGAGTGGGTGGCGGACCACCACTGACATCTTCTTCCTGTTAGAGTCAAAGGGCAGGATGTGGAGGAGCTGGACAGCAAGAGAGCCAAGTCCTGGCAGATCCACCAGCAGGCTCTCTGCAGAACGTCCCCTCAGGGTGCAGCGGTACGCCTGGGCTGCATGGACCAGAGCTGCCTCATCTGGACTCTCCGCCTCGTACAGAAGTTCATCGTCAGTGTCGCTCTCACTGTCCACTTCTCTTATAATGTCCTCCACATCCTGCCTGGACCCGCCAGGGTTTGCCTTTGTATACTTGATATCGTCCATTGTCTCCCTGTCCTCTGTCTGTCCAGCATCTCCTCCTTCCACTCCAGAAGGTAAGTCCAGTTTACGCTTCAGGTTGGAGTTTTCCATGTTGCTTTCCTGGCCTGCTTCTGAGCCCTCTGTGGTGCTGTTAGTGGGCGTGGACAAGGTTAAGGAGCCTGTCTTCCCCCGGGCAAACAGCCTGCTGGTGAAGCTGCGAGGGCTGCCTTTGATCAGGGGAGGAGACAGGGTGGAGAGGGCTGAGAAAGGAGAGAAGCTGAGGCGCTGGAACATCAGCTTGATTTCCTCCAGGGACTTGAGAGGTGTTCGTGCCTCAGGCACCTGCAGGAAAGAGAGAAAACAGAACATGGGATCAGCTTTTATCAGCAAGTCATTGCTTTTAATTGGAATATTGTGCTAGCTTTAAGCGATTTTCAATGACGTGTCATCTTGTTTCTTAAAAAAAGAAAAAACTTACTTTGTCTCATCTCAAACATGTGATCAAGGGTGAAAAAACATCAGTCAGATTTTTTTGTTCATAGCAGCATTATCAGGGAAACAAAAGGGTGCGTCCTCTGACACACTGATAGTGAAAACTGTGTCCTTTTGTCCCGACGGTTTGCCCTGGAATATCTCTATTCATCCCAAACTTGTTTTCTAGGAATGCAAGATACTGGATTGTTTGGATCTGATATGCTGATATGTAAAAATTCATTTGTCCGATAACCGATACCAATATCGATATATCCACTTTTTTCCTCCCCTAATTTTAGTAGTCTGCAATGGAATTAACATCTTATTATGCATGCATACTCTTATCATGATGGCCCACCAGCAGATGGAGACATGAAATATAATGCTTTTCAATGTATGTGATATTCATTCATTGTGTAAAATTAGAAAAAGCATGTGGGCCGATTCTGATTCTACATTATTGTGCATCCCTTTTCTATTGTCCCCAGGATGACGGGACACTGTTTGTCTAGAGCCCTGCCTTTTAGCCTGCACAAAACTTTTTTTATTTGCCGACAGGCCAATGACAGTTGTCAAAGCAAATATTAGCTGATTCTGATAGTCAGAGTATAAGTTGGTGCATTCCTCATTTTAGGACTACATTTTTGAGGTCTTTTGCCTGATCCTATTTACATCTAAAGCATCAATTAAATCTTCATTCTCTCCAAGAGAAAGTTCTACCAACCTTCAACCTATCATTGGTTGCAACTTAACAGTGAGAAAATGAATAAGCCAAACTGTTTAAAATAACTAAATAGGCGACCTCCTGCTCAGCAATGAACTCCTCATAATCGTCTTAAGGACACTTTGAACTAGAATATTTAGAGACTGATACAGACTGCTGTTAAACCAACTTTTACAGTCCTCTTTGAGATACATAAACTACACATGAAGCTTAATTTGAACATGCCACCAGTCCTTACACTCAGTAAATCGTTAACGGAAAGCAAATCAAACCTAGTGACTCAATTCAAACAATATCAACAGAAAACCCATAAAAAAGTACAGATCTTTAAATAAATAATCTTTATGATGAAAATATTGTTCTGGAGAAACAAGTCTTTGTTGTGACATGCTTCCCAGATGTCATCTACTCACCACGTGTCGAGGCTGGCTGTGTGAGGAGACCACCACGCTATTGCAGATGGCCAGAGCAAGGAAGAAGTCAGTGATGTAGGTGAGCTCCAGGCTGGATGAAGTCCCAGAGGAGCCGTCACTCAGAGCCAGCACAGGAGAGCAAAGCCAATTCAACTTCCTCACCAGCTCGGGGTCCGGCACCACTTCCTTCGCCTGGACAGAAAGACCCAGAGGCAGAAGGAGCTTATCCATCATGGCATGAACACATTGTGGATTTCAGAAAATCATTGTGTAATGTATAATCATTTTCAGATGATTATACACTAAATAAAACATTAATTATATTATATTCCATTTCTGCCAGTCTATTCCCCTAAATCCTACATACTGGACCTTTAAAGCTAAACCAAATGCTATCAATGATTACATTTAAAGGACCACACCCAGTGTGTCTGCATGTTTTAATTCAACGAATCACATACAATGTACATTCAACCCATCACTTGTGACGTTTTCTGATTAGTGAAACACATGTGATGACAACAGTTCAAAATATGTTCTAAAAAAGTGGTAAAATTATTAATTTAATCTAATTTTACACCAGAGTGTATTCTCTTAAATCAGACTTTCAAGTCATTTTTGTCTTGTTCATCTTGTGACTTTCATTATTTTTTTAATATCAAGAACACATCTTGATATATTCCCAGTACTTATTCACAACAAATACTTCCCAGGCAGTGACTGGTTATCATTTATTTGACTACAGTGTGAAAATCAGCTGCAACAGATTCTCAATTGTAGATATGAACCAAATAGGTGAGTAAACAAATACTGTGTCTATGGTGTTTGTGCGTGTGTGTGTGTGTGAGTCTGACCACGCGGCTGCAGAAGGCACTGGTCCTCGGCTGCATGTGACTGGACAGTTGTTCTTCCTCCTCCTCCGACTCAGCGGTGAGTGTGTGCAGAGACACTGAGCTGTGTTTGCAGCTGAGAGAGCGACAGCTTAGAGATTTACCGCTGCAGCCCGATTTCAGAGTCACAGAGCGACCGGCCGCCTCACTTTTCTCTGCCTCGTACACCTCCAGCCTCCGACCTGACACACAGTAACATACACACAGAGCCTTTTACAGTACAGGGCAGAAGAGTGTTAGAATCAGTTACTTACAATCCAACTATTAGATTAGGCTGAGAATACATCTTACTTCACTGTCACTGCACACGGTATCAGTACAACTTAATTTGATGTTAGTGTGAGTTTTTAACTAGCACTTTTAATATAATTTTACAGCACCAGCTGGCATTTAAATGCTGATGCAAATAGCAGATGGCATTTGTGAACGCAACTCTATGCACCTGCACATATGTGCTGATGGGGGACATGCTAGGACCCCTGCTGCTGACTACTGATTACTCCTTGGTCCCTACGGCTGCAACGTCAGTGTGCATCTGTTTATGCTGGTGATGTGAGGATATGAAGTTGGGTTTTTCCCCAAACTTTATAAAAAAAACCCTAGAATTGCACCATGGTTGTATGCCTCAGTGCACCAGTCAAGTTTCTCTTACAGTTTACATCCATGTCTGTGCAATTCAGTGTTTGACCAAATGTCTCCCCTTCTGTTCCTGAGGTATGATGCTGAGTAATGGTCAGAGAAATGTTTTGCAGAACATTATGATGCCACAATGACCTTGACCTTTGACCTATGATCATCAAAAACTACTCAGTTCATGGTTGAGTCAAAGTGGACATTTGTGCCAAATTCAAAGAGATTCCCTTGAGGCGTTCTTGAGATATTGTGTTTACAAGCATGGGGCGGACAAACAGACAACCATAGAACATGGCTTCGCAGGCGTGGAGGCATAAAAATGAGAAGCTGCTGCCTGCCTATTTCATGTATGGAGATTTGCTATTAAAATTCATGCATTTTGCCAGTCTCTGTGTTAGAACTCTTGCACCAGGGCAACCCAATACTTTTTCACTTTTACATACTGACATTTCCAATCAAATATGCAGAGTAATGCTACTTTGTAGACTCTGGCTGCTTTAAAAGAGAGCAGCTCTGCAACATCAGCGCACACTAATGTCGACAAAACAGTAGTGTCAAGTAAACAAAAAAACTGACTGGGTTTATTTAAACTTATTCATTAAAATATGCCCGCACCAGCCAGTATCTCCTGCCTGCACACACTGCAGTGATAAAAGCTAACACAGCCTGTCTTTCGCCCACCACCCAAATTTGTTTCTATAAAAAAACCTCTCATTGTTCCTGCTGGAGCTCCCCACTACTGTGAAAGTGTGTTCCTAAAAATGGTAAAAGAAAGTCAGAGCATTCTAGGGTGTCATAGTATTGTTTCTTACCATTTTCCTCATGAGGATATTCAACTCCAAAGATACTGCAGCGGCGGAACACCATCTTGTTCTCTGTCAGAGTTCCTGTCTTATCAGAGAACAGGTACTGGATCTGACCCAGGTCTTCAGTGATGTTAAGGGCCCGACACTGAATCCTGGAGTCCAGCTGCTTGTTGTACAGGGCTAAGTCATTGTTGATGAAGTAAATCTGGCCCAGTTTCACAATCTCAATGGACACGTACAGAGAAATGGGGATCAGCACCTGTTGGACAGAAATTGATTACATGCATGTTGCATTTAGGGATAAGATAACAACCTACTAGCAAAGGTTCTATCTAAGCACACAAGTTTTATGGAAGCTAGATATCCAAAAGATAACCTGTGCCAAACTGATTCAGACTGAACAACACAGCCTACTCATTCATTTCAGTGAGACCACAGTGGTGATGCAGTGGAGACGCCTGCACAGGACAGCTGAACCCAGTGCCACTGCAAGAGAGTTACAACACTCCCACTGACTTCTGTTGTAGTAGGAAACAATGGACATCACACCTGTTGTGGAGCAACCATCAGTCCCACACTATGGACAGTTTCATCAGTGAGCCTCATTTACTGTCAGTGTTTCCCAAGAGCACTCACTGGTAAGTTGATGAAATAACTGAATCTTTTTGACATTTTAAAGCATTAGCTGACGTCTCATGAATCTTTTATGTTGCCAGCTTTAGTTCTTGTTTATCATGAGATAATAGCTGCCATAGTTAAAGTCTAATCGCGTCCTTAACCAGATGTTAGTTGACCCACATCTACCTCAAACTAACTGCAGTTATTGGCATTCATTGGAATACAGACTTAATCTTTGGTTACATTTATTGTCAAGGTTAGCCACACTAATGTGCATCTGAATAATGTTACAATGATTGGTAGATTGTTAAACTCAGCTCCAGATTAAAGGCCATATCACATGAAGTCAGTATTTTTCATGCGAAGTTGTCATACATTTAAACATAAATATGACCTCATGTTGTGTCATATTTCCACACTAACTTTGAAACTCGTCCCTCATTCAAATGTTCAGAACACGTTGAAATGTGGCGTAACCTGAGAGAGACATACATCTGCAACTACAGAGAAGGACAGGGCACACTCTATCATGTCAAATACTATTATTCAGATGGATAATGATGACAAGGAGCAGGATGTGGACTGACTGCACATGGACAGACATAGTGACAGTTTGGAGACAGAGAGGGAAGACAGCTCAGCCTCTTTAGCCACAGTCAAATACAAGACACGGGCAGTGAACGACGACAGCCAGCTGAGAGATGCAAGGGAGCAAAAGTGTGTTTTCACTTTGTCTCGTATTGCAAATGTTTGCAATGAACAGAACAATAAAATGAAAACAAAAATATTGACTTGGTGAAGAAAGGCCTTAACTTTTTACACTGGTTGTACTAGTATGCCTAACTTTTTAATTCAGGTAAGTGCACCCATAATTTTTCACCGCACCCTTTAGTGCAATAATGTTTTTTAAGTCTCAACATTTTTTTGTCAGTCTCTTACAAATTTGTATTTTCTTAAAAAGGGTTGAAACAGCATACAGAAGTCACAATTTGGTTTTTATCCCAATTCAGAAATCAGTTTGGTGCAAGTTTGATACAGCAGGAAAAAAAATCACAAGAATCCATCTATTTTTGAGACGGTAGTGCAAGTGCCAAAGACAGACAAAATCCTCCTGCTGGAGACTGAGGTGACATTTTTCTGTATAAGAGATGACATGTAAAAGCACGGGAGGCTGACTTTCTGTTGATGTTGTTGTTTACATTTCCACCAAAAATGTCACTGATTTCAAAGATTAGTTGGATGACTCCTCTGTAATGAGTAGTCATACTTCAGAAACAAACTTCAGAATTCTAATAAATGCATGAACCTAAATTCTGCATCTATATCTATTTTCTATTTATTTTCAAATGTCTTCGGTTATGCTGAAAAAAAAGGAAAGTTATTAACTGCATCTAATGGAAAAGTGCAAAAAAACAAGTTTTGACCTGGGAATTAAATGGTTAACCGTGTACCTGCAACACAATGATCATTGTCCAGAAGACATAGAATCCAGCTAGGGCAGGAGATGTCTCCTTATCAACCAGAAAGATAGGATCTTTGAGGCTCTTCAGCCAGAGGCCGTGACCTGAAACACACCAAGACACCAGAGCAGCTCATCACTATCAAATATCAAAGGTTAAACCTGGACATGGTTCAATTGTGAGCCTCTGGGGCATTCATTGGCTTTTGTCACTGTCCTCCTGGGGACTGGTCTTAATAGAAATACTGCTACTGCAATAATCCTGCTGCTGTTCACAGCTGTGTTGTGAAGTGAGAGTGGAGTTGGTACACACCTATAGCAGCTGTCAGACACATGATGATAAGCAGCAGCACACACCACAGGATGTCTGTGTTCAGACGCTTCTCCAGCTGGCTGCGCTTATACCTCGGCCCGCTGTTGTTCATCATGGCTTTAGTCTCATGACCTGAGTCACACAGTCAGAGGAAAACACACCACAGCCATGCTCACTTATACAGACCAATACCATTAAGAGATAAATTCTGAACTTCAGAAGGAGTTTATGTCAGGAGCTTCACTTTAGTTTATAGTTTCATCACTTAAATAATTATATCCTTCAGTCCATGGGCAGATTAAAAGACAATGCGCCCCCTGGCACAGATATGCAAAAGGTCTGGCAACATGTTATGTCTCTTTGTAATTGTTGTGTGTCTCTTTGAGGTCATGTTCCGTCTCTTTCAAGTCTTTGTGTTGTTTGTGGTTGTGTTGTGTCTCTTTGTTTGTAGTTACTTTGTGTCTCTTTAAAGTTCCTTGGCATTTGCAGGTGGAGGCTTGAGGGGTCCTGATGCTTTGGGCCCCTGGCGTCTGTGCATGGTAGGCTTGTTCAGTAATCCATGCTTGAGTTGACATATTCCAATTTCTTTTAAAGCTCCTCCTTGCACTCAAATTCTTTTCAATGCTGCTCAAAAACTTAACAGAATGCTTTCACACCTAACACATCTGGTTAAACTCTGCTTCTAGTGTGTTCACACATTTGTTTCAGTTCATTTAGGTGTGAAAACTGGCAAAAGTCAATTTCTGGTTCAAACCAAACAACCACACAAACTAACCCTTGCATGTGCTCTTACCAGCATAGACCACAATGCCCACCACGGTCTCAGTGTTGCGGATGGTGCAGCTCCTCAACAGGAGGTTGCCATTGTGGAGGCCGACACGAACCCCACTGGGGTGCTCCCTGTGGTACAACATGCGCGCACAAATTATGATATCACTTCTGAACTAATGACAGACCGTAGATGTGTTGGATCACTGTAAGATGAAGAGGAACTTACATGTAACCTCTGAACCTGCTGAGGTCATTGTTGGGGTTCTCACACTCAATACGACTATGGAAGTTCTCGAGGTTGAACCCTACTCCCTTAAAGACACACATGACACATTTAATCAAACGTATGGATGGGCAGACATGGGATATCATCTTCTTTTTTAACTCCCCTTTCTACTTACTTGCGGTGGGAGGTCTGAAACCACCTGTCTCTGTTTCAGGTTGGTCTCTCCATCCAAGTTGGCGGTTTCAATATAACAAACCCCACGAGGGTCAGAGGAATACAGCAGCAGCATGTCAGCTGGGATGATTTCATTACAGGACAGACGGACAAAGTCTCCAACTCGCACATCCTTCCAGCACTGGTCAATGTAGGTTTTCTGCTTGCTATGGGACAATATAATAAGACACAGGAGAGACAGAAGAAAATGTCTAAGGCAATGAGGTAACAGTATGAATCAACACAATGACATGACAAAAGGGTCCAGAGATCCGTATCGTGAGCCTTGAGCCTGAGTACAGAGGTATACCAGGCAGCGATGGAATTAAACATTTACTCAAGTGCCTTACTTCTGTACAATTCTGACGTACTTTACTTGAGTGTTTTCATTTATGCTATTTTGTACTTGTACTCTGCTACATTTCAAGACATGACACATGGTAACAAAACCATGAAAAATTGTCTCTAGGGTTAGGGTTAGGGTTAGGACGTAATCATAATCAGTACACCCATGTCAATCACACCTCTTCAGGGTGAGGTCTGCAACAGTGTGCATGCAGATGAGTGTGCATGAATAATGCTGATATTAAACAACACATTCTAACTGTATGACCTTAAGTTAGCCTTTTGAGCATGTGACCAGTGTCAGCCTTTAAAACTATACTGTACTGTATATGTCAACTGAATCCTATTAAGGTGAAGCTCCCAGCGCTATTTGCCAATGGGGAGGCTGCATTCTTTAAAAGCTTAGAGACAAAAAAACCCACCCCTTTGACTGACAGGCACTATTCACACATATAGTGGCAGCCAGTAGTTAATTATTACACTCGCAGTCTCACACCCTTTCCAAGCAGTGACTGAAATACAGCAGGGCAGAGGGATTATCGTAACTGTACAGTTACGTACAGTGTGAGGTCAGGAGGTTATCCAAGATATACTGCTTTGTTTTGTTTTTATAGCAATCTAAATACAGAATACTAATCTAATACTGTAGTGCAGAAATATTGTAAAGGTCAGCTCAAAGCACTGGATTACATGCACAGCTTCTAAAATAAAATAAAAGTTACAAGACAAATGAGTTGGTGCACACAGCGCAGGAGCAAAAGAACTGCTACTGTGCTGCTAGTTCAAAATCCAGCTTTTTATACAAGCAATGCCTTGAATATACAGTTCTGCTCCCAAGTTTATATAGCCTGACAAAATGTGTAAGATGATGTACTCTAATCTTTTAAAGAAAACATGAATGATCAGTCAAACACATTTATTTTATATTTAACAGGATTCAAATGAAACTATGAGGCATCACAGGATAGCACAACCATTAAACTAAACACAGCAATAAGAAAAATACTGAGATGGCCCCTGTTCAAAAGTTTGCATACCATTAGGTCTTAATAATGTGTATTGCCTTGTTTAGCATTAATAACAGCTTACACTCTTTTGTAATCGTTAAGGACAAGGCCCTTTATTTTCTCAGGTGGTAAGGCTGCCCAGGCATAAAGCCTCCAGGTCCCATAAATTACTGGGTATTCTTGCATGGATTGCATGTTTGAGATCTTCCCAAAATGGCTCAATGGTTTTGAGGTCAGGAAACTGTAATGGCCGCTCCAGAACCTTCACTTTTTGCAGCTGTCATCGCTGACGGTTTGACTTAGCCTCATGTTTTGGATCATTGTCCCATGCACAGCGTCCAGACTGATGAATGCAAATTGTCCTGTAGTATTTTTTCCGCCATCAATTTTGATTAAATTCCCAGTGCCCACCCCCCCAAAAACATTAGAGATCCACCTCCATATTTCACAGTGCTGATGTACTTTTCATTACAGGTCTTGTTGACTCCTCTCCGAACATTGCTGTTATGGTCTCAATCTCATCACTCCAAATGATTTTGTCCCAGAGGTTTTCAGGCTTGTTGAGGTGCTGTTTGGGCATATTGTCAGTAGGCTGCATTATCGGTCAAATTATCAAAAAAAAAAAAAAGGTCCAGTTTTAACAAATTCTGCCAAAGTTATATCAATTGTTGAGTTCAACTGTAGATTAAAATCCTCAAAAACGAGATTATGCACCATCTAAGATAACTCAGGCACAATCTTAAATTTAGTTTTGGATCTTGGATTTCAACTCCAATTATGTTTTACATAGTGTGGATGGACAGTTAACACTTCACTTTATTTTCTCTCCTGGAAACTTTGGTTTCAGTTTTTATCATCATTGTGCTGTAACTGGCTTCCCTGAGGCATGATTCAAAGTGTTCAACGTGTGAGTAATTTCACTTTATTGAACAATTCACATACACAATTGATCATGTGCGTATATCTAAATGAGAACATTGTCAAAAATGTCAAAAGAAAAACAAAACTTTTTCATTTTGACTCCTGCTTAACATTCTACAGTGACTAAATTGATGGTGGAACTTAAGCAGCAGTCACTTTGATATAAATACTTATCAAAGAAACTAAAACAAAAAACAACACATTACTTTAGTACATCACAGAGAGGACTGTTGGATTTCCTCCAGACCTTGGTCATGCCTCCTGCCAATATTGCCTTCATTACATGCTGCTATACAAAGGTTGAGAAATTACAGGGAGGGATTTGTCAAGAGGAAATACATATTTAATTACCAGAGGTGACCCACAATCCTTTGTAAAGGGTTCACTGACCGATTAGTCAGGTTACTGGATGTCTTGACCTGAATTTTTTTGACTGCTTACAGTTTAGCAACACAGGATGGCGCAAGTGATTTTCACAGTAACTTTGAGTTCTCGGATACATACTTGTACTAGTTTACATGTGGTCTGCTTTTTGTTTAAAGAGATGTTTTGTTACTTGAAGGTTCATCCTTGACCTTGGAATATAGATCTTTAAAAAAAAAAAAAAAAGAAAGTCTAAAAAAATGTAACAATATCACTGAAGTTATGACAATAGATCAGAGCTCAAACAAAGGAGCACACAACAAAGTCACAACTATCCTTACGCTAAAGAAAATACACAGTCCCACGAGAAGAAGATCTCTTAGATGTTGGCTGTTGCCACATCAAAGTGAGCAAAAGCAACTTTTAACCCACCTGCTGTAAACATGGCAGAGAAGCCTGTTGATCGAATGGTCTGATTTAAACCTGCGGTAATCCTCCCAGATATCCTTGACAGCCGTCACAGCCAGCACCAGGATGATAGGAGTCAGGGCGATCTCTGGCTGGAAGGCCTCCACCACGGGAATAAAGTTCAGAGCAGCAAGGAAGATGAAGTAGACATTGGCAAAGCGATGGAGCTGCTCAAACAGATTCTTGGGCAGGAAGGAGAGGACAGAATACTTTGTGGTCCGAATCTTATTGTTTTTATACGTCTTCAGGAGTTGCCTCAGTTCCTCATCCTCCGTGGAGTAAGGTACCACTGTCCTCTTCTTCCGCAAATGCTCCTTGATAGAGTGAAGACGGATTGGACGTTCCAAGCTATACATGAGTCCACTGCTCCAGTGGATTCAGATCAGTCTGCCGGTTATGTCTCCACTTAAAGCCTTAGCTATGTACAATTATTCTCCAGTTGTAATTTTTCTTCCGCGTTCATGCTGTCCCTTCTCTGAATAGGCTGTTCTCATGTGGAATATTTTCCCCCGGGCTGTCCTAAAGCCATGGACAGACGAGGGAACGGGACGGTTGCGTTACTACCTTTGTGACGGAATCAATCATAGCCACTCCTCTATAGGGCAGGCATACTGTAAACAAACTCAAGGTTCAAGTTTTACAGCTGTCTCAGTAGACTACTTGTGTAATCATCTCTAGGAAAAGGGAGGGTCACAGAGCAGCAGCAGGGACTGTGTCACTGATTCACTGCAGATCCTTCAAGATCAGAGCAATGGACAGATTCATACAACTTCTTGTGGAACTGAGCGGCATGGTTTGGATAATATGATGTTGTAGTATAATGAAATGATGACTCTTCTAACTGACAAAATTAATCATGTAAACACACCATGTTGACACAATGCTGAGGTATCCACTGCAACAATAAAGACATACAGAGAAAATGTCCTCTGGTTGATGGGAACAATCTCAAATAACAATGATATTGCATTTGCATTTGTTCATATTTTGACTGTTTTTTGTTTGTATTAATTACCTCCATGGAAAAACAAAGAGACTGCAGCTAAAAACAACAGGTTTTGAGCTTCTATTTGTATGTACAGGTTGTGGGGTTTGAAAGAAATCCAGTTGCCACAGCACCTTTTGTCTTGCTACTCCCAAGTTTCCCTGAGTAAAAGCTGGTTGCTCCTTGACGTGTGGGGGCAACTACGGAATAGCCATGACTTTTCAATATTGCATAGCAAATGAAAGGACTAGTTAGTGTTATACAAACAGGATAGGTATTTTTATGCTGTGGTCATCCACAATGATATGAATCATTTCATCTCAATCCAAGCATGTCTCACTTCAAAGTCGTTGAATACTGATGCTTGGCCAGTGGATTCCAGTGTCAGACATCACACCGACAAAAAAAGCTGTCCTTTCACATCTGCATTTGTGGCAAATTGCTTTTATTCTGTGACGGCACCCGGCAGCATCAGGTGGAAACGTAAGACAACAATGTAAGTTAAGGGGGCAAAGTCCCAGTAGGCCAGGCAGGTGGGGTGGTGGATGGGTCCAACAACAACCAACTTTCACCTTGGAGGCTGGTGTTTGCTCCCCTATGGATGTAAAGCCGAACCTTGTTTGTTTTTCCTAAACCCAACCACGTGCATGTGTTGTTGAAAAAGACCCCAACATGTACCGATGCAGTTCTTTTATTTTGAAAGAGACTGTGTACAAACTGCACATTACTGGTAAAAACTGAAGTGTATTTTAAACACAATGCTTTTAACAGGCAGAAGTTGACACTGCATCCCACAACAACAACAACCAACGCACCTAGGGTACCTTACACATCATATCTTGACATGGAAAGTTCATGACCAAACGTCAATATGTGAGGAGGTCGGAGTGAGAATGTGTTGCTCAATCATAATTTTTTTCCAGAGTAATAACGAGCAGCTTGGAATTAATATCTGTTTCCACCATATTATCTAGGCTTTCCCGAACAATGGTTCAGATGGGGGTAAATCCCAATTCAGGAAAGAATCAAGCAAGTGGTGTAAATATTACAGCACTGTATGGTACTGCATCTGGTTATTATACAATTAGCCTAACACTTAAACTACTTTTTCTAAAAAGCTTGTAGTTTAGCACACCATTAAAAACATAAGAGTTGCTGTGGCTCCACTGGAAACTTTTAGTTCCACCAGCTACAGTTTAAAAGTAGGTACCTTGACACTGCGAGGAACTTCAGTCAAATCAGGGACTAAAGGTTCCTTCAGCGCATTTGTTTCCAACCCATCTGAATAGCTGTGAAGGTTAGGCAAATCAAACTGCTAAATGATTTAAACACATGGTTTGAGATTTGCTTCAAAGACAAAAATGTTACTGCTCCACGACTGTGATGTTTGAATAGATGTTGAGGAGGAAATGTGTACAGATGGAGACGGAGGTTGAAAAGGCCAGAAGTGAAGGTGCCTGCCTCCAGAAACGAGGATCTGCTGAGTGTTTTCACCTGATCGTTTTTCTGCTCTGGTGCCACACTCACACAAACAAATTCAGGTTTCACTTTTCTTTAACTGACACTGCCTGTCATGCGACCAATCTTCTTCCCTCTTTTCCTTCTTCTTTTTAAAAATTCCAAGTCCAAACACTGACGCAATTGACAGTCAGTGCGTGCTTGCAGTCTATCACGTATTGCAGCCTTAAGTCTTATGCTTGACTAGTCATCATTGCAACCTCAACCTAATAAACCCTGCGCCATGGGAAAGTGCTGCCTTGGGAACAGATATTCTGACATGGTTGTATCTAATCATGCATATTGTTGGGTTTTATATAATATTTTATATTATCCAGCATTTGACAAATCCATCAGACTTTTTGACCTTCTCCTCTCATACAGTGAGGTGACTATTCTCAGTATAGAGCTCTCCATTGTTGGTGTTGCCTGTTGGGAGAGTGGGGTTGTTATTCTGTCATTAGTTTAGCTGCAGTTTGAGGTAGATTGGAAATTGTGTTGTCTGGAACTACATTACATAGTCTCTGAAACTCAACTGCTGTGTCATTAGAAGGTGCAGTTACTTTGAACCTCAGCTGTGGTCTCTACCAGCTGCTGCGTCCTGTGGAAATCACACCACAAGAGGTCATCATATCTAAAGTTTACCTGCAGTAGACATGTTTTTTTAGACTCCTTATAAGAGCAGATTTCTACAGCTCAAATCATTTTACTAATTTCTGAAAGTTAAAAACGCTCATCTGTCCTGTCGAGGCAACATTATCATAAGAGTTAAATGTGGTTACATTTAAAATGTTTCACATTTGTCTCAGTCTATTTGACTTCAGAAAGAAGGCTCATGATTATCTGGCAAACTGAAGAGGACTCTGTGTTCATTAATGACAAACGTGTGTGAACTAATGCAGCAGCACAAATGCAGTACCTGCAGACCTGAGTTTGTCAGTCTGATTCAGTTTGTCAGCAAAGTAGGCAGGTGAGACACTTCAGGGCGATTGGTCAATGGTGGTCCACTGGTGATCGTCTGTTGTCTTAGTTTTTGTGGTGTGTTGTGCACCACAGGCATAAGTTGGACCTTGTCGACTGTTTTTCAGCCAATTCAGCATGTTGACTCTGGGTGAGAGCCAGCGAGCCTCTATGGAGCTACATTAGGGTCAAGTTTCGTACTTGAAAAAATAAAATTTGAAACTGAAAATTCATGTGTTGATCTTGAATTTTGAAGAATACAACATTGTATTCAAAATAAAAATAAGTGTATGTAAGTGTATTTTTCAGGTTAAATATAGTTAGATTCACTTTGGTAATTCTTTTGAATGAATAATTTATTTTCACTTTTCACTTCCATATATATTTTGACATTTGAGGTCTTATTTTTTTCAGTTGCATGTTTTATCTTTTCAGATTCAGATCTCATTGTTTACTGTTTCAAATCTTTTTTTTTCACTTTCAGATTTTTTTTTTCAGTTTCAAATCTGATTTTTCAGTTTCAAACTTTTGACCCTGATGTGGCGTGGGGGGCGTGGCATCAGAGGGGTGTGGAATCATGAGTGACAGTGCCTTCAGGGAAAGTAGGAACTGAAAAAATTCTGACTCACCACTTATATACACCATATTCATGTGACTGGTAGTGTAAAAATTGATGCCAGTGACAAACTTCCATTTCAAAATCTGTTTTAGACAGTACTGAGCACCAATTGCGGTATAAGAGCGATAAATTATGCCAGATTTTGCAGTTCAACAACCACTGTGCTGATATGTCCGATTTCCACATAGCACTGTGAACGCAGCGCAGTGTCTGTTTTGCTTGCGATGATGGCGTCCGGTATTTTGAATACATTGTTGTATTTTTCAAAATTCAAGATCAACACATGAATTTTCAGTTTCAACTTGTATTTTTTCCAAGTACAAAACTTTTGACCCTAATATATAGCTCCATATGCCTCTCCGTTAGAAAAAATTCATTCAGTTCAGCTCAGCGCACAAGAAGAGAAACAGAAGTGAGGAAAGCAAACAAAGGACTAAAGTCAAAAGGGAGTGAGATCGAAACAAACTTGTTATATTCCCTGAATTTTTTTTTTCTTTAGCCACTGAGCTCTTTAGCAGAAACAGTTAAGTTTTTGTGTCATTTTTCACTAGCCCACAGTAAATATAATTTGTTCTTTCAACATCTGGTTGTGTTGTTGGTGTGCTAAATGGCTAACTTCCATCTTGAATCCTTTTGTTAGTACACCACTTTCCCTTTTCGAATGAGGATTACAGACGAGCACCACCTGCTGGTAGAGAGTTATATCCTCTTGTGCAGTCCCAGAACTTATATACTATTTGGCTGTTGGTTTTGTGGCGTATTCAAATGCAAATTTTTGTCACTAGTTCTTTGAAGTCAGTTTGGTGTGTCTGGGCCTTAAGACTGTATATGGCATAAGAAAACCAGAGACCATCTTGCAATAGGATCACTTCAGTTGCGATCAAGCGGCAACTTCCAGAGCCAACACTGAAGTGCCAAAAACGGCAGTTTCTTTTAAGATCAGTCCCCATAGACCCTCATGTTAAAATGCCCAATGTTACAGCAGAAATAAACATATTTACAGCCTGGTACAAGAAACAATTTTTGGTCTCTATAGCTAATTTCAACATTCATAACAACTGTATGGTAGTGTTTTTTTTATAACTCACCCATAGAATTTTGGTTAAAGGTACATATAATTAAGGGTGGGCTGCTTTGAGTGACAGGCTGTCTGCTGATAGTGTCCTTGACTTCTCAGTCAGATCCCCCCCTCTCTCCTCTACAATGCCAGCCTCTCACCCATATATGGTCAATTCTGGCTCCAAAAAACAAGATAGCGACAGACAAAATGCCAAACTTGAGTCCACAAACCAATGGGGGATGTCACATTAGCTATGTCCACTATTTTATACAGAAAAAAAAAACATTTGTCATTTGAACTGGCCATTTAAGCTGATAAAGGGTTAACTCACCCACAGAACACTCGCACTAGATTGTTGTTGACCTTCTTGTCGAACAAGTAGCGTCTGTAGTCTTCCAGGGCATCTTTGATGGCAATAACAATGAGAACCACAAGCAGAGGTATCATGGTAATTTCCTTCTGAAAGGCTTCAACAACTGGCACCCAGTTCAGTAACACCAGGAACAGGAAGTAGAGGTTGGCAGCCCTACAAAGGAAGGCCACAGCAGCAAATTAGTATGTGTAAACCACGGAGGCATCTTCAACCTGGAAGCACACAGAAGATCTAAACAATCAGCACAGTTTCAAGGTGGACACCCAAAATTAGTGTCACCAAATTTTGTCATAATTGTAAATTATTGAGTTATGGCCAAAAACGTGCTTTGTGAGATCACAGTGACCTTGACCTTTGCCCACCAAAATCTGATCAGTTCATTGTTGAGTCCAGGTGGAAGTTTATGACAAAATTGAAAAAATCCCCTTGAGGTGTTCTTGAAATGCCACATTCACATGGATGAGAAAGACAAGGTCACTGTGATCCCAACCTTTGGCCACCAAAGTCTAATCAGTTCATTGTTGAGTCCAACTGGTCATTTGCGCCAAATTTCAAGAAATTCCGTCAAGTTGTTTTTGAGATATCATGTTGACGAGAGTGAGGTGGGTGGATGAACAATTCATTGAGCCACTGCTGTCACCAGCATGAAGGTGTTAACTATCAACAGAGACTAATAAATAGAAAATAGTCCAAGAAAAAAAAGAACGGTATCTCACTTTCTCACTTTGGCTTTGTGATCCGGACCCTTCTCAACAAAGCCCAGCAGTGTGTTTAACCTACAAGTAAAAAATCTGACCTGTGGAATTGCTGGAACAGGTTCATGGGGATGAAAGTCAACAAGCTGTACTTGGTAGTGCGGATGGCGTTGCCCTTGTAGCCTTTGGAGACTGCTTCGTACTCCTCTTGGTGGGGCCCATGGCGGGCAAAAACAGTTCTTCGCTTCCCACTGGCTCTCTGTGGAGAGCTGTGGGCCTCCAGGGAGGTTTTGTTGGGCAGGCCATCGGGGGCAGAGTACCAGCCTCTGCCTGAGTTTCCCGCCAGCAGTTGCCGACAACGATGCTGCACCCAGTGGAGCCGCTCCATCTATGTGGCGGAGGCCCTAGCTGAGCTGTGAGAGTGGCTGGGCCCCCTCCTCTGTGGCCTCCTGCTCCTCTGTGCTCCGCACTGGACTTTCACAATGTCCTCATCCTGCAAAGTCAGAACAACAAAATGATTTGTCTCTTTAGTTTGTTGTTATACAGGCGGTCTGCAAGCTTGTCAGTGCCCTCTGATACCATGTCTGCTAGTGATTAAATATTCTAAACAGGCCAAAGTATAATAGTACATGTTTTGGGGACTACTTTCTTGAAAGGCACGGATCCACTTTTTAAGTTCTGATCCAATACCTGAATATGGATATCTACTGATACCAATACTGATACCGATACCAGAGCGCTTACTGCACGAAATTTGCATTGCATGGCAATTTTGCACAAATTGCTTAGGCAAATTATTTAATGTTAAAAAACAAAACAAAACAACAAAATAGACATAGACAAAAGTCTATATGAGATAAAAGTGCAACAATTGAATAGAGAAATAACTATCAACACTATCAAAAACCCCTAGTGCTGAGCCCTTGCTATGGTTACCATGCAGATGGTTTGAATGAAACTTTTTCGAAAGCACCATGAGTGACTCTCACCAAGGGCCATCACTGTGATAAAACAAACAGCAGGCCGTATTTGCTCAGTTGAAAGCCTGTGGATTGTCACTGGGAAAAGATAGTAATGTGTTTACGGACCCTTGTGTCAGAGTCTCCTCAACCCAGTGTATTCTGGGCTATTTTGCCTAAAAGGGCTGTTCAGTCATATAGGCCTTTTTTGTATTGGTAATACAAAACACAACAGCTGAACATTGACAGAAAAAACAACAGATAGAACACATACACACCAGTATACACTGACATAAAACAAGACTAACAACAAACAGCAGGGGAGGAAACAGAGATATAGAAACAATGGGAACATAAGGAAGTGAATAAGAAAGTGTAGTAGTGCATGTGTGCGTGCATGTCTGCGAACTCTAAAGGGAGGAAAGATGGGGGGGGGGGGGTAAAAGAGATAATGCTATATTACAGAGCACTTTCTGGGGTGAGGGTAAGTTGCAGTGGGGAGTAGGGTATATGATTTTCACGGTACAATAGCTGTCTAAGAAAATATTGCAGTATCACGGTCCCACAGTATTATATTATATTATTATTATTATCAGTCAGAATGACAGTTAAAGTAATTAAAACAGACAGGTTATTTTTGGTTGAACAAATGTTTTATTACTATATCTGAAACTTGAAACCATTTTGTTCATGGAAGTAAAAAGTCTACTTTTGAAAATTACTTAAATAAAGCTGAGATTTTCTGTCTAATTACATTTTGCGGGGAGGTGCTCCACCACCTTGGGTTTGAGCTGGGAGGCCACAATGCAAACCAATGCACCACCGTGCTTTGTCATACAGCCTGCACAAGTAAAAATAAAAATGTTGCATGGTGCTTTCTGTTGTCGACGCTTCCTCATCTCAAAGCTAGAAGCCTACCCCCCCCTCACAAAGCTCTGTGACATGCCTAACCTGCAAACCACTTTTCTCAGCACATGGGTGAGATATGACTTACACTGATGGGAGATAACAACTGAAGTTACACCACATGTATTGCATTCTTTCATGAATTCAAAGTTATTACAGTATACAGGCCTACAGCATAAATACTGGAGTTTCATGCTTGGTTGCTGCTGGTTTTGGCTTCTTGTCGACAATTTGAAAACATCCACAGAGGAATATAAATCTCTGATTTATCTTCAAACATCACAAGAACACTTGGTTGTACAGTTGACAGCTTAGGGGTTACGCCTGCACCTTACTTCCTGATACAGCTGCTTTTACATGTGCTGCACGGGCATGGAAGTTGAAATATATCATCTTTAAGGCCTAAAATAACACCTTTCACAAAATAAACCAGATTTTACTGAGAAACTGTTGGGAAGTGAACTGTAAAAAAGGCCCAGCCTGACCTATTCATGGCATTTTATTAACAGTAAGTTTTACTTCCTATTTATAACTTTTAAACATGGTTTTGGAGAAGTGTAAATAGAGTTATGTTTCAACAAAAGGATTAACCACACTGTGTAATAAAAAACTACACTTCTTATGTGCAGCTCTGGAAGAGTGACCAAAAGCTGTAGAAAGTGTTGACAGTGCTGACATTAAAACCCATTTAGAACACTGAAACACATCAGGTCACATGATTTCCACTGCTACGTCTTTAATTACCTCAAACGTTGTTGCTCAGGGGCTGAAGTGTAGAGCTGATGACACTATCTGAGTAACCACTATGTTGATAGTTACATCTATGTTTTAAAAAAATAACTGTTACATGTTTTATAACTGAGATCATTTTGAGTGGATAATATTGCACTGGCAGCCACCAGAAACATTCTGTGCAGCTCCCGAACATGACGTGAAATGCATGCGTTACATTCTAATCATTTTGCATCAATACTTTCTATTAGATAGAGCTATTGGCAACTAGTGCCACCTCACAAGTGCAGGCCTCCAAGGAAGCGCAATTGGCTTTGAAGCCAATTTTCATAGCAGCCAAACAGTGAAATTAAAACTCACAAATACGTTGTATGGTGCCAGTGGGCCCAAAAAGACTTTCTCCCACAGGCTTACATTGTGAAAGAGATGTCTGTAAGTCAATGGATGAATTTTTTGAGCGTCACAATGCCCCCAAAATGACTCGTTTCAACTATTAGGATTGAATGCATTCTGTCTGATAACATTTTTTATTTTTGTGATTATTTTTTTATCATTTGTGTAACAGGAGAGTGAGCTCTTTTGCAGTCATACATGTGATAAAAGGCAAAGTACGATATCATAAACCCCACCCCTACCCTCTATCCCCTGACATGATGAACCAAGGCAATAGCCTATATATATATATAAAAAAAAAGTAAATCGAAATATAAATTTTTACAAAACTGCATATATAAATAGAATAGTGATAATAATAAAGAAAAAAAGAAAAAAGACAATAGCATGCATAGACACACATAGAACAACAAAACAAAAACACCCAACAGTCCAACGAACCCATTTGTTTCAGACCCCTCCCCCTCTCCGGCTGCCAAGGAAACCCATAACCTCAATAGACATGATGAACCAACAACATTCAGACAGAAAAGAGTAAGATAATTGTGCCTCTGTCATGCCTGATGATATCCACAGAAATAGCCAAGAATATACATATTATACATGGACGTAAAATAGTCCAAAAAAAAGGAAAAACCTACATATAATATAATACATACATGTATGTGTCCACATAGCATGTACAAAGAGTAATAGCCCTCTCGGCCAGTGGAAGTCTCTTGTGCACCTGTTCTATGGGCCCCATGTGGAAGCAGCGCAGCACAGCTTCCAGGTAATTTCTTACAGGGGAAATATATCTTTTTGGCTAATAAAGTCCTACCTACAATACTGCATCCACTTCTCATGATATATCCACTGGCTACCCAGGGCCCAGTAGGTTTGGCTTTGTTTGCAGTATTTAGTGCCATAACTAAGATAAAACTGGGGAATGAATCTGTTAAAAGACTGAATTTTGTATATAAAAATAGTGGAAACTTCTGCACTCAGGTTGGTCTTTAAATGCAGCTTGAGCCAAATGAGTGACTGATTTTGCTGTTGGAGCTCCAACGTACACTGTCAAGTCTTTCACCAAGAAAGGACATTTTTGTTCTCAAAACAGAAAAAGAAAGAACGGAAAGGGAAATAAAGCAAACTGAATTTGAATAAAATAAATAACAATAATAAAAAAAACAGATCAAGAGAGGAAGGGTAGGGGGCTCACAGAGATTCTTCATTTAAACCATTTAAACTATGATTTAAGTCCATAATTGAGTGCCGGAATGTTGCCTGTGAACTCAGTGTTCATTTCACTAACATAAGATCTCTGATGTTGTTTTCCTGAATTTGGCAGTACATACAAGATTGTCTGAGACCAGCCACCTATGCAGCTGATGCAACAATTGATTTCCACAACCAAAGAATTTTTGCACAAACCGTCAAAAACCATCTCAGGGTAGCTAATCTGCATGTTCATCGTCCTCACTAGGGTCTTGACCTGACAGCAGTTTGTCACCGTAACCAACTTGTGCAGCTGTAAAGTCTGTTGGGTGTACTGCCATATTCAGGGAAAGAACATGGGAGACAGCTTATGGTAGAGAAATAAACATTCACTTCACAGCCAAGAGCTCGCAGTCCTGTCCTGCAGTCAGCAGGACAGGACTGCATTTGTGTCATTGTGTTGCGTGATCACACTGCACATTTCATTGTGACCATCCGAAGCCACACCTGTACAGTAATGATGCTGTTTAATCAGCATCTTCATACCTCACCTGTCAGGTGATGGATTATCATAGTGAAGAAGAAGTGCTCACTAACATGGATTTTAACAAATTTGTGATCAAAATTTGTATTAAAAAGTCTAAATCTTTAACTTAAACCTGTGAAAAATAGGAGCAAAAACAAAAGTGCTGCTTTTAAATTTTTGTTCAGCCATAATCAGAGCACCAGTGAAGTTCAACAATAATGTTGGGTGATCAATACTGGTTCACAGTCAGCTCTCCTGTTCATCCCAAAGGTGTAGGACAGGGTTATTGTTAAGGCTGTGGGTGGGGCCGTCATGTTTTCTTTATGGAGCTGGCTTTATGCATGGGGTCAAACACAAACTGCTGATAGAAGGGAGCATGGTATACCCACAAAACTGTTTCAGCCGTTGCCTAATAGAACTTGGCAGTGACACAGCATCAGTGAGCTCTTGGTCAGTGGACCGTATCAGATTTAAACAGCATGTATTTTTTACCAATTATTAGGAGTGGGGAAAAAATCCAATTAGCATAGTATCGCAATACTTTTGTGTGGCAATACTGTGTCGTCACACTGTGCCAAGTATCGATAATGGTAAGTTCAGGGCTGTTTCCGGTCAAACAAAAGGAATGCTAATCTTTAACACAAAGGCCTTTCTCTGTTAGGATCCTTTGCACAAGGTTGTTAGACCTGTATAATAATAACCTGAGCCTGTCTGTGGCAAAAACACTTTTAGTGGATGTAAATTGAGGGTGTGCAATTGCCCCAAGTTATTACACTGCAACCTGTTTCGCTGCTGCCAACTGCAGCTCTCTTGCTCAGCACTGGATCAGTATCAAAGGTGCTGCTCCAATTAGTCACTGAGACACAAACATGTAGGATCACAAGGTTCAGGCTGAAAATAACAAAGTTACCCTTTAAGTATGGTGATATGATATAGTGAACGGTGATTCCCTCCTCTACCAATCATGGCATATGGCACACAGGTTTACCATTCCTTTATGATTAATGCAATCGACGCTCACTTCAGTTAAACTGTAACAACAAAACGCAACACACAAAGCTGCACCAGAGCCTTGTAAACCACGCCTGTTTACCCAGCTTATCTCAATAGGGTTTCTAACTGGGAAAAAGTCCCCAAAGAACTCATTTATTGTTTTGTCAATACTCGGTGCTAACGAAACACAGTCTTATATGGAGTCAAGGTTCAGCAGCTGTGATAACTTCATGTTTATCAAGCAAAGTTTTATCGCGCAAGATGACCTGTGCGGCCTCAAGTATCGACCCGCGACTGACAGACAACAGCCAGTTGATGCAGCAATATGCCTCCAGTTGTTCTCCATTACTGTAATGAATGAGCTCAGCTTTCTCGTCTCTTCCTGGAAGAGAGCTGTCTTTATCCTCAGCACAAACAGTGACAGGCGACACTTACCCTGCTGTTTATCGCCATATGCTGCCTGTCATCGCGTGAACAAAGTCGCTTCGGTCACATCGCCGTTCATCACCGTGACACGACCTGATACTCCACAAACAAACAAACAGCCTGCCGCAGCACAAAGCAGGATGTGAAACACAAGTCGCGGCTCTGCTGCGAGAGGTTCCCCTTCCCCTCGGAGCAGCGTCACACTGAAACCCAAAGACACATTGTCAAATTTAGAATTGTCTTCGGTATTAAAAGTACATGAGTCGTTTTTATGCGAAGTATTACAAAATAGGAATCAGTGGGGTTATGTATTACATTCGGCTTCAAAAAATTATATTGTATACATTGTATAAAATAACACTTTATACATTTACAATTGGTTCACGCTGCCTGTTGCCTCCTTCCCAACGACCAAGGTCACACTCAGTTGGTGGGTTTTCAGATGAAGTTCAGTGCCTGAGCCAACATCTGTATAATTTTCTATATATTAACCGAGGCGACAATTATTAGGGCAAAAATGCTGATGTATGTACCGAATTATGTGTATAGCACGGTATTTCTATCTAGAAACGGTACATGGAGATGATGAAACTCGTTTTTCCACGCCACGTGAACGCAGCTCACTCTACCATGTGACTCCGATCAGCTGATCAGCAGCAGGCGGAACCAAATGAAAACATGGTGGTGTTACTGAACAAGTTACCTGCAACAGACTGTCTAAAAGTAAGTACCAAGCGTTGAATACAGGAGTAATGACACTACTTTAGTTTTCTAAATGTGTAATGAAGCATCTGGCGGTGGCGCCGCGTAAAACATGTCGATATTAACCTCATGTTTTACACCTCTTACTGACTGCTCCTCTCATATATTTCCGACGTACAATAGAGCATACAGTCAGTCATTCAGCAGCAGAAAAATACCACCTTTGGTTCTGGTTTTCTGTTACTTACCGAGGCGGTACTGTAAATGATGTTACGTTAAAGACAGGCTCGTAAGCAGCTGCCTGCAGGGCTTAAAACACAGCTCCAGCAGGACTGGCACAGTGCAGATGGTCGCTTCCAACTAAATGTGAGGGCTCAGTAGATATTTTGTTCCAAAGTCTTTATATAGAAGGACTCTGAATTGCAGATCTCAGTGTCTGATTAATATCAATGAGTGCATTTTAAAGCGATATCATTAACATAGGTCACAATGCATTTAAAACAGAATACAAATTAGCATTCAACAAAATGATGGTTTAGTTTCACAAAATGAATTATTTCAAAATACAGTTTAAAGGCCCAGTGTGTAAGATGCAGGGAGATTGAGTGGCATCTAGTGGTGAGGACTGCACACTACAACCAGCTGAAACTTCTCTTTGTCGTAATTCCAACAGTGTTCATTGTTCAGGAGGTTTTTTATCTGGAGCAGAATTATCTGCAGAGTTCTCTTCTTTTTCAAAATAAATAGATCAGGTGATTTAAACTGGTACAAACACAGAATAAAGCAGTTTTACATTAAAGATACCAGTGTTTTTCCAACATTGTTTGGCATGTTGAGGATGGGCAACTAACCGTGCACCTGCTCACCTGTATAAAATCAGACTGGGGAGACTTTGACCCATGCCTGTGAACATTTTGGAGACAGGAAATCAGTGACACTAATGGTGAGGTGGAAGACGAATTGTAGAAATTGTCTAATATTTTTTGTCGCATGCCAATTTTGGCTTTTGTCCATACGTACAATTTTATTATGGATCCTACGCATTATTTTATAAATGAGCGCCCAGGTGATTTAAACCAGTAAAAACACTTTGAATTGGATTTTCTTTGACACTTGTTGGAGATGGGTCACTAAATTAGCACCTGCTAATCTCACCTGTTTTCTCTGATAATTTAAGTGCAAGTTGTCAGGAGGTTTTTACTGGGAGCCAAGTTATCCTTCTCTAAGAAACAAACATGGTGATTTAACCTGGTAAAAAGACTTTTTTCTGATGCTGTCATTGTGGAAGGGCTACGAATAACGGTAGCTGAAAAGGTGAGAGCCAGTGTTTGGTTTGTCTGTTCTGGGCTGCTGTAGAAACACGGTGGTGCAACATGTTCCTGAGGTATGACGTTAATCGATGGCCAGAAAATAGTTTTTTCATCATCATATCTGATTAGACATTTGTGTAAAACTTTACATAATTAATAAGGATTCTTGAGTTATGGTCAAAAACATGTTTTATGAGGTCACAGTGACCTTGACCTTTAACCACTTTATTCAGATCAGTTCATCCTTGGATCTATGTGGATGTTTGTGCCAAATTAAGGAAATTCCCTCAAGGCCTTCTTTAGACATGTCACTCACCATAGTGAGACAGACACACAGGCTACGTTTCATTATTTCTACATGCCCTCATTGACTTCCCCTCTGCACTAGCCCTCTGGGGAATCCCTGCTGCCATTGTAACTGCCATTCAATGTGTTTGAAAACCTGAAGTGAACTTGTTGAGATCTTCCATCGGAGGGCTACGTAATCGAGTGAAATGATCACTCTGGAGGTCTGTCACCCAAATGCATTGCAGTCATGCATTGGATGCGAGGAAAATACATCCATGGTTAGGAAGCAGTAATGTATGTAAAACTGGTTGCACCACCTGCAGATGGTGAAGCCAAATTGGAAAATAAATCAAATAAAAATAAAATGAAATAAATTTACAATTCAACATGCTTTTCAGTTTCAGTTTTTCTAATATATCTTATAGGTCTGTATATATAAGTAGACTTCCACGTGTTCAGATTCACTCACCTATCAGCAGATCTTCAGAAAATCTCTAATAGCTTGTTATTTAACTGGAAAAAAGTCATATAACTAATTGTGCTAAATCCTGAAACAAACGGTCGATCCATGATAGTTGAGATGAAAAATGAATGTGGGAAGGTGCATTGCATTTAAATCCCCCATTCCTCTCCAGCCTACTTTCCCTCAGCTATCCAAGTAGCCTCCGTGCAACATAAAGCTGTAATGTAATACCAAGGGCTGAGGGTAAATGAATGAGGGCATGTGGAACTACTAATGAAATGCAGCAAAGGTCACAGTGATCTGGACCTCTGACCACCAAAATCTGATCAGTTCATCCTTGAGTCTAAGTGGACGTTTGTGCCAAATTTGAGGAAATTCCTTTAAGGTGTTCTTAAGATATCTAATTCACGAGAATGGGACTGACGGATAGATGGACAACCCAAAGACATAATGTCTGTGGCCATGGCTATCGCCGGTGCTGAGGCATACGAAAACAAACAAAATGCCAAAATTCAAATTCCCAGGAACTAGCTTGTTTTTGTTTCACACTACCAAATGCAAACTGCAGTCCTGACAGTATTGTCTGCTGTGTAGCTGTGTCACAGGGTGGTGGATGGACTGTGTGGGCGGGAGCCTCCTCACAGGTCAGATTACAGCACCACCTGGAGCTTGGAGGAGTGGCTGGAGCTGCTCAACTCCTTGACTGCCCTGTTCCGCCTGGCAGTGGGGAGCAACAGCTCTGATGAAGAGGTGAGAGAGCAACACCACATGATGGACTATGTTAGCCAGGGTTGTAGCCGCCATTTGGAATGAAGATGAAAAGAAAGTTGCCTTTAATTACCTTACTATGTGATATTATTAACAATTATTAACAAGGTTGTTGCGTGATGTGCCCAGATTATATTACTGGGTTGGTGATTTAAATGCTGAGTTTTGTCACATCCATCTGTAGAATATCTGTTCATACAGCATGCAGGCTGTGTGAGTGAAGCACATGGTTTGACTCTCAGCAGCAGTTCTCCAGCAGCTGGATGTGCGGCTGCTCTCAGGTCAGATTCTCAGCTTTCCTCCTGCTGGCTGTGTACAGGTGCTGGCAGGGCTGTCAGATGTGGGCAGCAGCCATGCTGAGGCTGTGCTGAATGTGCTGAGAGCCAGACGGGAGGAGATCCGCGACGCTCTGCTGGACAGAACCAACTCCATCTCCTCTGCCACTCTGCAGGACTTTGACTGGCAACTTAAGGTGGTTTAATGCTCTGATCTTCAGGGTTTAATTGGCTTTACTTGGTATTTCTAATGTTTTTCTAATGTGAGTGTGAAAACTGGATTAACATTATACTTAAAAGTCAATGAAAAGAAGTGAAAGCACCTGCACACTTCTCTCTACTGCAGACACCCAGTTTTAAGCTTTCAGTGCTCTGATGAGATTTCTTCATCAGAGTGTGATACTAAGCAAACACAGAACAAATGGCCTCTTGCAGGGGAGGAGTTAACAGTCAACGCGCCTGAGCTGATAGCAGGCAGTCTGAAACACAATTATTAGAAATGCTTACTATTTAAACCTGCATCTTTTTGCATGTCCACGTTTGAAAGAACGACCTAATGTAAGACAGAAAGGCCTAACATAGAAGAGTTAACTTGAACCAAAGGCTCTAATACAATCACAAATACAAAGCAAACACAAATAATGATATATTAATGGAATTAGGCACAGAAGAATGACATAGAAAAAATGTTTGAGGTATGAATCTATTAAAGTTCTCTATTATGGAATCAAATAGGAGGCGAAAGTGTTTGAATTTTAACTGCCATTGAATACTTAGTGTTAAAATTTAAACACCACTAAATTCTTGCCATTGGAATTTTTAACTGTGAAAACCAAGTATCTAAATTTATTTGTTCTGCATTCACCTGTTTGAACTTAAAATGTGAAATTTCTCGATTTGCAATTTCAAAAAAGCAGAAACTGAACATATTTGTCTTTCAATATTCACAAATTGAGAAAAAGTTCAAGTTTCAGAATTAAAGAAAAAAACAAACAAACAAACAAAAATAGATTCAGTTTCCTCAAAATTGATTGGGTAAAGTCAAATCTAAAAATTCAAGTTTCAAAATTTTAAAAAACAAACAAAAAATAGTTTCAGTTTGTTCAAATTTAATTGGTTAAATTCAGATCTAAAAATTCAGCTTATAAAAATTCAAATAGCAACATCCAGGCTACCCAGGACAGGCTAGACAGGCAATAGAGCCTGAATGTGTTGACCAATCAAATTTGACAATGTTCTATTTGATTTTTTTTTTCAACTTGAAATCTTAGATCTAAATTTGACCAATTGAATTTAAGCTGCCTAAATCTATTTTTTCTGATCATGTACCGTATTTTTCCAAATAGTAGCCCGGGCGTTTATTTCACAAAATCGATTTTGACCCCAGGCGTTTAAAAGAACCAGGCGGCTTTTTGCTCAAGGCTTCTTCTTTTTTTCACCGACCTGCTCCACGCCATTATTTGGTTACAGTCCCTGTTCAGTATGTTTTTTAGTGCAAAAATACTGTATAATGTAGGGGTGAGTTTGTGTACAAAAATCTCTAAACGTTTAGAGTGGTCATTTGTTTTGTGTACACGGGTTTCACCGCTGGGTGGTGCTATTGCATTATACCAGTAAAGCCCCAGTTATCCGAATACCAACCGAACAGGTCATTTAACCAACAGTTACAGGCCGCCACACCTAAATATCGCCATTCCAATGGTCCGCCATCCTGAATTCTGGTCCCTGAGTCCTGACAGTAAGCTATGGCGAGCCGGTAGAAGCTGTATTCCCCATGCATGTCAGCGGTTTTCACCGCTGACGCACGTGAGTATTTCAGGCTGACATTACCTGTTTTTCAGCGAACTCTTCTGGTAATTTTATTAAAAGGCATGGCATATAGGTCCACAGTAACTTATTATTATCATTATGATCATTATTACTATTATTATTATTATTGGGTCTTATAAGAGTGGGCTACAATAAGTACCGGGCCATTAAATCACAGCATCCGAGGTGAGAGGACACGGAATTGTGTGCGCTTTTACGCACGCGGGTGTAGGTGATCACGGATATTTGATGTGGGAAAGATGTAGCCAGATGTATTACCTGTTTTAGATACGTGGCTGTTTGTCCATCCGTCCGTCCGTAGCACGAGTCATGTGCACCACTTCACCACCGACCCGTGCGTAAAAGCGCAAACAGTCCCTCAAGGAAGGACAGCCATGAGGCAATGGACGAGGAAATAATCGCCCGGGCGTTTAATCGTACCGGCGTTTAATACACAAAATGGGGTCAAACCGCCGGTGGCTATTAGGTGCCCAGCGGCTATTTGGAAATATATGGTAACTTGAATTTTTGGATCTGAAATTGTGAACATTGAAAAATAAAGGAAAAAACTTTTATGTAGTTTTTGAAATTTCAAATGAAGACGTTTGCATTATATAATTACATTATGTAATTTTAAAGAGGTTCATTTCACCAAAATTAAGAACAAATAAATTAAGATGGGTGGTTGCCAAAGTAAAATATTTCAACGCAATGAATTCAGTGTGATTTAAATTGCAATAATAAGTATTCAGTGGCTGTTGCTATTAAAATAGTTGTGTCTCTTACTAGCTTCCTCACTCTCTTGAAGATTTGTTTTCCAATAATGCCTGCTGGAGGAGCTTTATCATTTCACTTGAAGACAGTGATGGGCAGTGGGTCACCAAGTGTTGCTATTTTGAAGCATAGTTATTCACATTTATGTCAATCAATTAATACCACATTCATTTGAGACACGAGACATTTTCAAAAGCTAATAATATTTAATTGAACAACGACAAGGTCACTAGGAGGGTACAAACGTCTGCCAAGGCTAAATGCCTCAATATTACCTTAAATATTTTGTGATACTGAAGATGCAATATACAGCATTCAGAAATTTACTGTGGCAGCAAACAACTATTTTTCATGACCCTACTGGCCAGCTAATCACCGCTGCCCAGTGCTCATATGGGACGATTTGGTCTAAGTTCATGGTCTCTGTAAACACAGACATGGTGAAATACTGTCTGTCCCTGCAGTGCTGCTCTGTCTTACTTTCACCTCCTGTGTTTCCTGTCCCTGTCTCCTGTCCTCTCCCTGCAGTTAGCTCTGTCCAGTGATAAGATCTCATCTCTCAACACTCCCCTGCTCAGTCTCAGTCTGGATGTGAGAGAGAACAGAGCCCTCCGGACCGTCACCATGGAGATGAACAGAGAGGAGTTAAACACCCTCATCAGTTCACTAGAGGCTGCTAATAAGGTAAACACACACAAACACACACACACACACTAAATACATTAATAGTTTTAGGTAGTTGGTCTGCGAACATTAAAATACTTTTATTTTTAATTTGTCAAAGTTGCAAATGACAGAAAAAAAGTTTCAGAATGGACACAGCAGAACCAGACAAAATGTCTTTCTTTGTTACACGCTTTTTTCTTCCTTACCCACGATGCAACTTGACCACAGACAGTTTCAAACTTGTAATCCAAATGTTCACCTTCCGGACCTGCGGACGAAGCCCTCTCAGACTGCAGTGGCACCTCCTGTGATGTGTTCAGTCTGCAAGGGTGCCAGACTGCAATGCTATAAAAGCCACTGATAGACACGTTTGTTTCACTTGTTGCCTAGGAAACCTTAGAGCGACAGCTACAGTCACGGACATGGGGATTGCTGCTGTCATATTCCTCAAGCAAAATGACGAATAGTGTCTGCTCATCTGTTCCTGCAGATAACAAAATATAAATCCTCCTGTAAGGCTTTTTTGGGACTAAACAAAATGATATTGATACATTTCTATACAACACATAGGCTACACACATTCAAATACAGAAATGTTTGCAAATAAGGATCAAACTATGACTTAATAAATGGGTATTACTTACATTGGAAACAAGTGAAACAGTGAAGTCTGCTCCCCAATCAGACTCTCTGGAAGCCTGCAGATTGTGGAGGCATTGTAGCGCAGTTCAAGTGAGATACGACCATAGGAGATGATGAGGACATGATGATGAGGACATGATGATGAAAAATTGCAGAATGGAACAAATAGGTAATACAGTGACAACAATTCACAGTGCTGCCAAAGTTAAGGTGCTTTGTGCAGTTGTGACTCAACTGATCTCACTTGAGGACATTTATCAAACTTAACACAGCTCTGTCCGGGGACAATAAAGCCTGACACAACTTTTTGCCTCTGCGCCGGCAATAGCCGTGGCCAGAGGCATTATCTTTTGAGGTGGTGTGTCCATCCGTCTTATTCTCATGGACTCAGTATGTCAGGAAAGCCTTGAGGGAATTTCTTCAAATTTAATGATAGCCATGGCCACAGGCGTTATGGTTTTGGTTGTCCATCTGTCCGTCAGTCCCATTCTCGTGAACGTGATATCTTTGGAACGCCTTGAAGGAATTTCCTCAAATTTGGCACAAACTTCCAGTAGGGCTCAACGATGTGAGATTTTGGTGGTAAAACGTCACTGTGTCCTCACAAAACTTGTTTTTGGCCATAACTCAAGAATTCATGTGCTTATTATGACAAAATTTCACACAAACGTCTAGAAGGATAAAATGATGAAGTGATGACATGTTATATCCAAAAGGTCAAAGGTCAGGTTCAATGTGACATCATAATGTTCTGCTGGAACACTTTTTTGGCCATTACTTTACGTCATATCTCAGGAACAGAAGGGGAGACATTTGGTCAGATACAGAATTGATGACACTAATCTTGGATGTTCACCTTAAAACTGTGCTGCTCCTGTGCTGCTGGGTTGAAGATATGTGTAAAACATCCATGTTTTAGAATATGTAGGTTTTTTGCAGCAACTCCTTTATTTGAAGTGTTGTCAAATGTCTTGGCTGTCATATGAGTCTGGACAGGTTGTAAACTGTAACTGCAACAGTACTTGTTCCTGGAGGCATACAACCACAAGGTGGTAAATCTAGTTCTCACATATGCCAGTGTGTGTTCCACAGTGGTGCTATTTAAAATTTTGGACATTTCATACGTGAAATTTTAAAAATGAAGTGAATAAGGTAGTAGATATTCATTAGGTATCAGAATGTAATAGAAGAAACACTGCCACCGTTTAAACACTAGATGGTGGCATTGTTACAGCAGGAAGCCATCATGACTGTCAGGATGCACTGAAGTATGTTAAGTCAATACAGCACTGTGTTACTGCCTCAAAAACATTATTATTATTATTTTTTTATACATTCAAATTTTGTGTAACACACACACAACTTTGTCAAATCACACTGAATTCAAAATCAAATTCCACAGTAGTAGGAATATGAGTTATTATTATTTTTTTCCATGATGATCATTGTTATTGCTCCATAACAAGCAGATAAAAACTGTCCCATGCCCAGCTCTTTTAGGGGAAGGGAGAAAAGAATAAAAAGAAAAACATGTTTAAAACCATCTCCATCTTCAGTGGAAACCAATGGTTTGGAGCTGAGAGAAACAGACAGTCAGTCAAACAGTATTGAGACGGCCTAACACACTGTTGGTTTGGGTCTTCAATGTGACCTATTAACAATAAGAAAAATATAGACTATCTCCATGTTCCTTTGAAACATTAGTTTCTTTTCTGGGGGCAGAACTCCAGAACAAGCTTAAAATAACACATTGTACATACCAATACCTCATTAAGTTACTCTTGCCAGTGTGTGAGCACAGTTAATTATTTTCACATCCAGCAGACACCAAGTAAAACTGGCAGTCATTTAGAGTCCATCTAATCACTGTAAGTCCAATATTCACTATACAACGACAACAATACTAATACATCAGACTTATATAGTACTCCTCAAATACTTTTTATACAGACTCAATACGGTCTAACTCCAAAGTAGTTGAATACTGGCACTTGGTCAGTGGCCTCCAGTATCAGGTACTGATGAATGAAGCTGTCCTTTCACGTCGGCATGATACACTTACAGTAGACATTACTCTGAGACGGCACCAGTCAGGGGAAAACACGGCTGGATTACAATGTAAGTTAAGGAAGAGACACTGTAAGTAAGGCTGGCAGGAGGGGTGTTGGATGGGTCCAACAACCACCAACATTCACCCTGAGGGTCAGTGTTCACTTTCCGTATGAATCTAAACCCAAACCCTGTTCTTTTGTCCTAAATCCAACCCAAGTGCGTGGTGGCACAACATAACCATGGGCATTTGTTGTTGAAGGAAAAAAATGTAAATTCACAGTGCTTTTATTTTGACAAAGACTGTATGCAAACTGTACATTTCCTGTGAAAATGGAAGTGTATTTTGAAAACAGACAATGCATGTAACACGCAGAAGTTCAGCAACTAAGGCACCCAGGGTACCTTGCAAGTCGTGACCAAATGTCGATATGTGTAATATGTGTAAGGAAGTGTGGGCCAGTGATTACGAGTTCTGACTTTGCAGTTGAATGTCAGAAGATTTCTTTGATGGTCTTGGAGTGGAGGTAGATTTGAGTATCATCTGCATAAAAGTGAAACTGGAGGCAGAGGATCCACCAACTCTTGGGGAAAATATCTGTATATTTAGCTACTATTGCTCCATTGTGTTCACCAGCTAGTCTCTCTGTGTCTGTCAGATTGTGTACAGAGCTTTCTCACCAAAAACAGCAGCCAGCTACTGTTGGAAATAAAACTGAGTGGTAAGAGGGAACTTAAACAGTAAGGTTAAGGGCATTAAACCAAACCAACAAAGAACTGAAAAACTCCATTCACTGAGGAGAACATGCAGCGTTACATATCCTCATTATTAAGTTAAAATGAGTAGCTTTAAAGGTACTAAAACTTAGAGTATTTCTAGCCTAAAGTAATAGTGCGGTGTCTTTAAACCTAACCTTTGTAGCATTTTACCAAACTGTAAACCATCTGACTTTATGTGAGTAGTGAGAATCTGCTCTTAATCAGTATGATTTATGCAGTATGTTTGTGTCTTACAGGTGGTGCTGCAGCTGAAATGATGGCAAGATTGTGGACCACTGATCCCATTTAAACTCACGACTACAGGAAGTCCAGTGAATGGATTTGATGTCATCAAAAAGTCATCTAAAGAATTTCTCTGCCGTGATGGAGATAGTTTTTTGGACATCATGACGTACTATATGTATTTGAGCAGCTGAACACTGATAACTGGCCATTTGTTTTTGTGTTATATCATGAACATGTCAAAGTAAATGTTTCTTTACCTTTTGATTCTGTTGAATTTTTATTTAACTAGTGTTTATGCCTCCATGCGGGTGATAGGCATGGCCAGAGGCATTGTTTTTGGGGTTTTCGTCTGTCTGTCCCTCTGTCCGTCCAACACATTCTCGTGAATGCAATGTCTCAAGAACGCCTTGAGGGATTTTTTTCAGATTTTGCAAAAACTTGGACTCAATGATGAACTGATTACAGTTTGGTGGTTGAAGGTCAAGGCCAGTGTGACCTCACTACTGTCTCATTCTCTTTACACAATATCTTAAGAAGGCCTCATGGAAATATCCTCAAATTTGGCACAAACGTCCACTTGAACGCAAGGATGAACTGATTAGAATTCAGTGGGCACTTGTCACTGTGACCTCACAAAACATGTTTTTGGCCATAACTGAAGAATGCATACGTTGATTATGACAGAATTTCACACAAATGTCTAAATAAATAAGATAATTAAGTGATGACATTTTATATCCAAAAGGTCAAAGGTTAACTCCACTGCTACATCATAATGTTCTGCAACAGTTTTCTGGCCATTATTCAGTGTCATATCTCAGGAACAGAAGGGGACACATTTGGTCAGACACTTAATTGGTGGCACTAATCTTGGGTGCCCACCTTGAAACTGTGTTGATTGTATCGATCCTCTGTGCTGCCAGGTTAAAGATGTGTGTAAAGCATCCATGTTTTAGAATATGTAGCATCTTTACAGCATCATTTGAAGTATGGCTACATATGAGTCTGGACAGACAACTTGACTGGTTTGCAGAGGCATACAACTATGAGGTCGTAATTCTATTTACAAATAGTCGAAAAAACATGACATATGGTGTTCAGTATTGGCAGACTGTGTGGGTTACTTTTTGTCAGCTGAATTTGGCAACAATGATGGCGTTAGATACCACACCGTGTCGATAGTAGGTAGTAGTGATGCTGCCTTTCTGCTGTCATGGTGGGTGGTGTACCACAGAGAGCATGTTTGAGGCCAGTTTTTCACAGTTCCAGCACCATTAGGGCAGAGCAATAACACATGAATGTTTAAATGAGTTATGTAAGAGAGAAAAGGTAGTGTTTAATCATTTGTTACATGTTTCAAATAGGAGATCATTAACTTTTATAAGTTCTGTGTGAACCTTGGAAAGTGAGCATAAAGTTTTATCACACTCGCTTTCACAGACATTTATTGAGACTGCAGAGAAGCACCACATGCAGCTGGTGAGGTGGAAACATGGACCGTGCAGAGTGTGTTGATGGAGATCCATTCGAGGACACATTCTGCTTATCATCAGGCCAGCCAATCTTATCCCAAGAACATAAATCTACAAAACAAGTCATTGAAATGACTGAAGACATCTGGGCTGCTACAATTCAACCAACTCTGTCCATTCATTCATCCATTATCTGTAAAGACCCTGGACATGTCGCCAGTCACAGTGCTGACACATAGAGTGCGTTTACATGGACAGTTTAATTCCCATTCTAAATGAAAGTTCATTCCTATTAAAAGTGATCTTGTAAACACCTAATTCGGAATGAAAATGGCCAATGCCATTGAAAATTCAATCCGATGTAAGGGGCTGGAATATTCCCTTTCTGATTCCAAATAAAAGAATTTCTCGCACTTGTATACACTCATTCCTCTTTAAGTTCAGTCCGGTCTTTCTGCGCATGCTCGTTTCCTTGCTCTTCTGGCGCGATGACGTAGATAGTGTGCACGTGACATGGTGGCAGCTTCTCTTCTCCGTTCTTCGACCTTCTACCTCCCTTCTCCTCCTCAACAGATGAAGCATTAGCAGAACAAAGTTGTTTTCGTACTGCTGCTTCAAGAATATAAGCAAAACAAGCCCGAAAAAGGTACTAAGAACGACGTCGTCAAGCATCTTGTTATCCGGAGTGAGGACTACAGTGTTTTCTTCCAATAAACGTAGACATGTAACATCTGCCCGCCCCCTAACCAATCAGAAACCTTCCCTGCCCCAAACCTTGCGCTGGCCCGAATACAGGCAATTAAACTGATCTCCCGTGTAAACCCTCATTCGGAATGAATATTTCCCATGTGAACTACCTGGAAAAACTTTAATTCTGAATGATTTCATTCAGATTTATTTCATGCCGAATGAGAAGCCATCATGTAAACGCACCCATAGAGACAGATAACCATTCACACCCACATTTACACCTAAAAGTGATTACTCAACAGTTAACTACCCTTGTTAGAGCCATTTGTAGCAAGCTCTTATAAATTCTAAACAAAACTGTCAGTGCAACACTTTTGTTTTTAATTACATTGTCACAGGTTTAAATTAAAGATTTAGGATTTTTTGTGCTTAACAGATTCATTTCTGTCAAATTTTGGTAGGAAATTTGTTCAAATCTGTGTGAGCACTTATTTTTTCCAAGATAATCCATCCACTTGACAAGTGTGTCATATCAAATGCATAATAATGCCAAATGGCATCATTATACAGATGTGCCTTGGGATGGTCACAATCAAAGGACACTCTAAACTGTTCAGTTTGATCACACAGCACAATGCCACAGATGTCCCAAGTTTTGAGGGAGCGTGTCATTGCATGCTGACTGCAGAGATGTCCACCAGAGCTGTTGCCTGTGAACTGAATATTCATTTTACTGCCCTAATGGGGTTTGCATATTTCTGCATTGATTCAATGCCATAGCTATGGCGTAGCTCCGTATTCCATGCAGAGGCTACGCCATAACGCCATAGCCTGATGTGCCCCTCCCCAGCAATGTTCTACACGTTGCGGCGACGCAGACCTCCTATTTTTGTATACCGACACTATTTCCCTCAGTGGAACAAAGCTTCTATTTACTTTCATTTAACAGATAAGAAACAATAAATTGTGAAGACAATAAAGCCTCCACTAAAATAGCATTTTAAGTCTTGTGTGTACTTTTTCCTTCGGGGATTTATACTTTGGGATTTATCCTGGCTTCATATGAACAGAGGAAATCTTCGCTTGTCGCTAGGCTAATTTATACAATGTAAAATGCCATAGGCATTGTCTTGTTATATTTGCTTGGAAAACGTGTTTAGTATAAGACAGTTTTTTTGTCAATGAACCTTGTGAGTTGTAATGTACCATTGCCTTTGTTAAATGTTGCTTTTGTCCCTGTATTTATATGAAAAAAAGAAAACAATCGCTTGCTGCTAGGCTAGTTTATATAATGTAAAATGCCATAGGCTTGTGCTAATAACATTAGCATGTTGTATTTGTGGGGAAAATGTGTCCAGATAAAGACAAGTGTTTGTCTGTGAATGCTGTGAATTATAGTGAAGCTGATTTGTGTACTTGTGTTTGAAACTGTCTCTATTAAGCCATGTTCAATGCATGTTTTGGGTGTGTTTTGAATCAACTAAACTTTACAGCACTTCACAGAAACCTCCGCCGCCAACTAGTGTTTTGGAAGTGTAATTGCAGAGTGACACAGACACCAGCGCAAGTATAAATGCTCACACCACAGTAGGCGACATGTGTAGGCTACAGCATATGGTTTGGCGTTTGTAAAGTGGCTCATGCTGAAAATAACATCAACATTTTGCCACATGTAGCTTCAAACAAAAAGTGTTTTAAAAAAGTGTTGTGAACTTTTTAACATCACCTTTTCCACATTTACAGCAATATTTGTTAACTTAGAAATATATTAAATGGTTAAATCTAAATATTAAATCTAAATCTAAATGTTAAATCTAAATGTTCTGGGTGAAGCTAAATATTTAGCTAATATGCAAATTCACACCTCCAGTCACCGGAAGTACCAAAATAAAAGCTTGAGATGGTCAGACTGTGTTTATAGAATCAAATAACGAATTAAAACCAACTTATCGGGGGAAATGGACACTTAAACATACATTAGCGTGATAATAACTACATAAAATAACAAAAAACATGTTTGGAGAAAGTTTATTTGACGTGTACTTTGAGTTGTTAGTGTCTAAACTCTGCTGGTTTTCTACCCGGAAGTATTTGTAAACAACCAGGTGATTCCCTCCAAAGGGACACTAACAACTCAAAGTACACGTCTAATAAACTTTCTCCAAACATGTTTGGAGACTGACGCTGTCCCTGAGCCTGGTGGTGTAGGACTGGATGATGCAGTCCTGTCCAACAGATGGCAGCAGGCAGAACAGTTTGTGGCTGGGATGGTTGGGGTCTCTGATGATCCTGTTGGCCTTTTTCCTGCCTTCTTGGTGCAGAGGTCCTCCATGGATGGCAGCTCCATCCTGGTGATGTGGTGAGCAGTTTTCACCACCCTCTGTAGAGCCTTGTGCCTTACTGCAAGGCTCATCATTTTTTTTTTCTGTTTACATGCACTGGTGGAAGAACCTTTTTTTAAACGACAAACCCACCACGCTGCAGTCATATGGCATGCACTGTAAAACTCAGCTACATACGCGCTCCAACTAAACATTTCTTTGCTTCGCAGTTTTGTGTATCGTGTCATGGCACTTCCACAGCAGCCAGATCTGACTGAAAGAAATCTGTTTCAACCCTCTGAAACCAGGTTATGGCTTGCGAAACACTTTGGATTTTAATTGCAAAAGCATTACAATATAAATTAATATTCTTATTGTTTTTGTAAGAGGTGACCATGATATAAGCAGGATAATGCACGTTGAAGTGTCCATAATCAGGAATTAATGGCCTTCATGGAGGGAATAGACAACACATTGGCCATTATTCCTTATTGTGCTTGCATGATTCAATTTAGCCTACTGCAAGATCCCGCCAACACAAACTAATTGCTTATTTCTAACCAATGCATACACAGTGGGAGAAATGGGGGTCAGTCATTACCAAAAGCTCATTTGACCAAAGACCTAACAATGAAAGATAAATTTATATTTTAAGTGTAAAATATCACCGTCATCTGGGTTACAATTATTCAAATAATGTGTGTTAAGGTCCTCTGCCAATGTAACAAACAAACAGGAAGTAAATCAGCTTTCGTCAGGGTTTATCTGAGATTAATAGGAGGCTTCTAACATCAAGTATGGTGCAAAGTTAGACAAATTTATACCACTGTCGAGGGGAAAACAAAGAGGAAAATCTCTCCTAAAAAGACAAACTTTTTGAAGATCCTCAGTTAACAGGATAAGTCAGATGGCTGAAGCCTAATAATAACTGATTTTATGTTACTATATAATGACAAAAACTCTTTCTGTGTGTGTGTCTGTGTGTCTGTTCCTTGTTTTTCTCCTCACTGACTTGGTCAATCCACGTGAAATTTGGCACAGTGGTAGAGGGTCATGGGAGGATGCGAATGAAGCAATATTACATCAACTGGCCAAAGGGGCCGCTATTGAAATTGCAAACTTTGAATGGGCATATCTCATGCCCCGTATTTCATAGAGACATGAAACTTTGCACAGAGATGCCTCTCCTCATGAGGAACACATTTGCCTCAAGAACCCATAACCTCCGGTTATAAAGATTTTCCACCATTTTGAATTTTTTGAAAGCACTTCAAATTGAACTCTTCCTAGGAAGTTTGACCGATCTGCATGAAACTGGGTGAACATAATCTAGGGACCAATATCTAAAGTTCCCTCTTGGCAAAAGTTGGAAAACTTACTAAAACTGAGCTTCTATAAGCCAATGAATATTGCGGAGGGCGTGGCTCATCACATAAAGGTGTATAACATCTCAAGGGTTTCACCGATCACCACACAACTTTGTAGGCATATGACCACACATAATCTGAGGGGACCCCTCCATTATTGACCCCATCAAACAGAATGGGGGCGCTAGAGAGCTAATTTCTTATCTAGGCCTAACCGCCATATTGATTTTTACTAAACTTGGTAGATATGTAGAACAGGACGCCTCAAGGTGACTGGAGAAATTTAACTCTAATTGGCAACTGGGTGGCGCTATAACAACAGAAAATGCTTAAAAATGGCTAAAATGCGACCGATCGCTGTGGCTCCCCCTGTGGACCAGTGTTTGTTTTTTTCTAATTTTTGGTATGACTAAGTCATGTTATGGTATGCTGTACATAATCATGGAAACTGTCAGTGTGTCATTCTGTCAGTCAGTCATTCTGTCTGTCCCACGTTTTTCAGAAACTCTGTCTGAATACATTGCTCTCCTTAATGGGTTCAGTTGACTATTTAATCTACAGTTTCCTATAACCTGTATCCCAAACACACACCATGTGAAACTGTATGTGGGCAACTGTGCACTCAATGGGTATGGACTAGTGTATATATATGTATATATATATATATATATATATATATATATATATATATATATATATATATATAGGAGGACGACGGATTTCTTTCCCCTATCACTTTAGGAGAGCACATTAGGAAGAGATGTTTAAATGGCCAGTGTGAACAGGCAGATTACGGCAAGCAAAAGGTGTTTCAATGTTCATATGGGCATGTCAGCATTGTTGTCAGACAGACTTGAAAAAAGTAAACCTGTTCTTTAAAGAGAGCTTTTCTCTGCTAAGAGCAGCAAAGGCAGAAAGGTTTACTCAGGATAAAAAGGAGAAACAGATGAGATCTAAAATAATTAAGGCTCAGAGAAGGAAGAGAGGTCACAGTGTGCTCTGAGTAAGTGGAGGTGACGTTTGTGTCCAGGCTGTGGCCTTCTAGTCGATTAGACAGCCGGCTGTCTGATTAATAATGAGAATGGGCTCAACTGCCAGCAGACACAGCCATGCTAAATGTGCTAATGGCATTCGTCTTCACTCCGGAGCTTCACGTTAATCCTTAGAATGAGCGCTGCTGCTGTTTGCCGCGGACATGCTAACTGGACTAATGGCATTCTCCTCCAGCCGACACGGTTTCACTCCAGACCTTCAGTCTCTGTAAAGACAATGGCCCTTCACATCTGCAGTGTACAGCTGGATAGAGAAGAGGCTGACTCAGTGCCAGCCTGAACCAGAGCTGTTAGAGTTGAACTTTTCTGTTCTCAGAGAGATGATCTTACATTATGCTTAACAAGCAGTAACATGCTTTTCCCAGCAGAACTCTAGTCAGCCAAAACTACAAGTACATTATGAGAATTTCAAATGGCTGGCTATGGCACATTGTGTTATCAGTTTAAAATATACTCTGGTGCATACACAAGTAAGATGAAAAGAATGGATATGGAGGTTTTAAAAGACAATTTTTTCATTTGGTCATGAGACCTTGTTGTTTGTAGTCGATTGTAACCACCATAAAATGTAGAAAATGAATCATTGTCAAAAATATTGCCCCTACAGTTATAATAGAACTGTACCAGAACTAATAGAACTGTCACTGCTGTGTGTAGATACATAACTCAAGCATATTCCAAGTGTCTGTAAGTTGATTTCCCTACTGTACCACTGTGAAATCAACTGACAACAATGGTTGACTGGAAGGTAGTAGTCTTGAATAATCTACAACAGTACAGCGTGCTTTGGAAAATGTTGGTGCATGTTACATTTTTTTTATCCATATCAAATAAATTAAATAAAATGACAACAGTGCCACATGTAGTTCTTTTGAAATTTGCTATTTTTTTCTCTGACTGCATTTAACTGTGTCAATCAGTTAAAACTAAATTTCACAAAAACTGCAACCAGCAATCCAATCATCAGAAAAAATGCAGAGAAAATGTCTGCAAACCACAGATACATTACATTTACACATTATTATGTAGCGAATATATGGGAAACATCATTTATGGCTGTGGTTAACATGTGGTTAGGTTTAGGCACAAAAAGCACTTGGTCATGGCTTAAATTTCCCGTTTTGGGTGGGACTATTGACACTGGATCTCTCAGTAAAAAACAGCAGCTTTTCATGCCGTTGTCCTGGCAGTAAAAGCAGGGATGTCGACTGCTTTTCGTGTCATCTTCCTTGCAGTAAGTGTAGCGCTGTCTCAGAAAAAAAAAATACTGCTTTTCAGGCAATATCCTGGCAATAAAATCAGGGATATCTCCATTAAAAAAGAACAACTTTTCATGTCACTATTCTCCCAGTAAATACAGCAATGTCTTGGTAAAAAAACAATTGCTTTTAATGCCACTAACCTGGCAGTAAAAGCAAGTTGGGCCCCTGTTACTGTATCACCCAACCCCCATCCTTGGTGTGTTCATCAGTTCTGGGGTTTATTAAACAGTGAAAACAAACATGCTTGAAACATACTTGTTAGTTTCTGATAAGCCAGCAAAAATACACTGTGGTTGGTAGAGATGTCAGCAATTTTATTTAAACTCTATTCTTTGAAGTCTCTATAAGTTGACACAAAGAATTTGTATGTCGTGTGTCATGTTTTGTCCCTCTCACACGCATCCATATGCTCATACTCACACACACACACATCCACACAACCACTCCTGCACAGTGTCTTATATCTGCCTGTAAACAAGCAGAAAGACACATGGGCAAACACACCCACACCCCATTCCACTTGAGAGCACATATAGAGCATGAGAGAAAAATTGTACAGTAATTTTACACAATAAGAGTCCAGCACATGTCCTCCCTCTCCACGGCCTGTGGGCAAACCAGTTGTTCAGGGCCTCCATTAGCTCCTCCGTTCACAGAAAACATGTGTCCATCTGCTCCGGGTCCTTTGTTGTGAAGAAAGCCAAGCTGTTTTTTTGTTTTGTTGTTTTCTTTTTTTCACCTCCTGTCCGTCCACTCTAAAAACAGCAACACTGGCAGCATGGAGACCAGCCTCGCAGGAGATTTTTTTCAGCATTAAATTCAAAAGATTGTCATCGTAATGCTGGAATGTCTTACTACTACAATCTACGCTTAGATAATGGTACTGTACTTTAGAGCCTCAGAAAAGATCTTAAATAGTCCACTTCTGTTTTTGGTTCTCCATGTTCTTCTTAATCTAAAAAAAGTACAAGATGATTTGTTTTAAATTCTACTCACTAGATAGAAGTTAAGTTAAACCCTGTGAAAATATTGAGATTCTTGGTAAAGGCACAATATTCAGCCATGAGGAAAGAGCACACTGCTACTATTGTGTCCTGTAGAAGCCTATCTGGTTTTGCTGCTTTTTTTGTTGAAAGCCCTGATAAGACAAGCTGTCCACACTTGTCTTAACCACCAAGTTGCCGTGACTACACTGTAACAGTTTGTCATCAACTGGGAAACTTTTTGGAAGAAAAAACGTATTACTTTAACCACATAAATTTTGTATCTGATCATTTATTATTTTTCTTCTTTTATTTTGTAGTGTAAGCTATGCTCTCTATCAGTTATACAATCTGGGAAAGTGGGTCTTTTTGAAGGACTTAAGATTTCAAGAGGTTAACTTTGGGAACTACCCAGTTGATATTTTTCAATATTTCTTATCATAGATTTCAACAATTAGTGAGCAAACTGTTAGCATAACGGATAGAAATGGTGGCCAAAGCTATGAAAACAAGGCCCAAGTTGTACTTTAACAGAGCTCAGCTGATGATCCATGTTCACATCCCATAGTGTACAAACTCACTCAGTGATCAGAAAAATAGAAACCCTGCCACACCTGAAGAGGTGAACCCTCCTTTACCATCTACATATGTCTCTACCAAAGCCAGTAACGTTGATTCCTTGTTTGCTGTACAGTGGGCAGATGGCAGAGAAAGCTGACAAAATTGTGTATCACTAAGACTGAATAGTTAATGGGCTTTAAACAGGCAGCAGCTTCAAAATGAAACAATGGAAGGACTAGAAGCAACAGAAACCTCATAAGGGTGTTTGCCAAGGCCAACCCCCTTAGGTCTACCAAGAATATGTAAGATATAAAGTGACTCTGGCCAGAACAAGGAATGACACAAACACACAGTCTACCTCTATAGGGGTGTAACAGCAGACACCCACACAGGGTGCCTCTCCTATCAGTGGTAAAGTGCTGAAAGTGTCTAGTAGCTAAAAAGAGCTCAGTATCCCAAGAAATGATGTCCAAATTTGACAAATTTGTGCCTCATCATTTAAGCCTAATTTTAACGTCCAGTGCCAATGCAAGAAGTATGGCCTTAGGTGTAGAGTTTAGGGTGACTTTAACGCAAGTAACTATGCCCTTTGTATTAACTCTAACCATGATCTTTTCCTGCCCTTGAATACCACAAGGTCATGAACCAAATAAGGTTGTAAGTGAACATGCTTGTGGGTGAGGTGATAATGGTTTGGAAGGTATTAACTACCCATAGATTGACACTTTGATACCAGAACCCAAAGTATAGGAAGACCTTAACATGGTTGCAAAATGGATTCATCATGATAGACATTTTCAACAAAATAATGCTCCCCTGCATGTCAAAAGGCATTTTCGGACCAAACAGTTCTGGGGACTCCCTGAGAGGAACTGCCCGCTGGAGAGCTCTCCTGAGAACTACATAACATCAAATGCTTTTCCTCTTTATTCACACCCACAACGGAATCGCTAACATGATATAAGCCGGTCAAGGGTTGGTATAGCAACATCGTGTTATCAAAGATTCTTATATTTTGTTTTGATGAGTCTAAATCATATTGTATTTACCCCCGTCAGTGAAGACTGTACTTCTGTTGTTTACATAGCTAACAGATTCTTAAAAATGGAAGTTGCCAGTGCTGCATTGGCTCATGGGTTCAACCAAGCACCACAATTATGTTACTAAGGTTTATCTTGTTATGGAAGAGTACCTTGTCTGAAATAGGAGCTAAAAAAGTCCCCAAAAATGCTAAGACCTACGATCGTTCCGAGTTCTTGTGGTGTAGACGTGATAAAAATTGGGTTCTTAGAACTATTTATTAGAATTATGAAAAAGTTTCTCTGATCGAAAAATGCCTAAAGAATGTCCAGGAACTATTCAAGGAACATTTAGATGGGATGACCTCATCACAACACATCAAGTCATGCAATAAATCCTACTGACAACTTTGGAAAAAACACAAATGCAGCCTCCATAGAACACAGGTCCATCCATCAGCCTTGGTAATGTAGAGCTCTGGTGTTGGCAAGGTTATCTTAAACACCAGCACACTGCAGGGCCATGGATAAGTCACACTAGGAGTTGTGGCAGTTGTTATTAGTGCCAACATCGTGCTTACTCTGAATGATTTCAAATTTTCTGGTCACCAAGTGTATATGCACACGCCCCTTTTACACAATCTGTGCTCTAGCCCTGCTTCAGCTTATAAAAAGGCTTGTGGCCAAAAAATGTACAAATATATTCAAGGGAAAAAAAATGAATAAAAGACTGGACAAACATGAAGAATATATTGTTTCCATTTCCATGAGGTCTCACTGAATGCTTTGATGAAAATGTCATGAATCATATTCTACTGCATTCACAGTCAACTAAGCAGCTATGGGAGATTTTAGAGTGTTGGACAGCAGTCTCCAAATGAGGGAATATGTTCTGCAAGAATGATGTCCATTCCTCCAGTGAAGCTCTACAGACTTTGAGAATCTAAATGACAAACTGTGCAAAACCTGTTCCTGAGTTTTCTGGAGGAGGAGCACTTCACTAGCAACCAGCATGTAGGCTTTTCTTTTTATTTGTCACCCATGTGTACATGTTAGAGTTGTTTAGGTGAAAGAAATGTTCCCTTCACACAACCTTAGACATGAACCTGGATTGCCACATATTAAGTGGGAGAAGAAAAGCCTTCCATCCAGCATTGGAATAAATTTCTGCCCATAATGCTTGTACCTTTCTTGTGCAGTCAACAGCCATTATACGACCTTTATTTAATCAGGTAATCTCATTGAGATGAAGATCTATTTTGCAAGAGAGACCTGAGTGCAGAGAAAAAGAAAGCTGTGCACCTCCCTCTTCATTTACAGTTTTCAACACATAAGATGGTAACGTTTTGCTGAGCATGGCATCTATGGTGTGGTGCAGATTAGGGGGAGACTTTGGTTATGGCAAATAAACTATTGTTATGGTGTAGGTATGGTTAGCCAACTGAAATGCTTGGTAAAAGCAAATAAAGGTTTAGCAAATAGGGTTGATTAGAAAGACAAATGTTAACTGCAGGTGTGACAGAACACGAACTCCAATCTCCTGCATGAAACTCTTGCAACTTGCTATATGCCACTTCAATGACCTCTTCACCGTACATATATGCCACGACCCAGCAGAACGCTGCATTGTAACAAGATAATCAGCGTTATTCATTTCACCTGTCAGGGGGTTTAATGTTTTGGCTGATTGGTGTATACTGTAAAGGACGCTCAACTTCTGGCATTGGCACAGAACATAATTTGTGAGGTTTTGTCCAATATGGAAATAATTTCTAGGGAAACTGGGCCAGCTATTACACTTTGTTTGATGTTGGTCATACCTACTCTGTCTGTCCTCACCACTAGTTTGTCTTCAGAAATGTATTTTGAACCTGACTGTAGGGCTGGAGCTGGAGCAAACTTGAACTTGGGTCTTACAACTGATCCTTAACCCTAAGCCTTGATAATGAGCTGAAAGGCAATCCACTGAAAACTAAATTACAGTGACCTCAAACTTGCCCTTTAATTATTTAACACATTGAGATGGTTGAACCTCTATGTATTTCTAACAGTTAAGTACAGTATATTTTCAGGTGTCTGGAAAAAAATGTTTATTAATAGTCTGTAAATCAAAATGTTCAACACCAGCAGCGAGTTTTATCAGGGCTTGAAATTTTAAATGTGATTTTGAAAGCATGGTGACATCATTGGTCATTCTTTACCTGATTTCTTTTAAAGAAAATTACATTGTACATGCTCACAGACACTGTGAGAATATCATAGATACAAATTCGACTACATTTTGTTTTTGAGAAATTAGTTGGAGTTCCAATTAACATCTGTCCTGTACTTACCTTATATGCAATGATTGTTCGAAAGCATACAGTATAATGATTATAATACAGAGTGGCTCAGTAGAGCCATGCAAAGCTTTTTTTCTTTTTTTTACAGAACTGAAAAGAAACTTGTCAAAAAAAGAGAACATGTCATGAAAAGCAATCTGACATGTTTGTTAGCTCACAGATGGCTTTCAGAGAAGGATTTCAACACGATGCATATCCGGCTCCACAAAAATGACCTCAATCAGAGCACTGAGCTTAAATCAAATCAGGACTACCTTATTACAATGGAATTCAACCAAACGTCTTCTGTTAATAAGCTGGATGAGCTTCAGTCACAAGATCATGTAAAAACTGTTATAATTACCTACTTGTTTTGCACTGGGCTTCCTTTGCTCTTGCTTTTGTCTTAAGCAAACAAAAAGTTGTGTTCCATTCACATGCAAAAAGTGAGATAACGGAAGGTAAGAAAAAGATATAGAACAAATGAAAGATCATTGCCCATAATTTTGGAGTCACCAAAGTCTTTTTGGCAAGTTTGAACTTAGAAATACCATACCTTTACTGTGTCTTAAATTCCATTATTTTTATCTATCTATTTTGTATGGATGAGTACAGCAAAAGTGATAGGATTTTTAATAAATTATACCTCTGTTATATATATATTTATATATTATATATTAAATTGTATTTACATTGTAAAGACATCCAGTACTACTCATTCCAAAACAGGATGTATACAAATGGTCTGAACGCTCCTTCGTTTTCATTGCTGTACAAGACCTAGGTAGCTTTTCTATCAAATCATTAGCAGTAGTGCTGCCACAGAGGCCCGCTACTGCCACCCTAATGGACATAATAAAGCCAGTAGACCAGGTTGAAGAAGGTGAATGCAATTGGAAAGACGACACGGGACCACTTGTCTATGGCGTTGACGTCCGTGAGGTCGGGGATCTTGACTTTGAGCTGCGAGGCCCTCCTCCGCAAGCGGCCCTTCTTGTGGCCCATTGGCCGGTCAATGGCTGGTCGTCCATACAGGTCTCGGCTGGTCATGGGCTTGCGGTACTGTATGCTGGCACTGTCGTAAGAGAACATGGTAGCCCGAGGGTCGTTGAGAGCTCCCATCATGTCTGCTCCACCCATCTCACTGGTTAAGTTGGTTAGGAGGATGTTGCCATGAGCATCAACCTGAGGGAGGAAGTCATCAAAGTTCCTTCAATTAATTTTGAAACCAAAACTCAAATAGATGGCAAAGTCAAAGGCTGAGTCCCTCACAAGCAGCGCCCTATTGAGAGAAAATGTATGGAATTGATCATTGCATCGTGAACTGCCCCACACAGGTAAGACCTTTTCAGGAATTGTTTTTAATTTTAGATAATTTAGACAAACAGCAATACTTTGGAGGGCTGTCGTGAAAACCACTTTCTAGGATCTGGAGCATTGGCAGTACTCAACAGCAAATATTTTTTTTAAGATTCTGTTATTCTACACTATTGGATATTTGTAACCTTGTAAAGCTTGGCTGAATGAGGTCCCATGTATCTATACATTTCTTTGTGACATTGTTCTTATGATGGGTAAATTGTAGACCTACATGAATGCTCCTAATAGTAGGCTAAGAATCCAAGACAACGCCAGAAAAAAACACTGCAAAATAGAAGTGCACCAAATTTCCACCATATTTGAGATTAGAGATTCATATTTCCCAATGTATAATTATTCATAATTATAATTAATCATCCAAATCACAAAATTGAAAACAAAAATACCTACCCAATGATCATATATCAGAACAGTTAAATATTTGGGTCCAGTAGACCAACACATTTCAGCTTGTGGCTTTCATCAGGATTGTCTTGAAATCCATATATTTCACCTGAGAGGCAGCCTTTTCATTCTACCTTTGATTGGAGCTAGTACAATCAAGTTTGCCTATAGACAGGGCCAGACAACAGGTCCTACAACATAGTTACTTTAAAGAATACTGAATAAGTGTTTTATTGAAGTGAGAACAAGTGATTAATAGTATGCAGGATTCTTTGGTTTTTGGATTTCTGTTACCTGAAAATTGTTACCTTAAAACTAAGCTGCCATTTTCACACCACTGTGAATCTGTTTCAATCATACACTCATAATAGTACCATAAATAATCCTGATTAAATGGGCACTGTAAAAGTGAGAAGTCAGACAACTCTCATTCAATAAGCCTCATACAAGAACCTCTCGTATGACCAGATATGTTTTAAAGTGTAATTTACTGTTCGGGTCAAAGAGAACTTGAATTGCATAATCTGAATAAAGTTGATGTTTCTGGGCTCCATGTCATAAACCACACAGTGTGAAAACTTCACAAAGCCCCTTTCCCACCTGCACTTTGTTGCTCTCCAGTCTGCTCTTGTTCTCGTTGTTGGACTTGGCAGCCTTTTCTGCTACCTTCTTCTGTAGGTGAGGACCTCGACCAAAGAAGATGTAGTTGACAAAGGCGTACTCCAGCAAGGCCAGAAAGACGAAGACGAAGCAACCCATGAGATAAATGTCAATGGCCTTGACGTAGGGGATCTTGGGCAGAGTCTCCCTAAGGTGGGTATTGATGGTGGTCATTGTCAGCACCGTGGTTATACCTGTAGAAAAGCAGAGGGAAGGGACAGTTAGTAGGAGGTCTTTTGGTAAGACTGCGTGCTGAGAGAACATCATAGCTACAGAAGAAGAAGAAGGCCTTTCCTTTATTACAAAACAGCCTTCATACACAGGCCGTGGCTGTTAAAAAGGATTGGTAATCATTTCCACTGCCAACATTTCTAGCTGTACTAGACTGCAAACCCTCTGACATTCTCTTGTTTTGTTTTAGTAAGAGGATACATGTGGCTATGGAGATAAGCAGATCAGTGGATTGGTCAAGACTTTAACATCTTGACTCATATGAAAAAAGAATGCCATGACATTTTGTAAAGACATTCGGGGTCCCCAGGTGATGTATCTTTGGTGATATCCTGACTTTTCATCTAGTGCTACACCAGGTTGACCTTTTGTGGTTCAGATTGAAATGTCCACTGGACAACTATCAGATGGATTCCCATGAAATCTAGTGAAGACACACATTTCTACCTCAGCATGAATTGTAATGCATTGATCATCCATTTTTTTTTTATCTAGTACCACCATCAGGTCAAAAACATACTTTCTTTGATCCCTCCATCCTATTTCATCCTCTTATCTGGGGCTGGGTCACGGGGACAACAGACTGATCAAGGAACTCCAGGTTTCTCTCTCCCTTGCAATGCTTTCCAGTTGGGATCAGTTGTCATTCCCAGGCTATACAAAATATATAATCCTTCTAGCATGTTCTGGATCTACCTCTGGGCCTTCTCAGGAGGCCTCCTGATCAGATGCCCTTTTGACACAAAGGAGCAGTTGTCCAGCCACCCTACAGAGGAAACTCATATCGGCCACATGTATCCAAGATCTCCTTCTTTTAGTCACTATGATCATAGATGCGATTTGGGACATAGATGGAGCAACAAATCCTGAGCTTTGCCTTCTGGCTCAGCTCCCCTTTCACCACAATGGTCCAGTGCATTGCCTGCATCACTGCAGACGAAATGCCGGTCCATCTTATGCTCCATTTTACCCTCACTAGTGAACAAGACCCCAAGATACTTGAACTCGACCGCTAGGAGTAGTAACTCTCTCCCAACCTATATATTTTGTTTCATTACCAAATAGTTGAAAAACTAATTATATCTCCATCAGCCTTAGCTTTGTGTTTGTGCCATTAGTCTTGTTACTTTTCATTGTGTAGTGATTGTCAAATATTCTAAAGCAAGCACGCAAGCAAACACATACATATCTTAAAAATATAGTGATTAAAGTAAACATATTAATTTGTTGTTTTGCCAAGTCAGGTAAGGATGGGAAGTCAGGCATGCATTTAGCTTAGTTTAAAGAGACTGGAAGCAGGGCAAACTGCTGAACTGCTACACTTCATTAACAGTCTCAAAAGTCAAAGTAACTCAAAGGAATGCATGAGCAGAGTTCAAACCCAAGCACTTGCCTATGTGGCTACTTTTATGCGGAAGTGTTTTAAATACTAGGGTTACAGAGAAAATGCGTGTATTTGAGAAGTACTGAGCATCGACTGGATAAATGAGACCTGGATTATAATGCATGAATTGTATGAGAGTTGTAAATGGATGCTTTGATATACTGTAGTTTGCTGTTGTAGCGTGTTCTTCCTTTACTTTAAATCATCAAGAATGTTTGCTATTTTTGGGTTCTTTGTTCACCACTGAGGCATGCAAGAAAAAAGAGTGTGAAAAAATTTCTCTAATATGCTTTCTAAGGGACACGGATTAATAAAATCATTACTGATTTTTTCACATGACTGTGGGAAAAAATACAAAAAAAGGTGTTCCTCAAAATGTCATGCTTTAAATGGGAGTTGAGCTTTATTGCTTTGTTGTTTGCAATCATATGCAATTATATGTTATGACTTATAAGTGAAAAGGTATCTATCAGTGATGTGAAAGTTGAGTTGGGACATGATTAAGTTTCCCATCCCCTTTGCATCCTCTCAGATTTACAGTACTGTTGCAGATGGCTAGTGCTTCACATAGGACAAAAGATTCCTACAAAATCTACCAAAGTGGTTGTATTTACGAGGCCGTACTGCACTCTGACTCACCTCTGCTTCACAAACAGACACAACCCAAGTAATGGAAGACTAATAATGGCTATTATAAACAGTGGAATGGATGGGCATTTGACTTGATATGCCTTTGTCGCCTCAGTAACTCAGGCCCTTCCAGCAGGCCAGCTCACACAGAAGCTGTAGAATGGAGACTAATGATCATAATGTGACTGCAGGATGGCCATGTGGTTAGAGGAGAGTAGCCCAGAGTGGTGACAAGCAATATCTGGTACTCCATAATCTTTCACAAAATGTCCACCACACAGTTCCCAAAAGTCTGGCATGTTGACCTGATGATGGCGCTAGATTAAACCAAGTTATTATGAATAATTCTCCAAATTTTATGGCAATCCATCCAGTAAGTCTTTAATTCTTTCTTAGAAGAAATGCTCTTTCTGTCTTAATTCTTTAGAAGAGGCAAAAGCCTCTCCAAAACTGATCCAGATACAGTTCACATATTAGCACCAGGTCAAAAATGGGATCTAAAACTTCCATCAATCAAGATGGAATGGAAATTTTGAACCATTTGGAGCATTGTGACCAAAAATAGATTGCTTCTGAATCTGGAAAGATGGTTCCCAGCTGTAACCAAAAAAATAGCAGGTTTTCCTCAACCTGAAGTGGGCGTAACATACGCTGTACAGGTTAGAAAGGTTAGAAAGAGAGGATGGAGAAGGCAACAAAGTTGTCGTCTCATCATTAATATTTGGGTCATGCTTATGTTTTGTAATAACAGAACAAATGCTTGCAGGTAATCTATGTGATCTTCCATGGTTCGCTACATATTGTAACACTGAAGTTTCAAGAATCCCAAACCAGAACCAGAGCTTATCAAAATTCGTACACACACACACACACACACACACACACACACACACACACACACACACACACACACACACACACATATCTATATATATATATATATATGTATATACAAGTAAGTATAACTACTGGTTAATACTGTAACATTCCTGAATAATGTATATTGGGAGTGTCACTTGCAAATGTGGCTCATGTGTGAAGTGAAAATGTTGATTTTTCAATGTACCCACAGTCTTAAGAGCTCCATCACACTGTCAAGGGGAATTGAGTCTGCCTGGAGGGCTTTTGCTCAGTACACTCTGCCCTGAGGGTGTTTGCAAATGAGCATTCAGACAAGGCAGGCTGTGTTTACAAGCCAATAGTTCCCGCGGTGGACTGTGTGCTCATGCACATGCGAGAACATAATCCTAAAAAGGTACCCATATATTTAGGAATGGGACACTACATGGACTGCAAGGATAAGACTGCCATTATTCCATATTTTTAGTATTTGTTGTCAACAAATTCAGTGGAAGGACCAAACGCAAAAATGTGTCTGTTTTAAAACCTTCTGACTTCCCTACTCTGTCTGGGTCTCATAGCCTCAAGCCCACTGGTTTCTACTGAAGGTGTTTATCAAATACACAAAATTATAGTTATAGTTAATATACTTATTTTTAGCCTTACTAGTGGTGGCCCCGACTGAAACATCTTGACCTACCCGGTCCCTGGAGAAAGTATTTGACTTGTCATCTAGCAATTTCATCAGGTCAAAATTTCAATTGCTGCAGAACTAATGACATTCCCATCAGCCTCAGCTGCACTTTTTGTGTCTGTGGGTGCCCCTGAGAACGGCAGTGGACACTGGAGCCAATTTGACAAAGTGGCCAAACCCTAGAAGTACAGTGTAAGACACATCTGTAAATCAGTGGATCCATTGTTTTTAGCAACATAACCCAGTACAACAATTTGTTTCACTATTGGGATTGGTCAGATAACATTTTGAAAGTCCAGAAGAGCTGTGTGATTAAATCATTTTATCCCCATTCAAGTTATAAGAGGGTTGAACTGGACGTTAGCTGCTTGGCTGGTGGAAGGCTAGTGCACTTTCTCTATAGGCCCAACAATGTGGAAGATCTAAGCAATTTTATACCCAGGAAGTTTTTAGCTCAGAGCTGCTGACATGACTGTAGACTGTTAAGGACAACAGTAAGGTTGGGTATGACATGAGTCAAATTGCACCCACTTTTTCACCTGTGGTGTCTTTACATCAGCTAATCAGGATATATCACTCTCCTAATCTCCAGTGCTTCCACATTTCTTGGGATTGGCACATCCCAGCGTCTGAACCATAGATGACACAACACCCTACAAACCAGTCAATGTGTATCTGTTTGTTTTATCTTTCTCCCTAGATTACCATCTCTCTTACAATTACAATCATTATTATTACTACCCTCTGATTTACAGGATAGTATGGTTCATAATGAACAATAATGTGAAATTGTGGGCAATTTCATGGAGTATGCATCTTGAATATTGTTGCAGCAACTGTTCTGCGATGGCTCAGTCTGGTGATTGTATTTATGGTATAGCACTTATCCACACCAATGATCTTTAGTGCCTTTCCCTGGATGATACCTAGCTGCCCAAAAGTGGTTTGTGAGGCATTCATCCATGCAAGACAGGAGTACTCCATGATACTCCTGAGCTGGGTTATATAGACGTTGACTCTGTCTATAGAATCTTGTTGGCCAACTTCTGAAGTGCTCCAAAATGTTGTCCAGCAGATGTTAGACTGATGACTTATCCACTGGAGACTCCTGTCAATACACAGTCCAAGAACTTCCATCTCCTCACTGAGCTTGAATCTAGTGCTCCCACAGAAGAGTTCAGGGTGAGATGGACTCTTCTTTTTGGATAAGATCATTACCTTACACTTTGTGGCCTTCCAGGCATTTCTGATGTTTTCCAGATGTTTGTTTAGGCTTGCTGCCTCCTTAGGCCCATTTGATGATGTTATGGGTGCAAATATGGTGGATCACATGTAGAGAAACATGCTGCTCCAACACTGTTCCACAACATCATCTCTGAAGATGGAAAAGAACAATGGGCTAAGAATGGATCCCTGAGGTACTGATGCATTTATGGGGCATGGTGACAAAGACTGACCAGATGGCACAACATATTTTTCTTGAAGGTAATTTTGTAGCCTTGTGTCCAGTTATGCTTTTGACATGAGCCATACACAAAGGCCACTGTACCAGACCTGGTAAAATGCGCCTTTCATATCTTGGCAACAATGCACACTTCATCGCTTTTGGCAAGGATGTTGTTCCACATCTGGGACTAAACTGTAGGGAGGTCAGCTGTGTTGTGATTTGGAATTAATCTAAATTGTTTATTGGAGATAAGTGTAGGAGCAGTACCTTTAGAAAATGTTTGCCTCGTAATAAATTTAGGGTCACCATCCTCCTATGGAGGGAAGTGACTAATCAAATTAATAACTCTGAAAACCAATTTTTAATTCGTCAGTACACTTATCAATCATGGATCAATCTCAATACCTGCATTATGAATTCTCTATACAGCGATCTTAGTTCCTGCTCAAAAGAAATATTCACGGACAACAACTCGGCGATAAAGGAAGATTTATTTAGGTTAAATGTTTAACAACTGAGTAAATGAATAGTAAATGAGGATGATATGAAATAACACAAAATCAACAGTATGTATAAATGGATTAAGACAAGAGGTAACATTTTGCTAGTTATTTAGTTTGGTGATAGTGAGAGAGAGTATGTGACTATAGATAAATTGGGGACGCAGGGATGCGCAAAACCATTTACCTAACGAAATCTAAATTAAGATCAGAATAACTAAATCTCCTCTTCGACATCAACTCTTATCACAACACAGCGGCTGCATCAGGTGCGGGGGATTTGGCCTACTTTGAGCAGAGCTGGCTCTGGCTGATGTTTATCCCAGGACCCCAGACTGTCACTTGGCAGCTCCCGGGGCTTCCCAGCAGAATGAAACCGGTTGGGATCCAGTGGTGGAGGAGCGGTTGAGCCTGACTGTGGTGTCCTTCAGGTGGCCCTCAAATGTCGGTTCTCATAGTTTGGCGAAAGAACCCCTGCTGTGGCACGTGTCTGGCAGCGCTGGATCCATTGAATATTTGATAGAGTTGCAGGTCGAACAGTAGCTCATCTATTCAGCTATGGCTACTCGCTGATAATACAGTTGAAAACAATCTCGTCGTCTGTTCGATATTATTATCAAAGCTATTATCAATGCTTAGAAAAATTGTTGCAATCGGCTGGCTCCGTCGCTTTAGGTATAATGTTACTGAAGGCACACACAAAAAGAAAGAAACCTCAGGACAGACAAAACAATCCTGGATGTGTCGAGCAAAACTTAAAAAAGTTTAAAATAATTTAATCGTAATAAAAGAAAGGGTTACGCAGGAACCAAGTTTAAGAGCGTAATGGGTTCAGGCATAAAGAGTATAACTACAAGGAGGGACAGCAAAAGAAAGAAAAAGTAAAAAGTAAAAGTAAACTAAAGGAACAAAGTAAAGAGCAAAGAAAGTAACAGGACGGAAAAGTAAAGAAGTACGTGAGTAAGTGAAATTTAATGAAAGTTTATTTTGTGAGACTATACTTTAACATATTACGAGCGATATACACATACTCTTCCAATTATGGTCAAAATCTGCTCTTAACATCAAATTAAATTCAATACAATTATTATACTGCATATATTAGCGGAACACAAGTGTAAATGTTTCGTGCACAAACGCTACAAACTATTCTGCAATTGCATCAACATAATAAATGAGAAAGCATGAATGAAGACAGGTTGATTAATCATTCATTCATTCATTCATCTTCTAACCGCTTCATCCTCTTGAGGGTCGCGGGGGGGCTGGAGCCTATCCCAGCTGACATCGGGCGAGAGGCAGGGTACACCCTGGACAGGTTGCCAGACTATCACAGGGCTGACACATAGAGACAAACAACCATTCACACTCACATTCACACCTACGGACAATTTAGAGTAATCAATTAACCTAGAGAGAGAGAACCCACACTGACACGGGGAGAAGATGCAAACTCCACACAGAAGGGCTCCCACACCCGGGATCGAACTGGCAACCCTCTTGCTGTGAGGCGACAGTGCTAACCACCACACCACCGTGCCGCCCTGTTGATTAGTCAATCCAACTATATTTTAACTCGAAATATAATATGGGATTCCTTACGTAAACCATTCTTGACTATCGTCACAAGATGGCAGTATGGCTCCATATTAAATGAGGGATTAAACACATGACATTATAACTCACTCATACTGTGACCTACAAGAGTGGGGAAAAATCATTCAACTAACAAACAAGGATTATGCACAGTTACAATGTTAGAACATGGATAAAATATATACTTTTTCAAGAGACATTTCAAGTTGATTACAAGAGGAACTTAGTCTCGGCTCAGGAATGCATACTGAATTTATGACTCCCATCTGGATTCCTTATCTCACCAGGGTGAGAACAAGATATAGCAGGGGTGGCTCCCATAGACGTGACAAAAAGGGGAGAAGATGTGGTGATGGTAAATGCATAGTTAACAACCCTGAGACTGGCAGTTAATCTAGGTTGTCAAAAACTGGATTTTTTCAGGATGTTAATCAGAAACTTGGGATCTGGAGGGTTTCCAGTTGACACCTTTACCACTCTTGATGCCAGGATGACAGTGAAAGAGTCCCTTAAGAATTAAGTGAGGCTGGGGGCAGAGTCCTAAGTATTTGACCCTCAGAGTGGCCCATCTCACCCCTTTACTTACAATCTAGGTTTTGAGAGAGTTCAGAAGGCTGTTGTCCTGACATAAGGCAAGGGCAGAGGAGATAGCCCTGTAGTTGTTTGTGATCAACGGATTCCATCACTTTGATGATGACAGTGAGCAAGGATACGGGACGGTACTTGGATGGATTTTTATTTTGAGTCCCTTCTATGGATTGAGATCACTCTGGCTGTCTTCCATTGTTCAGAGAACATGCTGCGAGGTAAAAGGAGTAGAAAGAGACTTCTGAGGGGACAGGACAGCACTCCTTGAGGACTCCTGTTGGAATTATTCAGGTCCTGATGTTTTTCTTGGATCCAGGTTGCGCAAGATGTTCCTGACATCTTTTGTATGACATAAACATTGCTGATAGAAATGACGGTAATGGGCATAATGGGCATGGGTGCTATGATTGTATATGTGCATCAGGAAATCTACACTTCTCAGCAAAGGTCTTGCAAAAGATGTTGGTCTTTTCACTAGCTGTAATGTGGGGAAGCAGATGTTTATTCCTTAAGAGCTGATCCACTGTTTCTCATTAGAGTTAATTTCGTTAGACATGCACAGTAAAAACAAATAAGCAGACTGAATGAATAGCAGTTTGGCAAAAAATTAAAAGGGGAAGATTGAATTTTTAGCAGTTAATATTGAACACTGTTGTAGAGCGTCATCTCCTTTTAAAGAAGCCAAATTGCTATTGGAAATAACAATTTCCTTTCTTGACTTCCCTCTTGAATAACAAGACAAAGAGTCTAGAACCAGGCTGTACTTAAACACAGCAGTGCTTTCAGCTGCATGTTAAATGCTTTTAAACTAAATGTTGGCATGATAATATGCTCAAAATCATAGTGCTAAAATGCTGATGTAAGGTAGGTATACAGTTTACCATGTTCACCAACATTTGCTAATTATTGTGAAAGACGAAGTCCAACTCTGACGGGAATGTAATTAGTTTTTGCAGATATTTGCTCACAAACCAAAGTTTAGGACAATTTAAAAAAAAAAAATCTGACCTGATGATGGTGCTAGATTAAAAGTCAGAGGATAACCAAAATCACCTGGATTCATCACCTGGGGACTATGCAGCTTTGTAAAAAAAAAAAAAAATCTCATGGAAATCCATAGAAACATTGATGAGATATTTTAGTCTGGATCAAAGTGGTAAACCAACTGACTAGCTGACAGACAAACATTGCCATATAGAGCAATGATAGAAGCATGACTAAAAACAATACCAGCAAACATAATTGCTAACCTGCAAAGAACTGAAAAGTCACTGACCTAATGCGACTCTGGCAGCCGAGGCATCATAGTTGATCCAGAAGGAGACCCAGGACAGGATGGTGATCAGGGTGGAGGGCATGTAAGTTTGCAGAATGAAATAGCCAATGTTCCTCTTCAGTTTAAAGCTCAGCGACAGACGTGGATAAGAACCTGTTACACACAAGGTTGCAGATATCTAGTCAGATTTAACATTGTTAATGTAGTGCCACAAAATACAGAAATAAAATATGATGTAGAATTAAGAAGACAACTGTCTGTGATCCGTCATTGTAAATGTCAGAATATCGAGTCACACAGCTGTTGTCATTAACCTGTATTTAAGTTGATTTGCAGCAGAGAAGCGGGCCAGTGCAGCAGCTTGGGAATGATTGCTACTAACATGTCATTTTTATGGGTCATGAACAAATTACTATTTCAAACTTGTCTGACAACAGAAACAACAAAATTTTAAACAAATTAAAATACCATATAATGTGAATGTAATGTATTAAAGCAGAGGTGACAAACAGCAGGAGGAGACTGAACAGAGGTTTAATGGGCTAGCACTCGGCAGAGTAACTGACTTTATCTATACATATACAACATATACGTACAATATCATATAAGAAGAAGCATTCTCATTCTGTCATTCTGTCATTGTACTGATGGAATAAGTGGGGTGGAAATGTACATTGTGCTGATTTTATCATATTATATCCTACAAATTATACTACGGTGAATTCAGATTTTCTTTCTTTTTTTGATGAAACTTCACAGGTCAAAAGGGTTGACCTGACACTGTACGACTCTCTTACCTGTGGCAAACACAGCTTTCTTGGAGAGGGTTTGGTAGTCTATGATGGAGAACTGGGGCAGTTCGATGTTCTCCACCCCGGTGACTGAGCCTGTGTTGCTCCCTCCCTGCCAGTAGAATTCAATGTCATCAGTGGTGTATCCATCTGAGAGAGACAGGGGAACACAAAACATTGAATTGTAACTAAAAACACAAGGTCGAGCACATACGGATCCAGGCACAAAAACAGAACGCCATCATGAGTTGACAGGCGAGGACGCTTTCACACCTGCGGTTTTTAGTTTGGAACTCAGAAGCGTTTCTCACTTGGTACAGTTCATCTGGACAGGTGAGAATGCTGTGATCACACTCTGGTCCATAGAAAGCATCTGGTCTACCTGACAGAGTCCCTCTCAAAGCAAATTGAAATAATAACTGGTTGGCCTTCTCATTACAAACATGCTGCATTGAATGTAATATAATTCACATAATGTTAAACATTTGGGTGGAAGATTCCCTTGTTGTTGCTGATGGCAGTGAGAGCAGTGGTAAATAAGCAGGTGAAATGAGTGAATGAGAGCAAACAGTATTGAGGAGGTTAGATGTAGTTCTGCACTGTATTACACCACAGATCAGCTGTTCAGGTCAGACTTTCAGCGGTTAATGGAAGAGACAACAAATACAAGAAAATAAAAAACCTGAGTGATTATGACAGTGACAACAAAACTGTGTTCACTGTGGAGACAAAAGGATACCTTCAGAAACCAGAGTGTAGAGAAGAACTTTTGCAGAGGGAGACTGACTGGGCCGAAAAAAGAGAGAGAGAGGGAAACCTCTGTGGAAACTGGAGGCCCCAAAAGAGCACAAGCTAATATGAACTGTTAATGCATGCTCACAGACCCAGCTAAAACACAACCTCAGGATCAAAAGATACAAGCACTTCTCACTTTACTGGTTCTTTGGTAAATCATTGAATTTATTTGTAGGTATTGTGTGTAATTTTACCTGCTGGTTGGGCACAGCTATGCTTTTCCAACCCAGCCTCACTCCGAGGTCATAGAAAAACTGGCACTTAGGCAGTGACTTCCAAAGCGTTTTACTTTGGCATGATACCCAGCCAGTTGGCATCTGGTGGCATCAGGGGGAAACATGGCTGGACAACAACGTAAGTTAAGGCGGGCAGAAGGGTTGGTGGATGGGTCCAACAACCACCCACCTTCACTCGAGAGGTCGGTGGTTGCTTCCAGTATATGACTGTATGACCCAAACCCTGTTATATTTTCCTAAACTCAAACACATGCATTTGTTGCCTTAACCCAACCACGTGTGTGAAGTTAAAACGTAACCACGTGTGTTTGTTGTTGAAGAAAAGAAAAAAAACCACCAGCTGACAGTATTGTACTGATGTAGTGCGCTTACTGAAAGAGACTGTATGTCTCTGTGTGTGTGTCTGTGTGTCTGTTCCACGTTTTTCTCCTCACTGACTTGATCAATCCATGTGAAATTTGGCACAGTGGTAGAGGGTCATGGGAGGATGCGAATGAAGCAATATTACATCAATTGGCCAAAGGGGGGCGCTATAGCAACCGATTGAAATTGCAAACTTTGAATATATTTAATATCTCATGCCCCGTATGTCGTAGAGACATGAAACTTTGCACAGAGATGCCTCTCCTCATGAGGAACAAATTTGCCTGAAGAACCCATAACTTCAAAATGGCGGAAAATCTATATATAACCAGAAGTTATATAGATTTTCCGCCATTTTGGATTTTTTGAAAAACACTTAAAATTGATCTCTTTCTAGGAAGTTTGACCGATCTGCATGAAACTCGGTGAACATAATCTAGGGACTAATATCTAAAGTTCCCTCTTGGCAAAAGTTCGAAAACTTACTAAAACTGAGCTTCTATAAGGCAATGAATATTGCGGAGGACGTGGCTCATCACATTAAGGTGTATAACATCTCAAGGGTTTCACCGATCACCACGCAACTTTGTAGGCATATGAACACACATAATCTGAGGGGACCCCTCCATTATTGACCCCATCAAACAAAATGGGGGCGCTAGAGAGCTAATTTCTTATCTAGGCCTAACCGCTAAATCAACTTTTACTAAACTTGGTAGATATGTAGAACAGGACGCCTCAAGGTGACTGGAGAAATCTAACTCTAATTGGCAACTGGGTGGCGCTATAACAACAGAAAAATGCTTAAAAATGGCTAAAATGCGACAGATCGCTGTGGCTCCCCCTGTGGACCAATGGGTTTTTTTCCCCTAATTTTTGGTATGACTAAGTCATGGTATGGTATGCTGTACATAATCACAGAAACTGTCAGTGTGTCATTCTGTCAGTCCCACGTTTTTCTACTCACTGACGTGGTCAATCTATGTGAAACTGCACATAGGCATTGAGGACTGGTTTAGGAAGAAGGTGACAAAGCTACCAATGGGTATGGACTATTTGACTGTATTCAGGAAGTCCATGACCAAATGTCAATATGTGACAAGGTTAGGCTGAGAATGTGCTAGCAATTTCCCTATCCATTCCTTATAAGATTTCATGACATAATTTTCCACTGCAATGATACAACTGTGAATTGAATTTTAAGAACTTGAATACCATTAAACTGAGCAGAAAAAGATTAGCAACAGCAATGACAATATAAGCAAAATTTGATCAAAAACTCTGTATATGCTGTTTTTTTTGTTAAATTATGTCCTGAAATACATAACTGTCTTGTTCATTAGACGCAATATATTTATTTAACAGTAAAATCCTCTTTGTAAAATTCAAGATGTATCATGAACATCTACTGAACACAGGAAATGTCACAAATATGTCCTCCAGATTTTGAAAAGGAATTCAGTCATTAGTGTGAGACTGATAAAGCAGGAAGGAGGCCTCTCATTCTCTTTTCAACTGCTCAACATCTTCCACTTTCCCACAGGCTGATCTGAAACAACAATAAAGTCTCTGGGCTATGACTACAGCCTGAACCAGAGTCAAAGAGCCCCCTGCTACCCTTTCAGTAATTAGACCAATTTAATTGGGCCAGCTAGTCTCTCTCTCTTCAGATTCTCCATCTTATCTAAAGGCAGCGGCAGGGTTTTAGGGAATTAGCTCTCATTACTGGAAGGGCTTCATTATGATTTTGTCTTCTACTTTTCTTTTTTTTCCTCATCCACTTAATGTTTGTGAGAAGACCTCCAAATCTGACATTAGAAATGATTTTTTAGTATGATAGTATACTTTAAGTGGATCAAAAAAATCATACCTGGGTACAGTTTGGCTGCAGAAGTTCTTCATTATTATAAATGCATTATTTATAAAAAAACAAACAAAAAAAACATGTACACATCGGCATGATTTAAACACCCTGTTGAATGAATGCTCCCCTATTCTCACCACAGAAATTCAAATGTCTCTTGATGATATAACACTTATTTTTTTCCTTATCGTGCTAGTTTAGCACAGTTTCCACAAATTCAAACTACTCTATCATAATTGAAAGACCTTTCTTTTTTAAGGTTAAAGTTTAGATGCAACACTTTTTTTTTCATGCTGATATGGTAATACCAGCAGTGTTTGCTGTTCCACTCTTTTCCGAATCCAACTATATAATATAAATGCCTGTGACTGATACAGTGCCAAAAGTTTGGGCACCCCCGGTCAAAATTTCGTTTACTATGAATAGTTAAGTAAGTGGTAGATGAGCTGTTCTCCAAGAGGCATGAAGTTAAAGATGAAAGATGCTTTTTTAGCATTTTAGGCAAGATCAGTGTATTATTTTTGTTTTGTACGAAAAAGGAAAGGAGCACCATGTAAAAGTTTGGGCACCCCAAGACATTTGAGCTCTCAAACAACATTTAAAAAGGGTTTCAGACCGTAATTAGCTTGTTAGGGCCGTGGCTTGTACACAATCATCACTAGGAAAGGCCAGATGATCCAAATTTCAGAGCTTTATAAATATTCTGACTCCTGAAACCTTGTCCTAACAATCAGCAGCCATGGGCTCCTCTGAACAGCTGCCTAGCAAAACTGCAAATGGCCTAACAGACACTAGTGGCTCCGTTAGTAAATGGTAAATGGACCTGAACTTGTGCTCAGATGAATATAAAAACAAACTCTGCATAGTGAAGGTCAAACATTAGAATGTTCACACATTTTTTCATATGTTTTCCTACAAAAAACAATGCGCCCAAAACATATCCCATGTAGTTTGAAAGGCTGCGATCACGTGACTAATATCCTGACAGCAGGAATCACGAGGGCTTGTAAAGAGGCAAGTTGGGGTGGTGGATGGATCAAAACATTTTTTTTGTTCTTTTGTAGAATATCATACAAACTGTCAATACATTGCAAATATCGACAACAAGCAAAACACATTTTTGACTGGAGAGGAAAAAAAAAAGTTGAAAGGTCACCAACTCTGTCTCGTCCTCAAGCTGCCTGTCAAAAAACTACAGACAAACCCTGCAGAGCAACTTTAACCCATGAAGCAAAACCTCTTTTGCAGACTTTTGAGAGAACACTACATGCAAGAGGAAGGTCACGTAACGCACGGGGATACAAACGAGAGTAAATAGGATTAGCCTAGTTAGCAAGGCTATCAAAAAGTGGCCTCCAGTATTAACTTTCATGGTTGTGTTGTGAGTTATCACATTCTAGACATTCAGGTATCATACTGTTTTTACTTTAAACTGAGCCCTGAGTGTTCCTATGCATTTATATATTATGTGTGGGACTTTAACTATGCATGTTGCTAATATCCATTATTTAACTGAAGCACTCTGGCCAGGTCTGGTGAACATGAAATGCCAGTTTGCATTACTTGGTGTTAAGTGCACAATGACCTCAGTGACCAAAGAGTCTTCTACAGGAAGTCCATTCTGACCTGAAGTACTGTGTGGGCAAGAACAATAGGTGGAAGATCAGCATTTAAAGCTATTAAAAGCCAGATGAATTTGAACAACCCCAGTGTGGCTGATAAGTCTGTGTACTTAATCTGCGTGTTAATTAGTAATCATATTAAAACAGAATGTACAAATCAGTGTGAAGCATACTGTGTCACTGTGGGTGAAACCTCAAATGTGACGTCAGTGTGTGAAAGTGAAAGCAGCTTGTTGGAGGTGGCAAAGCTCAATATGAACATGAAGGTCTGAACCACGTGTAGCTTGCTCCTCTGTTGACAAGTCAGAGTCAAGGTGAAACACTGATGACAGAAACCTCTCAAGCCAGCCATACAGCATAATCCACTTCTTTGCTATTGATCTGTATCTTTACACGATCCAGTTTCTCCACCAACTACATAATACTAGGGGTGTAAATCATCAGTCTCATCACGATAGGATATGATATTCATTCTTTGGAAAACTATAATATATGCTGATATTACTGTCATGATACCATTTCAATTCAATGCGATGTAGGGGCCTTCGATCAATATGATACAAAATTCAGTTACAAAAGAAGCTGCCACCCTCTGTCTTTTCGCTTTTGGCCATAAAAGATAAAAGCAACACATCAATGAGTAACTGCTTAAGTGCATTTAAGTTTACTTTAAATTGATAGACCATGGGATAGTTTACCTTCAGGCCTTTCTGCCAGAAAGCCCTTTCTAAAATAAAATTGCGGCCTTTTTGATACATTCTCACACATATTTTTTTGCTGGGATTTTGGGTCTTCCACACCAAGCTCACTATACCACAGCTGCCGTACTCCATGAAGGAGCAAGCTAAAAACTTCCAAGAGAAACCTTTGTAGGCAAGAGAGGGGAGTATTTGATAGTCAACTCATGATTTCAGTGGAGTAATCCCTGACAGGTTTGACATCTCCGTAACGTGTTGTATATTGTTTATTGATAGCAACATCAAGTGGTTTGGTTTGAGTCTGATTAGGATGAAGTGTATGTCTCCATGTGAACGTATTCCTGGTACAATCATCTGGGAGGAGAACCTGGGGTAGACCCAGAAAAGGGAGAATGATTCATCTAGGCTGGGAATGCCTAAGATCACTCCAGGGAGAGCGGGAGAAGATAGCTGGGATAAAAGGGTCATCTTGGTTTCCTTGCCTAGAGTGTTGCCACTGCAAAGGTGGACTTGGATAAGCTGTAGAAAATGGACAAAAGGATGACTCTTCCTTATCATATCTAGAAATAAAAATGTAAGAACAAGAGATTCTGGGTTTAGGAGTAGTGTCTTGATCAGAAACCCAAGGGCCCTGTGACTGTGCATAGCATCTAAAAAGTTCTCTCCACATAAGGCTCACTTATGTTCATTGCTGGATAAGCAGACACAAACAGAGCCCCCTGTCCTTACTCTGACTTTATGCCATCTATATTTGTGCACTTTTTTGAAAGCTTATCAATTCAGACAAAACAGAGCAGTTTCACAAGGAATTGTGGGGGCAGAATAGTCAAGTTCAAGTCAGACATGACTGTAGGATATGACAAAGACATTTTAAAAAAAAGTAAGAATGGAATGAATCGGAAAAATAGTGAAAAGAATTCTTCGTCTACATGTAGCGATGTATTAAATGGCCTTACAAACCACCACTGCCTACAACGCTGACTCAGTTGAAATGTAAATTATGACAATCTCCTTTGCCATTGCCATTTGTGTCGTTGTCAGAAACCTTTGATTCTGCCTTCTAGTGCCATCTAATAGATGCATCTGTATCAACAGACAAAATGATTGGAGGTATGTAGATTATAATATATAGTAATGCCTAAATTGTTTGAAATGAATGTATCTATTGTTGTACCAGAATAAATGAGCCCATAGTGGGTTTGCCAGGTTACCTACATACGCAAGTTTAAATAACTCAGTGCTGAGTTTTGGTTTCACATGAGACATGAACAGCAGTCTTCTGCCTCACAGTCCTGTGACTGACCTAGAGTTGTATTGATACCGATACCAGTATCAGAAATGCCTCTGATACTGCCTAAAATGCGGTATCGGGTATTGGCGAGTACAGCCTATGACCAATCCCATACCACGTATTGCCTCACGCCATTACGCATACACGCTACAGGCAAACGGAGTGGAGTTTAAAAAGCATTCTACTGTAGTCTTTAAAATGTCTTTTTTACCAAATTGCGTGGCTGCATTTTAACCTGTGTCTTGATCTGTGTCAACGCTGGATAATAACAAACAAAAAAAAGTTTATGGCATTCATTCTACTATTATTTTACATAGAGTTTTAGGAGTTGAGACATACAACAATTTATATTCCATCCATTTTGTATTTTACGTGCTGGTATCGGATCAGTACTCGGTATCGGCAGAAGCCTAAGGTTCAGGGATCAGAATCGGTATCAGGAAGGTAAAAGTGGTATCAGTACATCTCTAGTCTCACCCTGACCTCCTCTCAGTGTGAGCGATTGGCTTGGGTCTCAGTCAGATTCAGATCAGCTGCAGGATTTTGAGATGGTAGATATTTTAGCAGAGTTTTAAAATCTTAACTACTGACTAAAATATGTGTAGTTTAAAAGCACTTTGAGTGCTGCACTACACAAATTCAAGTCCATTCACCAAAACTGTCCAATGAATGAGTCACCTGTCAGTCCACGTGACTTTAGTCACAACACAAAAAGGAATCGGACCTAAAAGGCAATGGTCCATTTTTTTCTATCAACTGAGACAAACTACAGAAAGACTTGAAGAATCTTTGATGTCAGGAATCAGTTCAGAAAGAACCCAAATGCAGAGCAGTAGGCAGTTTGAAGGTTTTAACAAAAAGCTAGCCTTAATGCTGGTAAAAGAGTTCCTCTAAACAGGCAGGCAACAAAACACAAAGTCCAAAAGAAAAGGACAACCAAAACTTAAACTGAAACAAAACCAGGAAAGCACAATGAACAGAGGGATGAACTCAGGGAAGAAATTCAAAATGGAACACAAGAGACCATACAGGAAATGACACCACAGATGAAGTGACAATGAACAAAGAGAAACACACAGTATATATACACAGAAAACTAAAAAATGAGACACAGCTGAAGTAGGTGGACACAGGCAAAATGTGGGAAATGGGGACTGGCTGAAAAACAAGGGTGTGGTTGGGAATGCAAGGGTGGAGCAGACAAGACACATATACAACAGGTGTGAAGGGAAGACTGGGAACAGGGAAGGACTAACGAGACTGATGGAGGACAGGTGTGATAGAAAACAGGTGGGAAACACACAAAGACAGGAAGTAAAACCAGACATGACACATGAGGAGAGAAACCAAAACAGGAATTGTATTAAACACGAATAAATAACACGAAATGAGGAGGAACACAAACACATACAGAAGAAAACAAAGTCCACAAGATCACATATATGACAAAAATCAGGATCATGACAATTTGGTAGCTGAGGCCAAACTTTGCATTCATGCTATGACCATTCATGCACACACAAACACATAAACGTAGTGCCACTTACAGCTCTCAATCTCCAAGGTGCAGTTTTGCTCATCCAGTGGGTATCTGCGCAAGTCCATCATGCAGGCAGCTGTTGTGGTGATCCTAAAAGACAAGGCAATACAGGTTTATTTATTTAACTGCTTATCATACACAAAGGATTTTCAAAGTGCTTTACAGCAAAATATAAGAACAATAAAAAGATTAAAAGATTTAAAATGTATAAAATATGATAAACTTGCAAGTCTAACAAAACTCGACGCATGTTTCACACAACACTTTAACGCTTATGTTTGACAGTAGTTGGCTCTGCTCCTCCAGACTGAAGTCAGAGGTTTTTGATCTACACCTGCAGCTGTTTCTCAGTGAGTTTTTTTAAACATTTATCTGTTATGTCCTACAATTTTCAGGACTTAAAGTGGCTCTTGTTTTTCCCCCAATTTGATTAAGTGGAACAGCCGTAAACTGCGCAAATCATAGGCATCTGTGCAGTGCTGGTAGTCTCTGCTTCCAGTTGCATGCCCTCCATCTGGAAAGCACAACAATGTATGACGTTATATGCAAAGAAGCTATTAAAAGATGTGGAAAATAGAGCAGACTTTGGCTCAGTTTTAAAAATGGCTGCAGTTGGGGCATATCTTAGCTCTGAGGAGAGCTAATTCCATCAGTGGGCAGCGTAATGGCTAAAAGCCATTTCATCACATTTGGAAAAAACTCTTGGCACCAGTTACTGACCAGTCCCCACAGGTCTGAGAGACCTACCTGGCTTGTACTCAGCAAATATATCTATCTGCTATATATTTTGGTTCCAGACCATTAAGTGACTTATACATAGATAATAACTAAATAATAACTAGTCAATTCTTTGTTTAACTGAACACCAATTCAAGGATCTAAGAATTAGAGAGATGTTTCTCTGTTCTTGGTGTTTGTCGGTATTTTACCAGCAGTATTTCAGATGAGTTGTAACAGTCTTGTTTAGTTGTAATGGTCTTATTTGTGAGACCAGGAAAGAGTGCATTACAGTGGTCCACTTGACAAGAAATAAAAGCGTTACTAATTTTTCCTAAATCTTGCTTGGACACAAAGCTTCCAATTTTCACTGTTTTAAGACGCCAGAAAAGTGATTTTCTTATCAGATTGAATGTGGCCACCGAAATTTAAATCGTCATCAGTGATTACATCAAGGTTCTTGACTTAGGTGTTCGTTTATAGTCCTCTAGGATAAAGGGAAACAATAAGCGCTAGCCTTGCTTTTTTTTTTATTATTGCTGAGCAGAAATATTTCAGTCTTATCTTTGTATAATTGGGGGAAATTTTGTTGCAAAAAGAACAGAAGAAAGTGAATCTATAGGGCAATACTCACTTGGTTAAAGCGCTAGTTTAGGGTTGGGGGATATGCCATGAAAAATAACATTTTTAGGGTGTATTGCAATACACAATATATTCCGCAATATCTTGAATTCTCCTCTATTGTACTGTAAACTACTAAAATACAAAAATTATTTAATGAACCACACTTACAAAACTTAAATAAAGTAGCTACTGTCATAATAAAGTAAATAAAGTACTACTCATAATACAGTTCAATAAAGTACTGTTATAATAAAGCTAAAAAATGTGTTGTCATTATTACAGAAAAATAAAAGCAGAACCACTGGTGCTTTTATTTTGAAGCCCCTAGCTTGTCTCAGGCCACATGTGTTGATGTTCTTGCTGTAAATTTGAAGTTAAACTGTTGCACCTTTCAACATGAGGACTTATTTACTGTAAGCTGGAAACAACTTACAGCTCTTCAGTCAATATATTAATAATATTTTCAAGTTGCATTTGTGCTCCATGGTCACAAAATAAGACTAAATAGTAGTGGTCAGTAGCTCTGCAGGTACAAAGACGTGCTTCCTCTGCTTACTGAATTGTTAATCTCATTAAGTTAAACAGTTATCATGGGGCAATTAAACATGATTATTTATTTAATGTAAACTGGAAACAAACTAAAAGCTATCCAGTCCATGTATTAATAAGATTTACAAGTTGCAGTAGTGCTCCATGGTCACAAAATGTGACTTAATAGTAGTGGTCAGGCGCTCTGCAGATGAGAACCAAACCTCGCCTGCTTTCACTCTATTGCTCATGAGAAAGTGATTTGGATGGGAGAAGGAGTGTGTGTGAAGTATCATGTTTGAGAGTGTTTCTTTATGCATGTGTATCTGTGAGAGGGAAAGAGCCACAGGATAGAGGAAGAGAACTGAAATGCCGAAGAGAGTGTCACGCCCGTGGCTTAAAAAAACAACCATTTATACTAATGATTGCAATATAGTCATTTTATACATACCATGTGAAACATGCCTTGATACATTGAATATATTTGATATATCACACACACCCACTCTTAATACAGTAGATCAGTGAGTCATCTGCATAGCTATGATAAGCAAATATATAGTCTTGGAGAATTTCAACATACGGTAGCATGTAAATATTGAACAGAAGGGACCCAAGAACAGATGCTTGTGGGACTCCAAATGCCATAATGATTCTTTCAGATTCAAAATTATCGATACTTACTACATATCTCTTTTCAGTCAGATATCTGAGCGAAAATCCACCATGAGCACTAACACACTGTGCCCTTACATTTCAGCACTTCCACAACAAGAAATTCCAAGTTTAGAACTTGCACAAATAGCCAGTTCAGTCAATACCACAAAACATCCAGCACTCAAGTCCCAAAAGAGGAAAACATGTAATTTCCTGACACCTGTGTAAAACACTCAACTTTCTAAAAAATGAACAATACAGTTTATCCCTAATACTCATGTTGAATCTCCTGCACACTTCCTACCTACACCGCCCTCATCACACAAATCCTTTTACATCACAACTGGAACTGAACTATCTGTTTCTTTCCCATAATTGCCTTTGCACTGCTGAAGTCACGACTACAGCTCCCCTCCCTTTGAAAAGCCTTGTGTTCAATCTTAATTACAACTATGAGTAATTAAGAATTAACACTAAAATCCAAGCAATTGGGTGAAACCCGCGACTTCCCCCCTTTGAAGTCTTACATCTGAAGGAGGAAACACTTTAGTTTGACAGTTTAGCAGAGAATTAATGATTGAGTCATTTCGGGGTTTTTTTTAAATTCTGAGCTCTGTGTTGATGAGAGCCACTAACAGTCCTCTGCAAGAGTGAGAGAGGCTGTAGAGTGTTGGTCCTATTCATTTTGTGTGGTACAGCAGCAGGCCCTGGTTACAGCCTCATACAGCTGATTATGGGTTGTTGTATAGTGAAAGGGGCCAGTCATCAAAATCATTTGTTTAAAACACAAAACACAATTAAACCTCATCCCAGCAAACCACTAAAACCGTTTAGGCCTATAATGCTGTAATGAGAAAATATATTGCATGGCTTATGGACAAGCAATTTTCGTGTTGACATGCAGTTACAATCATTCAAACTGTAAATTTGGCAGCACAGTGGATATACAGGACAAATGATTACTGCATGCCTCATGTCATTTAGTGAGAGTTATGCAAACTGTACTGCAGTATATTTGGTGAGGAAAACATCAAAGCTCGTTTAGGGCTTAAGATGAACTAAAATGGATAATAATGGTTTATATGTATTTATATTCTCAAATCAATGAGCTAAAATGAGCCCTACCTAAAATAAAGATGGATTTCTGAAATACGGTAGTATATAATTCTAATGAAAGCAAAACTGTTTTAATAGTTGTTTACAAATCACTCATTGAGTCGGTCCTGACCTACAACATCTCATCCTGGTACACCTTTCTTTCTGTTAAAGATAAATCCAAACTGTCAAAAGTCATCAAACATGCTACTAAAATAACAGGCACCACTCAGACTTCATTGACAGATCACCACACACAGGTAGTCAGATGGAAAGCCAATCATCATACACGACCTCTCACACCCACTCCACAGTTCATACCAACTCCTCCCATCTGGCCGGCGCTACAAGGTACCTATAGCAAGGACAAACATATTAAAGAAATCATTCATTCCAACTGCAATCAACATTATCAATAATTCGTAAGGGTTTGACTCACCTATAACAAGTGTTCTTAGTTTTCTGTGTGTTGCTTTAAACACTGTTACGTCTTTTATGTCTTTTTATGTATTTTTTAACCTGTGTCTTATTAATTCTGTGAGCCACGTCAAAGACGAAGACAAAAAAGTTTTTCTGATTCTGATTCTGATATAAACATAAATTCAAATGTTTTATAAGTCTGCATAGGTGAGGTTAATGTATGTTAAAAGGCAATGTGTAAGACATGGCCAGAATTTTAGTTTAAAACATTCACAAAAAATGAACTAACATTATCAACAGATGGTGAAACAGAAACAGTTCTGACTTATCAAAGACATCTTTGTATTGTGTTGCAGAGATATTGACTGAAACTAGCAAGCTAACCACATGTATCTCAAGAGGCAACAGTGAGTCACTGTAGTGTCCTGTTTACATCCTACAGTCCAAGTGGATGTTTGTGCCAAATTTGAAGAAATCCCTTGAAGGCCTTCTTAAGATAAAATGCTCACAAAAATGAGCCGCAGGTCACAGTGACCTTGACCTTTGACTACCAAACTGACTATCGCTGTTGCAGAAGCATAAAAAGCCTGTACAGCTGTTTAATTAACAGTGACACTTCTGCTTTATGCAAATACATCTAAAGATGAAATGATTTGATTGAAATGGTTTGGCTGGGTTATAAGCAATACAAACTTCTTATATACAGCCCAGTGATGTAATGAGATTCCTCTGGGATGCCTCTGCTGGTCCCTGTTGATTCTGCAGCCTCTGAGTGATTAAGCAAATGAAGACTGTGAGATGTGGTTGAAAGCCCTACGAAAAGTTAGTAATTTTACACTTTCATATGGTTCTAAGAAAACTTCGACCAATCATTGCATTCGGTCCGAATGCAATGATTGGTCGAAGTTTTCTCCTGTCCTGTCTGTCTTCCCCACGTGGAGGCCTCCGACTGACGTAACCACTCGTGTAGCATCTTCCCACCACACCCCTGCCCCCGAATCTGTGAGACAACAAATACGCTAGTAACAGGGACGCTTGTGGGTATAAACTGTAAACATGGTGCAACAACAAGTAAATTCTTAAGTGCAATACAGTTGCGAGTTTCAAACAGACATTAGAAACTGCTGCAGAGATCTAACGCTTCAACCGAGAGAGCTCAGGATGTGTAGCAAGCTTGGCCTGCTACGTCGAGCTAGCCCTGAGATGACTGTGGTTTGGCCTGAAGCTGTCCAGACGGGGAGACGCCGGCAGCACTGTGACAGGAAGCGGGAGTGGGGGAAGCACAGAGCGGACGTTCGCCAGGAGGACACTGGGAACAGCTGGTTTGATGGGGTTAGCTCTTAGCCTAGAGCTAACCCCATCAAACCAGCTGTTCCCAGCGTCCTCCTGGTGAACGTCCGCTCACTGGACACGAAAATGGATTACATCCGACTGTGGAGATCCACTCACCGAGGAATAAGGGACTGCTGCGTCCTTGTGTTTACTGAGAAATGGATGAATGGTAACATAACAGCCTCTGGTGTTGAGCTAACACTACATAGAGCAGACAGGGAGGCTACATCATCTGGTAAGCTCTGTGGTGTATACACAAACAATTCATGGTGCTGTGATGTGAAGACGATCTCCCAGTTCTGCTCTCAGAATGTGAAGTTTTTGACTGTGAAATGTCGACCCTTTTCATTTTACCATTTCACTACATGTTCTCTCTTATATGTTCCAAAAATTGTTTTTAAATGTTTTGTTTCTTTTTGATTGGGGTATGCGATATGTCATTTTGTTTTTGTGCTGCACATAGAAATGACTAATAAAGAAGTTCAGTACAGTTCATAACGTTATATGACAACACAGCATCCAGTTGCTAATGGCTAATGTTAGCCTACTGTAGCGTAGCCTCTGAAACATTAACGTTATCTTCCTTGTGCGTTTACACTTACTAGTAACGTTAACGCTACTATCTAACGTTAACACTGTAACCTTATTCTAAAACACATCAGTCATCACTGACTCTGGCTGCTATAAGGTAAGTGCTTATAAGCAAACCGCTACTGGTGAGAGAAAAGGGATGAAAATTTCTGTGTTTTGGAAGCCAAGAAAAATCCACTGATGCTCCTCCTGGATCATCTCTCTTCACTCTGCTGGGTGAGTGTCCAACTACATGCACATCTCCCCATACTCAGCTGTTACAGTGTCAGGACGTAAAAAGCCCCTCAAGACATGAATATTCATTATTTTCTTACCTTGTTGAATATTCTGGGGCTGTCGATCCATGTCCTGGACACACTGAACGCATTAGGAAGCACCAGATGAATTATAAAGCAGGTGCAGAGAGCATGGATGGGCAGTAAAAATAGAGTGTGTCAGCTCTGTGACTTGTCAGGTAGGAGTCCTAGGATGTTGCAATTCATCCATTCCACAATGGCAGTCATGAAGTCTTCACTGTAAGAACTGTGTTTATATGTTTGAATCAACCAAAAATTCAGTCACTCTCAAAGTCACATGCACACATATTCTTAAATTCTTTACAGGTGCTGGGTGGACCGAAACGTACCCGCACAGTTTTCTCTTTCCCAAATCATATTTTATTCTATGCATTATAAAAGTGGCACCCACTGTAGTGGTATGTCAAGATTTCTTTGGAGCGAAAAATAAACTGTTACAAATAAATACTGCATGGTCAGTTCATCAAATAATGCCAGTCTGAAACTTGATGCTTGATTAAATGGGCATTATTAGTGGTTCTCAGCATTATAGATATGGGTTAGAAGGGTCCTGGGTTTGTTCTGAATGATGTTAACAGCGCATTAAATGACTGCCTTTATTGTTATGCAGGAAAGTCAGCTCATGTAACAGTAGCATAAAGAGTGAGAAAGTCCATGTTGGGAGGTCATGGTGGTGAATGGGCCAAATGGGCACCAGGGTTTGTGTCCTGTGTGAAACCAAAAGTCAGTGTTATTTAAATATGTGATGTATATCACATTAAGGAAAACATGTGTTGTACATCATGTAACATACGTACTTTAAGTCAAACCATGATGTTTTTTCTAAACCTAACCATGTAGTCTTTGCTCTTAAACCTAATGAAAGTGAAACCTGGAAAATGTTCTCCCGATGCTACTGTAATGGCCATCTATTGCTCCTCTAACCCAGCTCATTGACCTTGATGTGTTCCAAGAGCTGGTTAGTTGGGCAATCTTTAATCTCTTGAGCCAGTGGTTCAACTGATGCAGGCTGTTTTTGTGCACTGTTTATATATTTCCCACAAAAGGTAATGCACCAAATTTCGTACATATACAATGTGGAAACAGTGGAAGTGTGGTGTATGATATTAAATTTAGTTTTGTTGTTACAGTGAGGATGACTGGTGTGTACTGCCTGCATCCCACTCTCAATGCTGTTGTCCCAGCTGCAAATTGAACATACTGTGTCCTCTTGTTCTCGGGAGTTTGGACCTGCATACTTGGAAAGAGAGGAACTACAATCGAGTACTTTTTGAATGATTTGTCCAGGCAGAGTTTTGTTGTTGGCAGTACCTTGCAGCCTACAGAGGAAATGCAGGCCAAGGCAATTCTGCATCAGTCTCAGAATCCATCAGCTATTAGTCTGACAACAATAAGCCCCTGGGGGTAAAGGCCAGTATTTCAGGAGATCCAGTGTAACCTGCAGGTATCTGGGCCAAGACTACCTCTTCCAAGAAAGCATTTTGACTAATGTGTTACACCTCTCCACACAGACTTTTAACCTGCTGCTCAAAAGTGAGCGGCCAATTCTCCTCAGACTGTGGAAACCAGAATGCTTTCAATACCAAAATCATATCCTTTTTCTTACAGATTTCTGCGTATGTAGATTATGATTACATCTGCACTGGCCTTGCTGGTTGCTGGCTGTGTTGAACACCTTGCTGGTTAAAATTGCACAGCTATCTTGAAATTAACATTTAGCCTGTGTTGAAACTCCAGATATCAGGCCATGTGGACTCCCAGTCAAAGTCCACATGGGCACTCCATATGACCCACATTCTAACTGGGTCACATGTGGTATAAAGATCATGTCCTGTAAACAAGTCTGAACAATATGGACTCTCATACATGGACTGTGATCAGAGCTCTTCTTATGCCTCCATGTCAGCCTCAGCTGTAGCTGGACGTTTAATGTTTTCAGGTTGTCAGTATGTCCCATTTTTCTTGAAAGCGGTATCTCAAGAATGCCTGGAGGGAATTTCTTCAAATTTGGCACAAATGTCCGCTTGGACTCGAGGATCAGCTCATTAGTATTTGGTGGCCAAGGTCAAGGTCACTGTGACCTAACTAAGCATGTTTTTGGCCATAACTCAAGAATGTACATGCTAACAAAATTACACAATGTCACACTAGTATCTAATATTACAAAATGATTAAGTGATGACATTTCATGTCCAAAAGGTCACTTCACTGTGACACCGTAATGTTCTGCGAAACACTTTTCTGTCCATTATTCAACGTCATATATTAGGAACAGAAAGAGAGATTTGGTCAGATGCTAAATTGGTGACACCAAACCTAGATGTCCACCTTGAAACAAAAAAGGTAATAAGTCGCAATATATTGCAATATATTGTATCGCAATACTCACAATATAACAATAATATCGTATCGTGACCTAAGTATCATGATAAAATCATATTGAGAGTCTGGCCATTCTCACCACTAGTATGGGTGATGTCCAATGAATGACATTATGTACCTAACATAAAGTTATGTAATTAACATAGAGTTACAGAGGTTTGGTTTAGGCAAGTAAAGTTCCCGTGGTTCGGTTTAGGAAAAGAAACATGGTGAGGACGTACCTTAAAATGACATGAAGTTCACTTAAAGACCACACAGTTCCAAACACTGCTCTCCTGGGGGAATGTTACAGGGGAAAGTCCTGTGTTTTGCAACCCATCCACTACTCCAACCTGCCTGCTTGCGAGGATCCCTCGAGATCACTTCCTTCTTTACTATCATCAGCGCATTGGTCATGTGACTGCAGCCTTCCAAATTATGTGGGTTATGCATAAATTACTGGCTCATCATTACATACATTATGCATCGACTACTTTTCATAGGAAAATGTACTGACAGTGCATGAGAGCAGCCTGAGCTGTATTGTGATAGCTGTGTACTGGGCACTGCATAAGCAAGTTCATTCACTCTAACCTATGCTGTAATGTAAAATAACACTTTTCAAAGGGCCCTTACTATTATCCTCCATTTCTTTGCAAAGAATTAGCAATGTTTAATTTTAGGTGTCTCTCTTCAAACTCTTAAAGGAGGTGAAATGTCCACAAACCATATGTGCATAGATGCAAACTAATCATGTCAAATTGTTTTAATGTGATACCATCTCATGTGACCATGTGACCACTTATGACTTTTTATAAAGTGTGCATCAGCATAGGCCCGGCAGCACAGATTTAACTGTGCCTGCTCTGTCATCTTTTATCTTTGTTGCTATTGAGGGCAGCCATCCTCCATCAGTCACAGCCAAAGAGGTCTGATGCTGCTGGCTGTGTGGAAGACTATCTATAAACAAATGGACCATATGTGTGTTATGTGTTTCCTAAGCCAAACCCAAGGTGTTGAGCTACTAACAACCAAAATGTGTATGTGCCAGTCAGTGGTGAGGTCATTTTGGCAAACCTAAATATAGCCCTTGTGTCGGCAGCGAGCACACTGGATGAATAATTGTGGGAGCCTGCAGGGGATAATGATTCTGCAGCATGCCAGTGTGAGAGAAATCTTCCCAGCTCCTTCACAAACTGTGAAAAGCTGAACCCTGAGTGGTAGAGGAAAGAGACATGTTCTCCCAGTATCTGAAAATATGATTTCAGGACAGCGGAGGAAGAGGAAGTGGTGCCGATTACATGTAATAATATATACAGGATATAGTGATAAGTATTACTGCATATTATTGTATTACCTGTCAGACTGTAGAGAGCAAATCACTTGTCTTTAATAATGTAATCAGACTGACAGAGTCCATAACATGTAAGTCACAGGGACATTGTCTGTTGAATGTGCAACTTCAGCAGTCCGTCCGTTCTGTTCACTGGATTTTCCACCTTAAAGCTAGAGGGTTGGACTTTTACATATAAATGAACGTTCATTACACTTAAGCTCTTGCCAAACAACTTCACGCAATCTGATTAACCCTATCACTGCCAGGGAAAGCTATCTGTATTTCTCAGTATATCAGAGTTTGGCATCTGGTGTCTGTGGCAACTTTCCAGCACAGGTGCACAGGAAGTGATGTGTTTTACATTAACCAGTCAGAGCTAAAGGAAATAAATGGCTCTGATCAGTACGAACTGGTGAGTTGTTTGGGGTGGGGGGTTCAAGTAAGCTTGTTAGAAAATATTGCAGGTTTCGTCATACTTAATCACTGAAAAGACGGGTACTACATCTGTACATTTAAATAAAAAACATGTTTTATATTGTGATATTTTGTGGAAATAACATAATTAACAGAAAGTAGGTTGTTATTAGCAAAGGTCATTACCAGAAACTTGTTTGCAGGTTTACAGTGCATCAGTAAATGCAAAGTACTAGCATTTTTTTTGTCGTTCTTTTTTCAGCGACATCATCTAAATGTACTCTGTCTCTGTCTATCTTCCGTTAAGTCCCACAGTGCTTTGTGATGCCCTCTACTGCCCACATCACGATCTTATTCTCTATTATTTTTATCTAGCCAGTCAAAACTGTCCGATGTCTGTCACAGCAACATGCAGATTTGGGGCTATGGGGAGTTTTAAGAAGGGAAAAAAGAGAGAAAAACAGGAGCATTGGTTGTTTCTTCAAACATTAAAAACTAGCCATGTTTATGTTTTTCTGTCAAGTGACCTCTTGTGGTTGTGTCTGTCCTCGCTCAAAGCAAAGGCTTGAAGTAGAATGATGCATGTTATAGTGCCGCAAACCCTCCTGGAGAGGACAGCTTGTGTCCTACCAACAGTCAACAAACGGTTTTGTTCCACAATCTCTCCCTAACCACAGAAGCTGCTCATATGGACATAGTTTTTGGAACAGCCATTTCATTTTGGGAACTGACACATAACTTGTTTTTACATTTACTAGGATTTGCTGAGAAAAACACAAACTGACGTGACAGAAGCATAATTAAACTGTCCTTTATTGATGGATATATTGAATGATAGCATATGGGTGTGTGCCACGTCATGAGATTTAAGGCACAGATGCAGATGGATGTTGTTCCATCAAGCTGACAATATCACCATAAAAAAGGATTGACATTTTCATCACTATAATGTTTTCTCTCAATCTGGAAACAGCCTCCTCGGTGGAATGAAAATTCAAGGGCAGTATTAAAAAGAGGAGAAAGAAGAGGGTGGGGGTGGGGGTAAATAAGCGAGATGGAAAGATCAAAAATTGAAGGAGATTTGGGCGAGGCAGAAGGGATATGTTGTGTGTGAACGGACTTAGGGGGGAATCAAGCACTGCTTATCGTGTTTACCTTGGAGGAGACAGGGAATGATGAGGACAGCCCACAAGGCCTGTGTTCACTCAGCCATGAAGGCAGGGCCAGCCACTGTTGTTTTTGGACAAATCTAGCCACTGCTCTCTGTCCTTTTCTACATGCTCTTTCCTGTTTGGGCCTAAATGGAAAGCACTCTGAGTCTGTCCTAATATACTGCTCTCTCTCCCTCTCTCTGTCATTATGTGTCTCTCTCTTTTTGCATGTGTGTGTGTGTGTGTGTGTGTGTGTGTGTGTGCCACCTGGGCTCATTTCATTTGGTGAATACCAACTCTCAACTGGAACATCCTGCAGGGTGATGCACCTGATCTGTACAGACATGCAGCTCTTCCCAGGGTAAAACTAATACTGCCATAAACAGGGTCAGGTCAACCAGGCACAGATCTAGAGTCAGTCAACCAGGACGCTTCTGAAATTATTTGGGGTGTCCCTAGCAGTTTGCCTCTTATGAGCCCGAGGCTTGCCACTATACTGGTGCTCAACAAAGCAGTTTATTTTATTAGTTTGAAGTGCTTTTCCCGAGTTGAGTTCAGCTCAGATACTAACAGCTGTTTCCAGATGGAATCGAAACAAGCAGAAGTGGTTGTCTCCAGTTTGTTTTATCTGTACACAAAGTCAAACCTCTCTCAATTTCCCCAGGCCTCACTGCTGGAAGACTTGACAGTCTTCAGTCGTGGGGGTGGGGGGGACCCCAGGCTGCTATTTGGAGGTTCACTTCTCTATAAATGGCAGCTTGTCACGCCTCTGGTGTTTGAGTCCCTGTGTGTGAATGGGGAGCTTCAGTGCAGATTGCGCTGACAGGCAGTGGCACTCAGAAATACAACAGGTTTCCTCTGTGCGGTGCAAAAAACGTAGAAGTTGTTCAAATTCAAAGAATTAAGGCAACCAGCTGCTGAAGGAGCGTTACAGGAGGCCTGCATAACTTTCCCATGTACACACTGTTTTGCATGTTGTTGTTGTTTCTCTACAATGAATGTGACAAGTACAAAGTTAGCACAATCCATACAGCCATATTAGCCACATCCATGGGAAATTGTTATACACTGGAATTTTCAGTTAAAGAAAGCTGAGCCAAAAGACTGGAGAAAACAGAGGAAACGAGTTGTGGCATTTGCTTTTGCTCAAGAGGTAGAAAACCTACAATAACCACAATGCACAGCACTGCACTGGACCAATAAACATTCCCGCTGGTGGGTGACTATTGAAAGAGCGCTGATACTTTGAAATATGTTTGACAGAAGTTTAGTTTTTTAGTTTGTGTTGTTTTTTAGAAATATAATTACACATGATCTTCCTCTCAGACTAGTTATGGCTAGAACAAGCTCTGCCATTCAGAGAGGAGGTCAGCCTGTATGTACAGTAGCCTGAGAGGCGCTACCTGATATTGCTATGAGAGTATGATCATAACTGAAAGCAACCTTGATGACTAAATCTATATTTTTTTCCCTTATGGCTTGAAAGTGAGGAGGAAATTGTGCACTGAATCATACAGTATGGCACACTCAGGGCCATGTCTAACAGTAAATCATTACAGCATGTCTCATTTTGTGTCTCGGGGCGCTGTGGCAGGTGCTGTGTACTTTAGGATTTACAGTCATCGCAGTTCCTTCCTCTAAATGAAATGTTGCCATGATAACCATGTTGGTTATGTTCCTGTGCTGGTCAGCTGTAAAAGAGGCCTGCTGCTCCGCCACCTGCCACACCATCACCAAATCCTGTGCACCATGATGGTGCTGATCAATGCGAGCCAAATCCATCAACACACAGTGTTCATGTCAAACAAACACAAATACAAACAAATGTAAAGGATGATGAGATGAAATAACACACCTGTAGCAAACATAGTGGACAACATGAGACAACAGAATCACCTTTCTTAACATAAAAGAAACTAAGGTGACGAGAGAAATGGTTTATTATGCATTTGCAATAATACAGTTATAAGACTCTTTTTGGGTGTTCGAGAATCTGGACCTATGTTGGCAGTTAGTGGGATCTGAAAGGGGACTCCTGTGACGGACAGCACAGAGCCAGATATTCAGGGCTCAGCCCAAACCTAGGGTGCAGGCGCATGCTCCTCTGAGAAGATTTTATGGCAGCCATATGCACTATTTTTCAAGCCATTTCAGATAACAGAATGGCTGAAAATTATATTGAGGAGATTCATTTGGGAAAAATATAATTGTTACAAAGGAAAAAAACATCCTGTAGAGCCTTCATCCCATTTTGTATCCAATTGTTGTCCAATTCAACTGTCTTCATCAGCCTGAAACTAGAACACAAATGTTGAGGATGACTTATTTCCTCTTAAAAATAAATAATAAAATAAAATCATAGACTATATAAAATAAAGGAGTAGCTGCTGGACATCAGCCATTGGTTTGTGAACTCCCACTTCCAAAGCCTTGAGTTCATGGATGTATAAAGAGACCCAGATACAGCGTTAGAGGTGGGACCCGTTTAATTCTGGTGAGAGTTGATCAGTGGCGCATGAACAATGGTTTTACTGCTCCATATAAAATTACCTGGACGATCCAGGGATTATCGGCACTGCTTCCGCATTGTGCAGCCCATACAGGAGGCACACTAGAGACTTGAGACGGCCGTGTTGACTAATCCAGGTTTAGCGCTATGGTAATCTCTATATACAGACTCTACATTCAGTGAATGTAGAGTCTGTAGGCAAACCCCAGAGATCTTGCCTCCGGAAGAAGAGCAGAAGAGCCCTGGTTTCTGATTGTAGGCTGTTTGTAGTCCACGTGATATTGACCAATCACGTTTGAGCCGGCTGCAGTTGTTGCCAGGTTAAACAGTCCGTGCGGTGAACTAACAAGGTGGAACATAATTGGCGTCACTGCAAACTCTGAATCCATCGCAATGTTTCAGCATATTTACTTATATATAAACGGGAGTCAGAAACGGAAATTCGCCTCCTCCGCCCAAATCAAACCGGAATGCCAAATAATCGGGGGTCTACCCCCAGAGGCTGTATCGCCGTCTGCTGGAAGTCAGACACCGAATATAGCCGATGGGTTTCGAGAATGGCGCTATGGTAACTTAAATGTGGATAAAATGACTTAATTGTGCGGCGTGGACCAAATGGATTAAATCCTGATAGTAAAATGAGTTATTTCAGGAGGTCGTGATGCTCAAAAAATTCAGCCACTGATTTAAAGACGTCTCTTCACCATGTAAATATATGAGAAAAAAGTCTTTTTGGGCTGCAGGGCATCACGTGATGGTATAATTACATTGTTTGGTTATTATGAAAACTGACTTCAAAGCCTAGCACGCTTCCTGGGGACCTGCTTGAGTTCACTGTTTTGGCCGTCACCATCTAGGTTTTTTGGATTCAGAAGTGACCCTATTTGGATTAGAGGGCGAAGCTGTAGAGGAGCAAGGGGTGGATCTGACTCCTAGACTGTGGCAACACCTCTCAGACAAGCTATCATACCAGCAACCCAACCCTTACGTAAGTGTAACTTAAAGACTTAATAAAATTTAAACAGGTGAGTTAAATAAAAATTCACCCACTGTACAGTTGTCTTGAATGTTGAAATTAGTTATAAAGACCAAAAACTGATTTTTGTACCAGGCTGTAAACATGTTTATTTCTGCTTTGAAGTTGGGCATATTAACATGGATGTATAAAGGGGATTGACTCACCTTTAAAGTCCCCCTCAAGTGGCCATTAGGGGAACTGCAGTTTTTGGCACTTCTGCATTGGCTTCATTTTTCAGTCCTGGAGGATGCTGCTTGATTTAAATCTATGCCCTAATAATCTGGGCTGCTGTAACTACAAATCAAAGATCCCCACCAATGACAAGTAAATATGACCTTCAATACTCTGAATTGAAAATTAGACCAACAGAACAACATATACTCAGTTATATTAGATTTCTTTATGAAGTAGCAAGGCTGGAACCCCAGAAACCACCCCACACTCCCCCCCAGGGCCAGCAGCATGAGTTCATGGAATTGGCTGCTGGATTTACCAAGCAAGGAGAACTATGAAATATTGCCTTACAGATTTACTGGAGGTGAAGGGACATCCAATATATTGGTTGTATCCTATGAAAAAATGTACCATGTCAGGGGTAAAGAGCGAAAAATGGTCAGAGATATGGGCAAAAAGCCAACACTGAGAACCTTTTGCTTATTTAAGATGATTATATATGTGAAAAATATGTTAAGGGAACATGAGGGGAGCATTAAGTAACACCCAACAACGTAAATGGTCAATGACACTATGAACACTGCAACTCTTATTATAACCTACAGTGATCTGAAATGTCAGAATTAGATGCTGATCTAGGACAGGCCTTGATGTACGCCACAGCACCTTATTAAAATGTGCAGCTTTGCCTCAAAGCTAAAAAAAATCTCTCAGCTGAAAAACTGTCAAGTCATCATTCCTCTCCCTCGGAAACACAGGATGCCTTTGAACTCAGAGGACTGAATTATTGACAGTGACCGGCCCGCTGTTTCCTCAGTTAACTCCACGCAGCTCACTTCATCGTAGCTTTGCTCTGCTGCAGAGGGCATGGCCGTGTGTACACTGCACCAGGAGAAGCTTCATAAATGATTTACCAGCTGGTTCTCCCTCAAAGCTCCAGAGGAGACACAGACAGAGCAACACTTACTCCTCTGATGGAAGCCTTTGAGGAATGTTCTCCATGCTAATCACCTGCTACTTACTGAATTCTGCAGTGTTTTTGCATGCAAACATGGCCAAAAGTCACATTCTAATTAGGAGTTTCTGGTGTTGAGAAAATAGGACCAGAAAAAACACATACCCCCCTCCCCCCACACACACACATGCATGTGGGAAATACTGCCACTCTTTGAAAAAGCCAATCAGCTTTAAAATGTGAAGTTACCATTCATGCACTCATTAATCCAGAGTTGTTAGAAAGTCTTATTGCTTGAAAGCGAGACATTTTTTTTACTGTTCATTACACAACACTTAGCTCCAAGTTTACAGTGTGAGTAGCTGACAGGTACTATAATGACTGCCAATTCATCATGATATATTGTAGCACTCCCTACTGCAGTGGTTCCAAAAGTGGGTGCTGCGTCACCCGGGGGTGCCCTGAGGATGGGCCAAAGTTGCCGCAAGATGTGCTCATTTACATTTTGTATATTCCACCAATAAATAAGGCAACTATTACATTCACTACATCAACTAGAGTACTTCTATGCAGTTATGTCACAGGAAAGTCTGTTGACCTGACAGATGATATTTTCCGTTGCTGTGGTGAAAGCACTTTATGACACATGTTTCCAAGGTTTACAGCAGTCAGGAATAGTAATGTGTCACTGTGAACAGATCTAAATAAATTGCTAATACTCCTCAGCTCTCAACAGTCTTTGATAACCAAACCTGAGACAACCAAAATAATTAACAAGTGGTAAGTAGATTAATGCACACCAAACATTTCCTGCTGACTTTTAGTATAAGTTTTCAATTGGAAAACCAGTAGGAGGCTTTTATTGTGAAGCAGGTATAGGAAATGCAATGTTCCTGTCACAGAGTTTGTGGAACTTTGTTCTTGGTACTTATCCTCAATAAAAACTGGTAAACTCAATAAGAGATGAATATATTCCAACACATTCTCACTCCCAACTTGTCATATATTAACATTTGGTCAGTGGCCCTGCAAGACAAACTATGAAGGTCTAGTTATCCTCTATTGCCAGTTTTGCAATCTTAAGGACGCTGTGTCAATATACTCTTATTACACACATTGTGCCTTCTCAAAATTAACTTCTGTTTCACAGGAAATGTACACTTTCCATTTGTTAAATGCATACAGTCTCTTCAAAATATACTTAAAATGTATGTAAAAAAAAAACCTTAATTTTTAGGTTAACTGCCTTTGGTTTAGGCAACAAAAGCATGTGGTTACTTTCAAAAAAAGAAACATCATGCTTGGGCTTAAGTGGGATTAATACATCTGTGTAGAATCAACGCCGTACCCTACGACGTAGGCTGATCTGCACCTCCCCAGAAATGTAACTACACGTTCCTTTGATACAGACCTCCTGTCTATTTTTCCACATTGATGTGAAATAAAAGCAATAGCATCTTTGCCACTTCTTCCAGTGTTGTCCCTTAACAACTTCTTAATTCTCTCATCTACCAAATAACATAAAAAGTCCTGCTTTAGCCCTTTTATTGGTCCCAGGTTCCAGTTTAAAAATACAGTGGACATACAAGAAAGAAATTCAAACCAAAACTGAAGAATGGAAATAGCTCTCACCTGAGACCGTATAGCACTGTTCCATCAGGGTGCAGTCTGATCATACGGTTCTTTACTGTCACCCCATGGACGAAAGACTTTTTGTCATTAATGAAGTAGGTGTCAGGGACCCACAGCTGGTCTGCCACCCGGTTGTCCAGGGTGAGATTGAGAGGAATGCCTGTGTAGGAGAGGCGCTTGTCTCTCCAGGACTGTTGGAAGTACATGGTGATGGTGTAGTCCTGCAGGAATGACACAGAATAAGAGGAGGGTTAGCACATCAACATAGACAAGCCAATTTCCTGTGTGCTGTTTGGTTTCTTCTATCCCTGTGAGAACTGACTTTAGTTTCAGTGTTGAGTATCAGCAGTTAGTAACTTATTAACCTCAGATGGTTATTTTGACAACTTTCAACCTGGATTTTAGTACTGAGACTGAGCCGATAGCAGTTGTTGACAACAACAACTGAACCTATCAAATAGTGTCTCTTTCTCATCTGCATCAGGTAACAACGCACAAAGGCACCTTTTACAATGATAAAATGCACCTGCTGGTGGCAGTTACTAACGCCATTGGCAATTACTGTGGTAAAAAGACTGATTTTAGTAGTGAGACTGCTCTCATTAAGGTTTAGAATGATATTCATCCAGAAACTGATCGAGAAAAGATTTCAGTCCCAGTCTCAGTTACTGCTGGCTTTGACACCCCTGACCTAAACAGTAATTCTGAACAAACTGGAAGACCGGTTTGGACTTTCTGACACAGTCTAAAAGTAATTCACATCCTACCTCCAGAACAGCAATTATTTGGTTTCAATAATCAAGTATGCATCTGAATGGAAGCACTGGAGTTCCCCAAGGCTCCATCCTTGGGTCCCTTTTAATCATCATTTACATGCTTCTATCAGACCACATGACATAAAACAATGAAATCGAGTATCATAACTATGCAGACAACACCCAATTGTACTTTATTCTTCTAAATAGTGAATATCGCCACATAATTTCTCTCTGTATCTGCATCAACATATCAATGACTGGAAGTGCCTGAATATCCTTCAGCTAACAAAACTGAAATAACTGTCTCGCTCTCAATCACAGCTCTTTGTCTTTGAAAAACAAAATCCATGTCAGAAATCACACAGTTAAACTCTGAATCTACGCCTTAACAGGCATATCAAATCAACAAATTCTGCATTCTGCAATTTTAAAACCATACAGTAGCAAGAATTCGAGGGTCCGTGTCCAGGTATGACTTCATGCTGTTCATATTTTTATTTCCAGCAAGTAAGATAACTGCAACTGTCTTTTCTCAGGTCTGATAATATTTTTCATGATCAAAGTTACTGAAAGTCAGCTTGATTTTTTGTCAAAGTTAAGTTTTTGCCATGTGTAGTTCAACACTAGGTTTTCAAAGCCACACCACAGAACTGAGCTTTTATTGAGGATCATGAACTTGGGATGGAAGAAGTTCATTGTGTCACATTAACAAAAAGCACACTACTTGAAAAGACAACTACAGTGTTGTCAGATATGATAGAACTAAACTCCTCATTCCTATATGGTTTTTCATATGAAATAAAGTGTCTTAAGGGGCTTTAGATTTCCTCCAGGCCCTGCCTTGTTAAGTCCCATGTGAGAAAGGTTGAACTCCCTGTATACATGGAGTTACAGAATGTAACAGAATGTCATAATGTTGTTGCTGAAAAATGCCTGCCATAAATAGTATGAAAAATGTGGTTTGATGGAATGCAGATCTAAAGGATTATACATTTAAATTGGTCACTCAAGCTGACAGTAACAGCCTATAATGCGATGACTGTAACAAAATCTGCTGTTCACCCAGCTGGGTGTGTTGACTTGATGTAGGTGTGTTATGAATATTATGTCTACAGTGCATGATTTTGACTGCTGCGGTAGCACCTGATACTTTTGGACTCAGACTGACAATTCCTATAATATTATACTGAGGGAAATATCCTAAACTCACTGTTGAGCAGCTACAACAGAATACATGTTACTATACTAAATAATTCAAACAAAGGTAATGTTGAATAATGTCACAAAATACAATACTCAGAACAAAGAAAAACAAATAACTGTTTAACATTAGTTCCAAGATTAACTTGATAAGTCTGTGGTGAGGTTCAAGTATTCTTTGAAACCGGTGTTAAATATTATTTGTGAGGGAAGACGCCCCACTCTGTAAAACCACTGTATGATCAGGAGTGGGGGGTGGGGGGTGGGGCTGGTTGTTACTCTTGAACAGTGCCGTCTTACCTAGGTAACAAGCCATCAGCCCTCCCCTCCACCTACTGATGACAATGTCGGCTTATATATTATGTCACTTTAGAAACACTCATAATATGCACGAAAATGTAACATTTTCATGGTTTGCAGAAACATTCACTGCCAACATTTTCTCCTAGAGACTGGGCTGGATGAATGTGGATGAAAAAGCTCTGTAAAAGTAAGGTGTGTCAGATACATATTTCATTACCGTTTAGGTAAAGATAAGTTTTGGATCTGACTCAGTATCAGCAGACACTCAATATTAAAAGATCTCGGATCAGGGCCAAAAGAGCTCAATTAGGACATCCCTATATTCCACCCTGAATTCTGTGTAAAACACTGTGACAGTTCAAACTTTACTCTGAGGTTTCTGGACACTCTTTGCCTGATATTTTGAAGCTAAGTTTACAGCTCTCTGAGAGAGAATGTTTGTGAACTTGGCCCCTGGTTATTTTGGCCCCTCCCACTCACTTATTGAATTGTTTGCTCTGACGGTACATCACTGTACCACCCTACTGTTAAACTATAGAGGCCATTGTATAGACTAAAATGAAATTACATATTATAATGTTTTCTTCTTGTGTCTAAGTGACTAATGGGAAGATTTTTTAAAATTAGTACAGTATTGACCGAGACCACTGCTGCCAGCAGCAGCGAACCAGGCTGTGAAATGTTTGTTTATGCCACTGACAAGTTTAGATTGTTATAAGTGTGGACAACTTATGGAAAGGATCCCTAAAGAGGTCTGCCTTTTTGTTAAAGAGTAATTTCCTTTTTGTTAGACAGCTCTGAAATCGCTATCGGCAAACACGCTAGACTCCATTTAAATAAATAGTAATTTTAGCGTGAAGAGGCAGCATATTTCAGCCTGCACTCATGCCCAACTTGTCAAATACCGCTTTGTCAGTGATCTCGGTGTCAGATACCTACACAGAGAGGTACTCTTTGTGTCGGTATGATACGCACCAGATGATGGCAGTTGTTGATGCAGCGGCAACAACTGAACCTGTCAAATAGTGTCTCTTTGTCAGTGGACATCTGCATCAGGTAACAACGCACAAAGGCATCTTTTACGATGATAAAATGCACCAACTGGTGGCAGTCACTAACGCCACTGGCAATTACTGTAGTAAAAAGACTGAGAAAGTCCATTTAGGACAGGGTCGGAGGGGCGAAAGATGGGTTAAACAAACTCTGGAATTTCCCACAGAAGCCCTCTGTTTGTTTCCTGTGTGAGACCAAAAGTCAGAAGTTATTTGATAACAAAGTTGTGTGCTAGTATGTGTAGCATGTAGTGATGTATGTTGCATGATGTATGTCACATGATGCTACATGATGTTAGTAACAATCGTACTTATTTTATGCCAAGCTATAAAGTTTTTCAAGCTTTTTCTTATTTTGCACAATGAATAAATATTACATACACTGAAGAGTACTGTATTTCATGTCTTCATCTGCTGGTGGGCCATCACGATAAGAGTATGCATGCAAAATATAACGTTAACTCCACTACGAAAGAGACTTGACTATCACTAGAATTAGGTGGGGAAAAAAAGTATATCGATATCGGCTTCAATTATCGGCCAAATAAGTTGTCATATATCAGCATATCAGATAGTCACAAAATATCCAATATCGTGCATCCCTACCTATAATACATACAAGTTGATTTTGAAAAAGACTGTATGCATATAACGAGCAGAAACTGTACATTTCCTGTAAAACCAGATGTGAAGTTTGAAAAGACACGATGCATGTATCAAACATATGTTGACTTGGGTCCCAGACCATCCAGAATTGACGCAGGATCATATTTTGATGGTTGGGTCCACTGACAAAACGGTGAGATGAGAACACGTTGCACATTTTCACATGTAACTGGGTTAATTTAGGGTTTATTTCGACCAAATGGTGATTGTTGAAACAGTGGAAAGACAAACCAGGAGGTTTTTTGTGAGTTTTATTTTGGATATATCAAATTATAATGAAGTGTGTAAACTATGATAAAATCACTGTTTGGAGTCCGGTAGTGATTTCGGGTTCATTTCCCTTAAAACAAAAAGGATTTTACTCTCTAACAAAAAGGCAGACCTCTGCAGGGATCCTTTGCAAATGTGGTCAGACACTTAGAACAACAATCTGAGCCTGTCAGTGGCAAAAACAAGCACTTTTAGCGGATGTAAAAAGTGCTCTATTGTCCGCAGGGACTCCATTACAGCCTGTTTCACCACTGTAGGCTGCGGTGATCACGTTTACTACTGGACCAGTTTCAAAAATGGTTGTTCTGGTTAGTCACTTGAACACACAAATAGGGGAAAATAGGTCTAGGTTGATCAAAGTTACCCTTTAAAAAAATGTCTCCCCTAAATGGATAAATTCCATTGTAAGGGCCAGGCAGGCCCTTTAAGATTATCATCAGGCTTAGGTCGTGTGGGTCAGTAGAGTTAGTATAGTGAGAGGGTTGGCAATATAAGTATTAAGCAATAAGTCAACTATGTGTGCATTCATAGGGTAACCCTGTGAAAAAGACAAAGGATCCCTGTGCATTGTTGAGTTGTGCACCATGATTTACAGTCTGGGCTGTCACAGGGCAGAGTGCCGCATCTTTCCATGCAGTCTGTACCTTCTTTTCAAAAATAACTTGTTCCAGCCGCAGCACAGACTGCTGAGGTGGATAATGTTGTGTAACGTCAGTTCTTATTAGGCAGCGGGAACAGTCAGTGGCCTGCTCGCTCCAATTCTTTCCACTACTCCTGAGAGAGAGACGGAGCTCCCTCCTTCACCTGCCCTTCAGTGGCTCCTGTCAACTCATCAGCCTGAACCCTTCAACTGTTCTGCTGCAGCCCTGTGGTCAGCACATCCATCCACTCTCAAAGTCCTCCACATCTCCATCGCATCATGAAGTCATGAAAGTCCTGACAAGAATATCTGTTTTCCAGTCAGTGTTACCACAACAATAAAGCCACACGTCTTCCACTTTTTTGGGTTGAATAATCTGACAGCTGTCTCCTGCACCACATGCTCCATCACAGCACGCCCAATAATTTCTTTTTACAATGAATTGTAAAATGTCAATACTGCACGGTCAAACGAGTTTTACACTTGATAAACTCGACAAACATGACATAGAAGTAGAAAATAGAAGTATTGATTTGCATCACTTGCAGCTGTATTGGATGGGAGCTCTGTTTTCCTTATTGGAAACACTCACAATTCAGGTACTTCAGTGTTACAAGATGTAGTAGAAATTCTAGTACAAAACACAATTAGGGGTGTACGACATAGAGCTACTGTATTCTTTATTTTAGAAAAGCGTCAGTATTTCTATAATGTCCTATTGTGCATGAAAAACATGTCTACTCAGGTGGACAGCAAGCGTTTAAGTTTCCAACTTAAGAAATATAAACTAAGGATGCACGATAATATCAGCACATCATCTGTATTTGCTGATATCGGCTTCAAAATGAACTATCAGGATCAGCCAATGTACTTGTTTTTTTTTCAATTAATAAATATTACATAGATTGAAAATCATTCTATATCATGTCTCCATCTGCTGGTGGGCTATCACGATAAGAGTATGCATGCATAATATAATGTCCACTTCAGAAGAGACTTAATGATCACTAAAATCGGGTAAAGAAAAAAGTGGATATATTGATATCGATATCGGGTATCGACCAAAGAAGTTGTTATATCATATTAGCTATTGGCAAAAAAGCCAATATGTGCATCCCTAATATAAACCAACGAATAAAATGATATATTATGTGAAATTATAAATTATTTCCATGCTAAACTAGTGTGTTCATATGTTTACATATTTTAATACAGCCAAAAAAAGTCCCTGTTTTTAAGAAAATCAATGTTGCTTTGTATTTACATAGCCAGCAATGCATGATGTCCTATTTACTAACAGATAGACAGATGAGACAGATGATTAATCGTAATGTTCTCTTAAGATGAATTTTAGCAACTGTATAATAGATATTACCATATTTTATTTACCTGCAAGGATGTCCTATTGTAGAAGGATTACCGAGATATTCCCACGCTGCACAACGCTTCTCTCATTTTGTCGGTCATCTCATCTTAATGTTGAGAGATTTGTATTGCACTTACAACAACTGTCCAGTGGGTGGCGCTATAAGGCATTATGTGCAACTACAACATCAAAACCTAAAGAAGAAAACAGCTTTAAATAGCAGCCCACTGTAGTGACCACTATGCATGACAGGGTATCCAGTGGCAGTTTTAGCACATTTGATACCCTTAGCCAGGGGTCGACAACCTTTACTATTATAAGAGCCATTATTGGCCAAAAAAAGAAAAAATAATCTATCTGGAGCTGCAAAACATATTTGAATAAAGGTAACAGCCTGTATTAAGACTAAATCAGCCCATCAACATTATTTAGCATTTTAACTTTGCAACATTGGCGGGAATCCACTACTACTGAAGGTCAACAAAATTATGAGGAAAAGGTGCCAGGTTGTAGATGTATAATTCACATTTTAGTTAATGAAATGTTACAAACTTTTTTAATTCAATGTTTAGGCTACACATTTTAAAATACAAATAAACAACCGAGCTGACAATAAAAAATAATATAAATCTATGTTCTAATTTGTTTCAGTAACATGTGCATGTGTTATAATAATCATATAGATCAATGACCAAACAAAAAAGAGTTACAAATACAGTTGATCAGAAGAATAAACAATATGTATGTACAAATTAACTTTCTGAAAGGATGCACCACGTTAAAATTCTTGGCCGATACTGCCTTTTTACTTTATATGATACGTCATATGTTGTGGTCTTATGCAGTATTTCAAAGTAATAGTGGTAATAGTATTGGTAAAAAAAGTAAAATATAAACATTTTAATTTTTTATCCTTCCCCCATTTGTGGCGCCCTCTATGGATGACGGCGACCTTAGCATTTGGGCCGTCACAGGGTATCCAGAAAGTCCTGCAAACTTAACAAACTATAAACACTGTTTTTGTTTTACATTGCAAGAAATAACCATTACAGAAAAATGATGGTTGTGGTTTGGATATAATTAAGCACAAAAACTATTTGATCAAGGTCAGAAAAACATTGTATAGGCTTCAATAGCCACTTTCCTTGGGTTGAGGAACTTTTGCTCTCATGGCTAAAAGAAAAATGATTTAGTTTAGGCTAAGAAACGATGGTGGTTATGGATAAAACAAACCATTGCTAATAGCTGGTAAGAGGTGGGAAGAAAACAGTGGTCAGTTGCTTTGGTCCCCCATCAATCCACCCCAACCTCCTTGATTGGTTGGTTCTGTGGTTCTGTAGGAACACCGCTCACCTTCTATCTTTGCTGCTGACAGACAGGAATCCCAATTCACATGACCAAACTCATTCACTCAGGCATTTAAACAAGTAACTAGTGGTACTGTTTTGTCTTTGTTTGTTTTTAGAGGACAGTATGCTATCCAGTGTATGGAACAAACCATGACTGACAGGTGATGTCAGGTAGTGCAGCACAAAACCCCTTAAAATAAGGGTAAAAACAGGATTTTCAGGAGCTTTAACATGCCGAATTGTCTCTTTGTTCTTTTTTTGTTTTGCTCCTCTGTAAGCTGATGTGTGATGTGTGAGCCTCAGGGAACATGTGTTTCTGTGGCTGTCCCTCGCTCTCACACTACATTTCAACTATCACACTGTACAGTGTGTGAAATGCATTGTGTCACAGCACATTAAGGTGGCCTGCATACATTCAGCATGATGGAGGAACAACACTCTTGCTCTCTCTTTCCAGGCATTCTTTCCAACTATGTTTTGTTTTTTTAAAGTAGAAATAATTGGAAACATTTTCTGTAAAACCCTCTTTATGTTACCCTTTGTTACAGTCATTATTCCATGGATAGCAGTAGGGCTGTAGTCAACTAAAGAAAACCTTGGTCGACTGAAGTCATACATAATTTGCAACTAATCGATTAGTCGTGGGGGAAAAAAAAATCTGCACATTATTTTTACTTCTGCGGTGGTGTGTCTGTGTCACTCTGCAGTCACACCTCCAAAACACTAGTCGGCGGTGGAGGACTGTGTTAAGTGCTGTAAAGTTTGGTTGATTCAAAACACACATTAAACATGGCTTAATAGAGACAATCTCAAACACAAGCACGCAAATGTGCTTCACTATAAATCGCAGCATTGACAGACAAACACTTGTCTTTATCTGGATACATTTCCCCCACCAATACAACATGCTAATGTTATTAGCACAAATCTATTGCATTTTACATTGTATAAATTATTATTGTATCAGGCAAAATTCTGGAGAAGTACATTTGAGGGTTGGGTTATACAAATATCTGAAATGTTAAACATCCTACTGAGCACCATTGAATCCATTACTACAGAATGCGAAAATATGGCACCACAACAAACATGCCAAGAGAGGGCTGCCCACCAAAACTCAAGCTCCATGTGAGAAGGGCATTAATCAGACAGACAAAGAGACCAAAGATAACCCTGAAGGAGCTGGAAAGCACCACAGCAGAGACTGTCCATAATCTCACTTTATGGCATATGCTCCACTACATGTTAAGAGCTTTGCATAAAACTAGTCTGCGGGGGGTCGGCCCTCAGGAAGTGATAACATTTGGAGAGTTTAGATGAGTTGCAAAATGAAATCATTTTATCCCCATTCAAGTGAGCAGAGGGTGGGGCGTCGGTGGCTTAGTGGTAGAGCAGGCACCCCATGTACAAGGCTGTTGCTGCAGCGGCCCTGGTTTGACTCCAGCCTGTGGCCCTTTGCCGCATGTCACTCCCTCTCTCCCCCCTTCACACTCATCTGTTCTATCGATTAAAGGCTTAAAAATGCCTGAAAAAATATCTTTGATAAAAAAAAAAAATTGAGCAGAGGGGCTAAACTGGAAGTCGCTGGCTCAGGTGGCAGAAGTCTCTAGTGCACCTGCTCTGTGGGCCCAATGATGTGATTGTCTGGGTAATTTTAGAGCTGCAGTTGAATGTTTTTGGCTTCATGGCCCACTGAGCAACTTTAATAGGAATGAATGGGTCCTGCCTTCATCGTTGTATCTGGTTCTCTTTATACATCCATGGGATGTTTGGCAGGGTGGTCAGGAAGAAGCAATCACTCAAGAAAACCAGATCAAAGCTTGTCCAGTGTTTGCCAGAAAGCATGAGAGTGACTGAGCTCAGATGTGGGATGAGGTTTTGTGGTCAGATGAGAACCAACACGGCTTTTTGGCCAGTACTTAAAGGTATGGTGCAAAGCTAACACTGCCCATTCCTCAACAGACACCATCCCAACACAACAGCTTTTCCTCAGCAGGGGCTGGGCAAGAGAACCTGCTTCAGTCTGCTAAAAAAAACTACAGCTTGGGATGGTGTTCAGCGGGAAGGCCACAGCAACATAAGTGGTTAAACAACAAAACGGTGAATGTTCTACAATAGCCAAGTCAAAGTCCAGATCGCAATCTGATCGAGAATCTGTGGTATTGTTGGAAAACTCCGGTCCCAAGCTTTATCCAACCAACCTGAACGACCTGGAGCAAATCTGTCAGAACAGTGGATAATCACTTTCAGACAGTGTGCGAAGCTGGTAGATGCTTACCCAGAAAGACTTAGAGCTGTTACTGCAACAGAAATTCTGTCAGAGGGGTTAACTTTCACTGTAGTCACTTGGTTTCATTGACTTAATGTTATTAAATCTGTGAGTAGATTTGCACATAAAATCTTTGGTACTTAAAACCTACGCCGGATTCATGAACCCCGCTGGAAACTCAAATTTGATCATAGACATGTGTATGTTTATGAATGCCAATCATTTATAAACTGACTGCGAGTTCCCACTAGTCAGTAATTAGAATATATCCCCATCCATTAATATATATCTTACTATATAATGACGAAAACTGTCTGTGTGTCTGTTCCTTGTTTTTCTCCTCACTGACTTGGTAAATCCAAGTGAAATTTGGCACAGTGGTAGAGGCTCATGGGAGGATGCGAATGAAGCAATATTACATCAATTGGCCAAAGGGGGGCGCTATAGCAACTGATTGAAATTGCAGACTTTGAATGGGCCTATCTCATGACCCGTATGTCGTAGAGACATGAAACTTTGCACAGAGATGCCTCTCCTCATGAGGAACAAATTTGCCCCAAGAACCCATAACTTCCTGTTATATAGATTTTCCACCATTTTGAATTTTTTGAAAAACACTTAAAATCGATCTCTTCGTAGGAAGTTTGACAGATCTGCATGAAACTGGGTGAACATAATCTAGGGACCAATATGTAAAGTTCCCTCTTGGCAAAAGTTGGAAAACTTACTAAAACTGAGCTTCTATAAGGCAATGAATATTGTGGAGGGCGTGGCTCATCACATAAAGGTGTACAACATCTCAAGGGTTTCACCAATCACCACGCAACTTTGTAGGCATATGACCACACATAATCTGAGGGGACCCCTCCATTATTGACCCCATCAAACAAAATGGGGGCGCTAGAGAGCTAATTTCTTATCTAGGCCTAACCGCCATATCGATTTTTACTAAACTTGGTAGATATGTAGAACAGGATGCCTCAAGGTGACTGGAGAAATTTAACTCTAATTGGCAACTGGGTGGCGCTATAACAACAGAAAAATGCTTAAAAATGATTAAAATGCAACCGATCGCTGTGGCTCCCCCTGTGGCCCAGTGTTTGTTTTTTTTCTAATTTTTGGTATGACTAAGTCAAGGTAAGGTATGCTGTACTC